>CM028347.1:77110372-77569343 GCA_016618105.1 Dendrobium huoshanense | reverse complement strand
TTTTCATGTCAATGTAAGTTTTGTACAACTATTTTATGTAATCTAACGTATATCTGTATGGAAAACTAGCCACTAAGTAGAAAGTGCCACTAAGTGCTTGTTTGGCTCATGAGCTTTGAATAGCTAACATGCCAGAGTTCATATTTTCTTCCCTTAATGGAGAAGTTGATTCCTCGCTCATAAGTTTATTTCTATGTTGGGGAAGAATTCCCATGTATGTTCTTAAAAGAATATAATGATCTTATATTGTTATAGACTTTATATGGAAACATTTCTTGCTTCTCAGAATTTTGACATTGAAGGGCACCTCTTACAATTAGTGAACAATATCATCTCTTGGCTTTATAATCTTATTCGTTTGGAGGCTCTTAGAAAAATTTCCCAAATGATTGAAGAGGCGTTTGCTCTCAGATTTTTTTGCACTCGTAATCCCTTGTATTGTATTTGAGTTTTGGGATTGATCTTGTGATAGGAACGACAAGATATACTGGATCTTTTCTTGAATTCTTTGAAGAAGCTTTAGGGGTAAAAAAAAAGTAATGGTTATTAGTTGTGAATGTACGATTTATTAGTGAATTTGTTTGAAGACATTTGAGAATGGCCGACATCCGAAATTGTGCTTCAATACTATCTATCAATTAAAACTTATGAAATTGTTGGAGATTTTATTTTACTAAGCGTGGATGAATCTTGTGGATGAATCTTGTGAATTTCATGTTTTTTTTTTTTTTTTACTACAAGTCTTATTTTACGTATGCTAAAGAAACGAATGAATATAAAGATTTTATAACTTTCCTTTATATACACTTGTGGTCACTTGATGTATCCCGCTTACATTGGAAAATCTTCGCATGCTTTATGATTCATTTGAGGGTTCGAGTTGATTTGCTGCAAGTTTTACATGCTCGGTGATTGGAAAGTTTTTCTTGAACTATGGAAAAGTATTGACAAACATTTGAAAGTCTTCTATAAAGTTCCTTTTGAGAAGTATTGGAGAATGTTTGGGTGCTTTAAATATGAGTTTTGTGTAAGTAGAAGTATGGTATCTACTTATGCTGATTGGAACGTCATTTTGAGCTTCTGATTGAATGAAATAAATTCTTAAATACCCTTCTACTTTCAATTTCTTTTGGATGATAATGTCAAGTTGGAAGCATATTGAAAAGTAATCAGGTGTTTTATGTCTTGGATCGATGTTGCATTGTGATGATGGAATGTTCTTTTCTCCTGAATGCTCGAAGCAAAGCAATGACATGAGAATTCATTTCCCTTTTTTTAAATTCATTCAATATAAGTTTGGAGTTTATGAAGTCATGTGCGTTTAGATCATTTGGAAAGGCATATGAATGTTGGTGGATGGATCTCGTAGGTAAAAGGAGTAAGCATATTGGGAGACTTTCTTCTTTAATCTCATATTGCATTCGATATCTTTATGCATTGGTTTACATAAGACGACAAAGTGGAGATATTTGGAATAACTCATTTACTTGGTGTGAACATCTTGCTACTTGAATTATGCATATAACATTACATTGATCTTTGCCCCTTTCGTATTCCTTACATACGCTATCTTTTAAGACTTTTGTTGGAAAGAATGATGTTTATTTTGACACATGACATGTATAATTTCTTACATCAAATTGAGTGATATTAAAGTGTGTTTGAGATGAGTTTTCTATGGTTAATTTTCTGCAATCTTTGTTAATTTTTGTAGTTTCTTTACATACTAACGAAATGATAATGGCTAATATTAATTACATGCAACCTTTCTCTTTTAATATATATGAATGATGTCTTACGTTGGATTGTATATAAAAAAAAAAAAATTCATGGCTTATGGGAGAGTTTTATGGGTTCTTTTATTGTTAGAGGCTTTTTTTCGAAAAGTTCGTGATTTGTTTTATATTGAGAAGTTTTGTGAATATTTCATTAGGAAGAGTTTTGCGAAGTCTCTTCGTTGGAGATTTCTTATGATTTCACCCCACTCCAAATATAATAAAGAAGCACTTAATTGTCTTTTGTGTCAAAAGATTTTGGTAAATGATTTATGTGAAGTTTTATGTGATTTTGGGGTAGATAATTTATATAAAGTGTTATGTAGCTTTTTCAAACAAAGAAAATTTCATAAGTTAGATTTAGGTTTAATAACTTTTGAAGAGTGGATTTGTATTGGTAGATTCTTTAGTGCCCTCTTTTTGGAAGTGATATCTTTTAGTCTGAATTATGTCTCTTTCATTAATGTTTGCTTCTTGATATAAAATTGGAAGAATGTGGTAGATATAGAGTTGGAAGAATGTAGTAGATACAAAGAAATTTTGTTTTAGTTCTAGTCTTTGAGAACTTGAGTTTCCCTTATTGCTTTGAGTTTGGTAAGGAATAGTTTGTGTAGTCGAGTCGAGTCCGTATCAAGTGCTTTATTTGGGTTGTGGGGACAACAAAGGGCATTATAAACGTTGCTTTAGGGTACACTTGACTTCACAGAAGTGTGCCCAATAACAACAATGCCTACATCCCTTTTATTTTTTGATTTTTTTCATTCCCTTTCTTTCTACTGCTTTGCTATAGATTCTTAAGTTTAGCAATATATGTGCGAGAGTCCTAAGGATTAGAAAACAACACCACTCTTAGCCCTACAACTTTAGTGACATCTAAGGATAAAAATTAAGGATCGGATCTTAGAAAATATAGACTTAAGATGCATGCTCCTTATAGGATAGAGACATCAAACCTAAACTTAGCAACACGCTTTCTTAGGTTTAGTACCCGCTTAATCTATTAATAATCAACCAACAAATTAACCCTAATTCGACCTAAAATACACTAAAGTACTTAGCTTTTAATCAAATCCTAATTAACATAATGATTACTAAAAAAAATATAAGCTTAAAGCATACACTTAGACTAAATCATTCTAATTCATTAATCAACCTCTAACCAACCTAAAATTTAAAAGATGTAGATTGAGTTAGGAAAGTGAACTTAAACTAAAATTCATTAATTTAAGAGTCTTCTAAAATCCAAATCTACTAATTCACCTAAAACTCAATCAAACACTAAGCTAATCTTTAAAACTAATCAACAAACCTTTTAATACAATTATATCAACTTGGTTTTTAGGATGGACTACTCCGGGCTACGGGGCTAAGTTTCCTAAGGAGGCCTGGTTCCTCGAGCCTGGTGGCACAACGCCACGAACCAGTTGATAGCAAACTTAATTAATCTAACCCCTTAATTGATAATAAACTGCCTAATTCATCTTTCTTTCTAATTTGTAACTATTGAATAATTCAATCAAATCCATCAAACTCTTAAATCAATCTTTTAAAATCAGTCAACAAACCCCTTAATATATAACAATCACTCCAAAGATGAAGTTTATTGGATGGACTACTCCGAGCTGCGGGGCTAAGTGTCCTAAGGAGGCCTGGTTCCTCGAGCATGGTGGCACAACGCCACGAATGAATTCGATGGAGTGGCAAAACTTTAAACTTAATTGATTATTAATGATTTGAATCAAACCCTAATTGATAATAAATCACCTAATATACCTTTCTTTTTCTAATTTACAACAAACTAAAATAATTCAATAAAATTGGTTGCCATTGGGTAACCCAGGCCTACGAGGCTATTAAGTTAGCCCCAAGGAGGGTGAAATAAACCTCACGGCCTCGGTGTGAAACAAAGGTGGTAATCAATCAAATACTAAAAATAAAATCTCTAAAATCAATCCTAAAAATACTAATATTTAAACTCAGATTAAAAATCTTCCTTTTGACCTCTAACAAACCAAATGCAAATAACTTGAACCAATAATCCTACAGGACCTACCCAAACCTACACACTGTTACACACCCTTAGACTTGTTTGATTAGAATAAGACTTTTAACTCTAGGTCAGGCTTACATTTTCTCTTGTTATTCAATGCTTGTTACATATACATATTTTATAAATGTAATTATTAAATTTCCTGTTAGCTGTATTTAATTTTCTATTTGTTATATTTTTGTTAGTTACCTGCACTTCTTTTCTGAACGGCATCTACGCTCATATATATATTTTTCTGTTGTCTTATTTTGCGAGGTACATCGGAGCTTAATGATCGAGGAGCGAGCGACATCATTTGCTTATAAGTTTTTAAGTGGCAGCGCCACATACAGTCAGGTATAATTTCTGCAATTTGTAAAGTAAATTTTTAGTTATATATCGAACTGCTTCACATCACACACTGCTTGTTAGTAGGTATTCTAGCATGTTTAGGTAGCCAGCCTTAGGTTAGTTCACTGATGAAGCTTTGGCCCTATAGGTCAAAGCTTACCCCCCTTCTGTGAGCCTTAGAGACCATTAGGGTCATTTAGGCCTGTAGAGTAGGCCACCTACTTGTGCCATTGGGCATCGTTGTTTTCCCACACGAAGTGGGCATCGCTAGGTTTTTGGCCTTCTGGTTTTGGGTACGATACCATCCCCTTTTTTTTCTTTTTTTTTCTGTGAGCCTTAGAGACCATTAGGGTCATTTAGGCCTGTAGAGTAGGCCACCTACTTATGCCATTGGGTATCGCTGTTTTCCCACACGAAGTGGGCATGACTATGATGATTTTCTGTGCGGGTACCTTGCCTGGAGGGTACCCTTAGGGTGTGTTTATTTATTTTTTCTGTATTCTGGATGTCATGCATGCATTTGTTTTTACACACTTTACTTCACACTACATTTCACTTACATACATGCATTACATCAATGGACTTAGGAATATTTTGTAGCCATTTCATGCATCATACATGGCGCTAGGTACTTTCTTTTGCATATTGTAGAGTCACTGATTGAAATCTTTTAAACTACGAATCCTTGATTTCCTAGGATAGAGCCTTCCTATCTTGTATACATATAGGACGATTGATTGTGTTTAGGATGTTAGCTGGCAGCTCACTCCAGGCAAGCATAAGTCCAGGTTGTACACCCCTTAGTGTGTCTCATTTCATCTGTGTTTTGAGTCTGTCATTTCTCTTAGGATAGTAATCTGTTCGTTGATCTTCTAAACTCAAAATTTTAATCACATCTTTATCATTCAAAAATGTCTAATCATCACTAAGGGTAAATAGAAGAGACTCTTTGGAATAGAACTTAGGAACTCTTTTTTGTGCACCAAATCAAGAAGTGAATAATACACCATCCTTAATCGAGAGTTTTCTTAGACCGAGGTCTAAGATGTAATTAACTACGGGGGCTTGCGCCCGTAGGAAATCGATCCCCACAATCAAATAAACCTTATTCGATGCTGATGTATCGAATAGGGGAAATCTCGTGAACTTTTGGGTTATAGATATTATTATCCATCGAGGTTGGTAGGTGAAAGCCGCTATCCTCCATGGCTAATCATATCTATAACTCCATCTGCTCTTCCATCGGTCTGCTTGTGTTGATTGTAAAGGTCTACGACCATTTTGTCCTACGGGATAGTGTGATCGTACCCTTTGCATTCGAACCACACGAGCGGAATCCTTTCGGAGACCCACACCGGTATGGCTATAAAACTTTGGGTCGATCCTTGTTTTTGGGGGGGTCAACTAAATCTCGCTCGTTTGCTAATACTTTGTCCGATATTTCTTCTGTGGCTTATTTTCCTGATCTCAAGCCAACAATTTTTTTTTTGTTTGTCGTCTCTTTGGATTTTGGATGATGAGGTGCTCGTCCTTGCAGCTTCTTTGAAGTTTTCTTTGGTTGGTTTCTTTCCCTCCAAGCATTCGAGTCTCGATGCTATGCAAAAGTTTTTCTTTGCTCTTAAGCTCAATGATGAATTTTCTATAACATTATTGGACCATTATCATGTGTGGATTAAGTTGATGAATGACCTCGACTATAGCAGAGTTTTCTCTCATAGATCTTATTTTGTTATAAATTGTTACATGAAGGTGACCAAATGGTCTACTCTTTTTGATATTGGTGTGGAGTCCCCTATCATATTGATTTGGATTTCATTTCCTAACTTTGCGACCACATTTTCTTTTTGCCCCGTATTCTTCACGGATTGGGTTTTTTATTTGGCCGTCTCCTAAGAAAAAGGTGAATCATGCGACCTCTGTTGGCTCCCGTCTCTCTGTGGCGCATGTATTAGTTGAGCTTGACATTACAAAAAAATATTATGATAAAGTTTGGATTGGTCCTAAAAAGTTTTGTTATGTTCAGCATGTTGTCATGGAGGAGTTTTTCAATTTTCGTGTGCAATATAAATCAATTGGTCATTTGCCCGGTGAATTTTGTTCTTCAAATCTGGCGATTGATTTGATTTTTAATCATAATTAAGGTGAGAAGTTTAATGTCGTGGTTGAAAATGTGGTTGTTGGCGGTCCTGTGAATAATTGTATTCCCATTGTAGCTCATGTTATCCTATTGAGGTTGTGGTTAATGAGGAAATTGGTATGGATGATGCTTTAGCTATGAAAATGAAAGACTGAGGATGCTGCTCTTGGTGAAGGGATACCGATGGCTCTTTTTTGTGGTATTAATGAGGTTGTGGCTGAGGCTTCTAAGCCGTAAAATTGCTTAGTCAATTTGGAAACAAGTCCTATTATCAATCCCGATTTCGATGTTGATGCCCGTGATGATGTAGCTGCGGTTTTTTATGAGATTGCCCCTCACGGGTTGGGGGACCGTGTGGTTGATCTAGAGTTGAGCCCTTTAGTGGTTGTGAAACCATCGGGTTTAGCTGCTGTATGTATGGATTCTCCTGCGACTGTGTTGGAACCATCGAATAAGCTTTTGGTTGATGTCTCTGTTTTACTAATTTCTAACGAGGTCTTGAAAGTTTAATTAGCAAGTGTGGAACAAAATGATTGGCTTGAGGAGTATGTCTCCTCACCTCGAAGGGGTGTTAGGAAAGACTTCTTTGAGTATGAAGATGATGTTCGGGTTATGTTTATCTTGAAGGACAATTGGAGTGGCGAAAAAGATTTTGCTTTGAGAGGTGGCAAACGTGGAAGAAGAAACTCTAGAAGTAATTCATTTTATTGCTGGATCTTTGGATGTTTAGTCTCATTTACGGGTTATGATGTGACTTTGGCTCACCACCTGGGCTCCGTGGCTTGTTGGTAGTCATTGGTGGTAGATCTTCTTATTCTTTTGGTGGCCTTATTTCGGGTGTTGTTTGTTGTTTAGCTTTTTGGTGGACTGTTGCTTTTTCCATCCTCTGGATGGTCTATGCCTGGCGTTTGGGTGGTTGGGAGCTTGTGCCAATGACTGAGCCCGACTGACATGTTTGTTTAATTTATTTTCGAGTTCTACTCTCTGTACTGTAGTCTTATAATCTTTCTTTTTGTTTTCTTGGTTTTGGTTATAACCTTTCTCTTTAAAAAAAAAATCCAGAAAAAAAAGGTGGTATCAGACCTAGCTACTCATGAAAATCTATTTGACTTAACAAATAAGAGTAGTTCTTTATAACAAATATTATAAATTCACCCATTTTGATAAATTAAATTCTGAGTTTTTGAAAAAAAAAAGTCATATCTTATGACTCTTTCGTAGTGTTAAACCAAAATTATTGAATATTGTTTTAAATGATCTTATTTACTCTATCATTTCTTAATATAAATTTTTCTTGAAAAATGATTTTATTTACTATTAAGTGATGAGATTCACTGCATGAAATTAAGAGATTACCGGCGGTTTATATATTTTTTCCTACGGTTCCCTAAAATACCGGCGGTTTTTCGGTGGTTCGTTAACCGCCGGTATAAACCACATAGGAAACTGTTTCCGACGACTAACATTACCGGCGGATTTCCGTCGCCATAAACAGCCAGTAAATTCTGACGGTCATAGTGCCGGTGACCGCTGATTAATCACTAGCGACGTACTGGCCACCAAACCGTCGGTGTTATCCCGGTATTTACCGACATCTATATAAAACTATCAGAGGTTATAATAAGTCGTCAGGTATCAATCATACCGGCGGCCAAACTGCCGGTAAATACCGGCACTGATATCGATGTTTTCAGCGGCCAAACCATTAGTTGGCTGCCGAAAACCTGAAGCATTTACAAAAAAAAAAAAAAAACATTGTTAGCCCCCTATAGTTACTCAAATTTCCACAAAACCTATAAAGAATTCAAAACATATATAAAAATCAATTTATAATCAACCTACAACTACAGTCCATAATCAACATATATAACATTCAAATGAAATCTACAATAAACATAACCAAATGTTTAAATAAATAGAAATTCATAAGTTATGCAATAAACATAGAATAAAATCCACAAAAAATTAAGTCGTCGAACTTCCGACTCTATAATAAGCTTCTACATGCTATATGGACTAAAGAAACAAGAAAAAAACATACACCAAGGTACAACTCATTGCAAATTTCTAGAGAGAACATTCATAACTAAAGCAAAAAGATATGGACTTAAAGCCAATCCTTAACATAATCTAACAAGTAATAACTCTTGCATATATATCCTTAATGACATGAAAAAGCATACACCAAGGTACAACCTATTGCAAATTTCTAGTGAGAACATCCATGACTAAAGCAAAAAGATATGGATTAAAAGCCGGTCAACAAGTATTAACTCTTGCATACATGCCGTAATCTAACAATCTATGCTCCATAACTCTCTCCTACAGTTAGAAAAAAATGCAAACCTTAAATATCGGGGCGTTGCCGATCGACGGCTTTTGCGGGGTGATCAGCGGAGATAGCGGGTAGAATGCAGGGTTATTGGCGGCCAGAGTGGGGGCGAGATCGTCGGCCGGAGATAGTGTGTCGGTGGCCGAATTCTTGTGCAGGTGGTCTGAGCCGCGATCACGAGCGAGCGTCTGGAGAAATGATATGCGAAGAAGAAATGTAGAGGAAGGCTCAGTTTGACCAATATTAGGGCTAAAGGCGTCAGTAAAACAGAAAATCGGTGCCCTTGCTGAAGGTTATTACACCGCCGCTAATTCAAGCAGTGTATTTTTAAAAACCGCTGGTTTAACCGCCGATACTTTCGACGGCTATAAGACCGCCGATAAAGGCCGCCGGTAATCACTGAATTTCCTGTAGTGATTAAACTTTATAAATTGACTGTAATGTCTATTCTTATTATCATGATAAAGCTATTTTGCTGATCTCACCTCTTTGTTTGAAGTTAATAATAAGTTAGTGGTGTTAGCCATTTAAGTGCGAAATTTTTCAAAGAAGAAACCCTAATCTAGAATTGCAATGGAGGAGTTGAAGAATCCTAGGGATAAGTTTCTAAGTAGAATAAGAGCACAAAGGAAAAAGAAAGAACAAAAATAAATAGAAGAGCTTATAACTTTGGTAGCATAATTCCAACTTAAAAAAAAGCAAGACATTATGAAGCTAAATGAAAAACTAGATTATTGCTCTATGCTTTATGTGAAAGCTGTTTTTCCTTCCAGGTTCGTCCGGACGAAGTTGGATTGTATGGGATGATCGATACAGGTTGTAAAGAAGTTTCTGGACAGAGAAGTTCATCCCAGGACGAACTAGGGTTCGTCTGGACAAATTTTTTCCCGAGAGCAACTTGTCCAGGTACGATTACTGTACACGTATGAACGAATTTTGTCCAGAGGGCAAATCGTCACGGGACAATTTGAGATCGTCCAGGACGATCAGACTGGATATATATGGAAACGAGATATTTTTTAAGAGAGAGAAAAGTCAGGAGAGAGAAATTCAAAGGAAAAAGAAGAAAAGTGGATTTTTGGTCGACTTCGATCCGTTTTCGTCCGTCGGCATAGTTGAAGAAGTTGACCGACTCGAGGTAAGACACATTCCGCCTTTCTCAATTTTCTGAAATGAGGATTTTGATGATTTATCTGTTCCAAAGTTTGTTTCCGTTAGCGAATATTTGGTTTCGTTTTGCATTGATAAAGGTTTACCACGTAACTTTTGGTATGTCTTTGAGATGATAATTGTACACTTTTTGAGTATTTTATGGAAGATTTTTATCAGATATTTTGAATTTTACGAAGTTTTGATCGAATAACAATTTATCTAGATGTTTGAATTTACTATCTTAGTACAATAAAAATCTTACAATGTTGTTTTACACTATCAAATTTCGTAAGAGCATTTCATATATATTTCTTTCATCAAAAAAATCATATACAATACAGTTTATGGCTGCAGACAGAAAGAACAGAACAGAAAAGTCATGACTGTACAAAAATTAAAAGTACAAAATACCTAATAACTGATCATACACAGAACTTCTAGTCCAAAACTTCATTTCCTTTCCCAGAACCTGAAAACTATGTAGAAAACAAGGATGAGCTAACAGCTCAGCAAGACTACACTGACAATTCAAAATATCCAAAAATTCACATCAGAAGCAATTATTCAAATAGCCGTACATAAATTAGATAATCATATAGAAATCAGAATATCAGACAGAATTCATATAATCAAACAGAACAGATACTTGGATTCAAATCAGAGTGCAGAACAGATCTTATAAAACTTTCAAATCACAAAACGGATCGGATCATACAAATCAGAATTCAATCAGATAAAATTACATTTAAGATATCACATTAATTACACATATCACATATCACATATCAGATTCCCGAACACTTACAGAATCTCAACGGATTCTGGCCCCTTATGCCTCCCTTCCCGGACACTTATAGAATCTCAAAGGATTTTGGCCCCTTATGTCTCCCTTTGTGCTTATAGCACCAAAATAGAATAGATATATAGAATTTTCAGAACATACCTTATTTTCAGATTTCTCAAATTTCTCTGACACATACATAATCTCAAAGGATTCTTACCCCTTATAACTCCCTTCTGATATCACAACATATCAAAACATTCAATTCAAAAAATTAGATTTAGTCAGAAATATAGATGAAATGTTCTGTTTATTTGGAAGTCTATAGAAGCTCTGTGTGTTTCTGTTTGTTTTTACATTTGGAAGAAAGATCTGAAGCAAGTCCCAAAACTAGATCATGGATTTCAAGTTTCAAGTTCCGTCGCGACCCGATGCGAGCGAAATGCGTACCGGTCGGGTTGGGTCGTGACACTTTAAATGGCAATGAAATTCTGAGGTAAGATATTAGTGATGTATATAGGTTCTTGTAGTTTATCTTCATTGATAAAATTTGTATGGTTTTGTGGTCTTATCCTCTACTTTATTTTAGTGATGTATAAATTTCGCCATATCTTAAAAAAATTTACTCTATAAAGTTAAAATTCTTGTACTTATCAATAAAACCTGGAGAAAGTTTATTTTAGCTCTGATAGTCGTCTAAGTATCCTCAGAAGAAGGTTGCTTTAAAAAAAAAAAAAAAAGAAGAATGGGCCATAAGCTTGAGCAAGATACTTATCATATTTGATTGGATAATGCTTAGGATGAATTGAAATTATGGCATGATTATCTTTGCTATATTTCTTAGAAGTACATTTAAAATTTCTTGCATTTGCATATTTATTATTATTTAATTAGATTTACTACTTATTCATTTTGATCTTCAAAATTTTGTAAAGGTGAAAGCAATATCTAAAATTGAATAATGAAATATTTGCTAAATTCATTGCTTTTTTATTATAACCGTAAATTATAAAATAACTTTAAAAAATATTTTTTGAGTTATTTAAGAAATAGTGTTGTTAAAATGCAAACTAAAAAGTAAGTAGATATAAGTCTAAAGGACCATCACCCATCCTTTGTCGTCAAACCATCACTTAATAAGCATCATTTGACTATAGTCTGTTGACCATTGTTGGTTGAATATGAACCATTGATTATCATCGTTTGACTATGATCTTCTGACTACCACTACTCGATTATTAGTTTTTTATCGATCACGGTTGCCTAATTGCGGTCTTCTGACCTTTGTCTCCCCACTACAAGCCTCTAATTATCATCGCTCGATTATGGGCTACAGACCACCATGGCTTGACCAAAATACTCCAACCACCGTCGATCCACTATGGTCCTTCAAACATTGTCGCCCGACCACAAGCCATCGACCACTATTCATTGACTATGATCCTCCAATTACCATCATTTGACTACCACCTTTTGACCAACTTCATATGACTAACATCATATGAACATCATTACCTGACTATAGTCATATAACCACTATCGCCAGACTATGAATTTCAAACCTTTATCGGTCGACAATAATGCTCCAACCTACATTGCCTGACATTGTTGGTTTGACCTTCATCGCCCGACTTTGGTCATCCGACATTTGTTGTCCAACTATGGTCCCCCAACCACTGCTCTACTATGATTTCCCAAGCACTTTCTCTTGACTAAGATCCTTTGACCACTGCTTCCCTAATACAATCCTTCGAACTCTATCTCTAAACTATGGTCACCTGACCATCATCACTCAACTATTGTCATTCGATCACCATCAACAAACTAAAACCCTTTATCATACAATCTTTTGACCATTGTCACCTGGCTATATTAATATCTACTCATTTCAGCACATACTATCACTAATAATGTCAATGCATGTCATCGCTTATAAGATCAATATTGCCATGAATACCAACTCTGACTCTCAATGTTAGTATGGAGATTTATGCATGACTTATTGGTTTCTAGTCTCCTCTCCTCAAAGAGATACGACACAAATAGAAAAATAATTTAAAGCTTTTTTTATTTAATATATATTTCTTGTATGGCATCCCAATCTTGATTTTAATAATTATTGTGATATCATCGTTTTCCTTCATTTTGTAGTAATTTTTGCAATGAAACTCGATAGATTTAATTAATGTAAAAGCCAATAATAATGGCATAATTCGAGATACGATATCTTAGGGGCCAATAAATTATTTCTATTGACAAAATATAACTGTACGGATTATTTGTCTGATACCTATAATTAGATGCATTTTTATGATTTAATATTCTTCAACTTGTGATGGCTGTTTCGGAGAAGCACTCTTTAATCATTTTAAGTTGGGTTCTATATAAATTTATTCATTTTTAGGTGCAAGTGATCGAAATTGGCTTGTGAGTTAGTTCAAATTTGACTCGTTAATGAGCTTGTGAGTTGGGTTTATCATGTCATGAGCTCGATTCGAGCAAAATTTGAGCTCATATATTATACGAGCTAGAAACAACTCATCTTGATCTACTGGTTTGGAGCTTTGGTTACTAACCAAGAGATCTTGGGCAAGGACGAACCTATGCTTGCTTGAGGGTGCCCGTTTTCAAAATTTTAATAAATTAATTTTAGTGATGATATTTTAGGTAGTAATGGTATTTTAGGTAATAGCACTCGTTAATAGCAGTTGTTACTGTTATAGTGGATAGAACATTTTCTACAATGAGAATTGTCAAACATCGATTACATAGTAGGATATATGATGATAGGCTCAATGACTTTCTAGTGCCTTACATTAAAAAAGATGAGTTCGATTTGATTCCCAATGAAGTTATAATGAACATTAAAAAAAATGCAAAATAGATTGATAAGATTGTAATCATTTTTCAATTTAGCAAACATAATCAAATAGAAAATTTTAATTTGGAAAATTTTGCCCATCCTTAAATTTGAGGCTAGTTTTGCCCCTGGTTTTGGATTCGAGTGTTGTGTATATGATGTTTGTGTGAGTTTGCCTTAGTTGGCTTGAGTGTCCAACAAAAAAAAAAAAATTTTACACGAGCTAAGCTCAAGCTCAACCCATCTCCGCTTATCAACTTGATGAGCTAGTTTAATTAAATTTAATTGGCACACTCGTATTTGTATTAACCTAATTAATGTTTTTTTGTCTAGATTCAAAATAAAAATTGAGCTAAAAAATAATCTCAAGTTTTCTTATTGAGCTCGAACATTCAAGTTTGAAACTTATATTTTTCATCCGAGCTGAGCTCAAGCTCGAGTTTGAGCTCAACATAAATTAAATGAGCTTGGCTTGATTAAGCAAGAACTTAGACTTGACTCAAGTTGTTTACACTCCTACCTCCAATTATAAGATCGCTTGTTGATTTCAATATTTTTATTAAATTAACTTTCATGCAAAAAAAGACCAGAACATCCTAACATGACTGACATTCGAACGTGTTTAATAGTTTATGAATTTACGTTGAGATTAGTAGAACTCTTCGATATCATATGTATCTCTAATCTCAACCCAAATTCAAGAACTATTAAACCTGCCTTGATGTGAGTAACTTCGGCACATCCTAATATAGTGTTTTTTTCTTTGCTTGTAATTTTCAAATGAAATAACCAAAGAAAATTATTCAATAATTTAGGTTGAATTTTATGTTGGGGATGAATGCAATAAAAATGAATTTGCAAGTAAGGTTTTTTTTTTTTAAAAAATAAAATACTCAAATATTGAATTTCATTTTTTAAATATATTTTTTTATTGCTTTTATGGTGAATGAAACTATTAATCTTGTGTTAAGTTAGATTAAAAATATATAAGTGACCTCATATTGTTAATCACCTTCTAACATTACATTATCTTTACCTTTGTCATATATTGTGTGTTGCTTAATCTTGTATCAATATTTGGTGATTGATGGTTCAAATAATATTTAGCACTTGTTTTTAGGTTATTCTTCTACTTGTGTTTTTATGCTCAATACTCACCAATTGCATAAATTATTTGCAATCACCTTATTGTTTATGTAAACATAATTATAATTTTAATGTTAGTGAATAAATGAGATTGATCAATCAATACTAAGTTCTTAGGAATCCACCTATAAGGGTTCTATGAAGAAGGCCCTACACTATGGAAGATATCTTAATGACTTAGTTGAATTAGGCATATTTGCTCGTTCTCCAGTTAGGGTTTCTCACCAAACATCCCAATATTCTCAACATAAGAACTTGCTTGTAATTGTTGCTTGGCGATCAGTTGACAACTAAGCTTATTCGCTACAAGACCAATTATATTAAGAGAATTTTTCAACTTTTTTTATTCTTTGCATAGTATATTTTGTACTATTGACATTGACCCACTACTATAAATAAACTATCGCTAGCTATGCATATGTATGCAAGATCGAGGAATCAGTACTTAGGACGTGTTTTTTACTCGATCCTCAATCCTTAGGACTTGACATAGGAGATCATCATATAATTTTTTTCAAGCTACCCTCTCAACATCATTATAATCCTAATTTGACACATTTTTTCTCTCTAAGGAGTTCAATCAAAAATCTTATTAACTAAAACAAATTCCAAAATCAATCTATCATTTTCAATTTTATCTATTTTTTTCCTTGATCCTAATCAATTATAACATATATCTTGGGCTCTATTTGGGACAGCTTTCTGGATGCTTTGCTTTCTATACTCTGATCATATTTTCATTTGGTTATTTACTTTCTTGCTAGTTCTCATAACTTTTTAAAAATTTCTGTAATAATAAGCTACCTTCTCTTACTAATCATTGTTTTCTTCGTAGCAACTTCATAACAAGTTTTATAAAATGTCATAGTCATTTCAAATAGAACCTTAGGCTTCATTTGGGACTGCTTTTTTACTGCTTCTTGAAGCAGCTTTTTAGTACAAAATTTTTAATTTTGTACTAAAAAAGTGCTTCAAGAAGTAATAAAAAAGCCGTCCCAAACCAAGCCTTAGTTTTACTCACACAGATAATTGTGGGTCAAATAAGTTTATCCTTTTAAGAATTAAAATTGTGATAATCATTTAAAAAGTTTTAATGATATTTGAAATAAAAATAATTCACAAAAAATCTAATTAATTTAAAAAAAAAATAGTTGAACAAAACTGACCAAATCTTCCCCTCCATTTTTCAAGTCTGCTCTTATGCGACAGCACTGATGAAAATTATGTATTTTTTACAAAGCCTGTCTTCGTCAAAGCTGTGGCGTGCAAATTAAATAAATAATTTCTTAATAAAATTTATTATAATAATAATAATTATTATTATATGCATTCCAATTTTTTTTTTTTTTTGTATTTCTCCTTATCCAAAATCCACTCCTGATCTTACCGGCTTCCGTCCAATCCGTCAAATACTTTTCTCACGTCCGTTACTTTTTAAGCTAATTAGTAATTAACTAATAATGATCAATATATAACTAAAATATACTTAATCCAATCTATGGAAAGTTGGAGCTCATCCCTATCAGATGAATTAATTGTTTAATAAATGATCGAGTGGGTTCAAATTCAAGATTATGACCCGTTTAATTAGTGGATCGTGTTCGAGTTGATCAAATAACCTGCTTTTATCTCAAAAATCATTTGTATAAATTTTTTTTCTTAGATTCTTTTGATTTTTTTGTACACTCTTCTTATTTTTGATTTATTAATCTAAAATTTATAGTTGATAAATTATAAATTTTTTTATTGGGTTTAGATCAACCGATTTACTAGTGGGTTAGACTAAGTTATTAAATAGATCATGCTTTAGGCCAATTGAGTTATGTAGATCGAGTTATTTTCGAGTCTCACTCGAACCTGACTCGTTAACCTATTTTAACGCATCTACAATAGGGCAAGTGTGAATTACTTTATTCTAGCTATATAAATAGATTTAATATTTATTTGTGACTAAAGACACGCTTAAAAGGGAATAATTCAATTAACAATTAATTATAATTATTAGAATTCACAATATGTTGCAAATTGATATATATATATATATATATATATATATATATATATATATATATATCATCAAAACATTTGGATGATAATATGTATTTTATTTAGATAAGTTAATATTAGTGATATATTTTATGCCATATAGATATAATGGTAGTACATAAATAAATATAAAAATTTAGATATTAAATATATAAATACATTATATCGATATAATGCTCTATGGTGTTGATAACAATGAGATGGCTTCAATTGAGATTTTAGAGGCATCTTAGTATTTGGTTGAGTCTATATCAGTGGTGAGAGATATAACAAGCACAAAATTTAAAAATATATTATGTTTATTTTTAAATAAGTGTTATTGGAGTGGGCATATTCAGTATGAATGCATTTGAGGTATGTATGGTCACTGGCTTAAGTTTGTTGTACAAAGGCTTTATTTGAGATAGTTTTAGACTATTATTTTTTTCTCTGCTTTCAAGAGAGTTTTGTACTAAAAAGTAGCTTTACAAAGTAATAAGAAAGCCGTCCCTAACGAAGCCTAAATTACTTAGTTGAGTGATCCATATTAGTACACTCAGTTATTAGCTGACTTTACTTTATTAGCTTGTAACCAATCTTAAGCTTACATGTGTACCTATCTCCTAGACAATCTATATATAGCTGTGTATGTTCACCAATTGGAATAATGAAATACTGTTCATCTTCATTCTTGTTCTTGTTCTTGTTCTTCTGTTCCGAACCTCCTCCCTGTTTCTTCATGGTATCAGAAGCAGGCCGTTTCTGAGCTCCACCTCCATGGCCTCCTCTGTGTTCGCCGCGGCCTCATCTCGCACGACGGCGGCTCTGGGAGATACATTGGACAAGCCGCTTCTTTATCCCTCCCTAAATTTCATCATCTCCAATCTAAAATCACTCGTTCCTCATCAACTATCCATGGATAACTATCCAATATGTAAAAATCAGATCTCAAATCTGCATAAGGCAAATGGATTTGAATCATTTCTTGAACCTCCGAATACGGCAGTCTCTGATCACGATCAAGCCGATCTCGAGTCCGAAACCACCAAATGGCTCCTGACCGATAGGAATCTTGCCGCTGCAATCTCATCCACCATCTCTGCTCATGTGCTACCGTTTGTAATACACCTTGAATCCACACACAAAATCTGGTATGCATTGCAAACTCGATTTCATCCAGCAAACAGATCCAAGGTAATGCAGCTCAAGAACGAGCTCCAAAACATCTCGATGTGAAATCTGTCTATGCAAGAATACCTCATGGAAATCAAGAAGACAGTTGATCTGATCTTCTCCGCCGGCTGCAGTTTTGACAGTGAAGACATTATACTTCACATCTTAAATGGACTTCCGCCTCCCTATCAATAATTTAAAACTGCAATCAGAACATTGCAAACACCTTTGTCGCTCGATAGCCTCTATGCCATGCTGATCAGCGAAGAAATCCACATTCGTCAAGATTCTCAATGCTACTCCATCACGACGGATAACCAAACTGCTCTCTACGCTAACCGCGATCGTGGTCGCTGCGGACGAGGTCGACAGCCTCATGTCACTCAAAATCCCTCCAAACAAGGATCTAAATCCTAGCTAATCTGTCAGATATGCTCAAAACGGGGTCACTCTGCCGACGTCTGCTGGCATAGACACAATCCAAACTATACGACTCCGACGTCTCAACCAAACACCAACGGGCAAGCTCTTGTTGCAGCATCAGATCCGTCATCCATGGAGTGGTATCTTGATTCAGGTGCCTCATCCCACATGACACATGGACAAGAAAATCTCGTTCAATCCTCAACATACCACGGCTCCGATCACGTTCTGGTTGGGGACGGAAGATCCATTCCTATTGCTCATTCTGGCACTGGAATTCTTCCAACCCCTGAGCGTAAGCTTTTTCTGTCTCATCTTCTTCATCTACCTAACATATCCCAGAATTTGATTTCCATTTCTAATCTAGTGAATGACAATCAAATTTCAATCACATTTGATCATAACGGCTTTCTTGTTAAGGATTTGCAGACTCACAAAACACTTCTTCAAGGACCCTGTAAAGCACGACTCTATCCCATCTCGATAAAGAAACCTGAAGCTGCACAGATGGCCCTCGCTACCAGTCAGTAGATCAACTGGCATGAACGTCTTGGGCATCGGCATCAATGCATTCTTGATACGATTTCTCACGCTAATCTGTCTTTATGTATTTTGAATAAAAACATCAGTTGTACGTCGTGTAAAGCTTGTAAAAGCCATAAACTTGTTTTTTCAAATTCTGTAAATCGCAAAAGAACTCCTCTTGCTCTCCTTCATTCGGACGTCTGGGGCCCCTCTCCAGTACAGTCTCATCAAGGATTTAGATATTACTTGCTCATCTTGGACGATTACTCGCGTCACGTGTGGATTTTTTCTTTCCTTCTTAAAACGGATGTTACACAAATCTTTGTGAATTTTATTACCTTCATTGAAAAACTGACTGCTCATTAGGTACAGGCGGTTCGGACCGACGACGGAAGCGAATTCGTCAATCAACATTTTCAGCACTTCCTCCAATCCATAGGAATTCAACATCAACTCTCCTGTCCATACACGCCGAGCGCAAACACCGCCACATTGTGGACACAGCCAGGACTCTTCTTCATACCGCATCCATGCCTCCATCCTACTGGCCAGATGTTGTTCTTACCGCCGCTCACCGAATCAATCGTATGCTGACGCTTACCACCAACAATTCTCCTCCCATTCATCTCATGTTCAATGTCAATCCCGATTACGCTTCACTTCGCACCTTCGGCTGCGAGTGCTTCCCTCTTCTTCCCAAACACTCGCGGCACAAATTGCAACCAAACTCTACCTCGTGCGTCTTCTTGGGCTAAACCAATAACTACAAAGGTTATAAGTGCCTTGATCGAAAAACAAATCGAGTCATTGTTTCTCGCCATGTTCAATTCGTAGAATCCTCCTTTCCTTTCTCCACTATAGACCAACACAAGCATCAGAAAGATAAGCAGGAAGTTCCACCGTCCTTTCTCATTCCAGTGTCTACATTGCCTCAGGATCACTACAATCAAATTAGACCAACCACCTCGCCATCTTTGCAACAATCCCAACCCAACGAATTGTTATCCACACCTCTCATCCCATCTCCGATACAACCTCTTATCCCAACCAACAGTGCACCATCTCCCCGTAATTCCACTTATCTGCATCTCATGGTAACTCGTACTAAAACAGGTTCTCTGAAGCCCATTAACAGACTGAATCTGTTTAACAATAAAGTGTCTCAACCAGATCCTACAAGCTACAATGAAGCAAAAAAACTGCCATAATGGCGAAACGCAATGGCTGCCGAATTTCTGGCTCTTCAAAAATAGGGTGCATGGCAGCTTGTTCCAGCCCCTTTGCACGCGCCAGTATAGGGATGTAAATGGACGTTCCACACAAAATTACACTCTGATGGCACGATAACACACTTCAAAGCATGTCTTGTAGCTCAAGGAAACCAGCAAGAATACGGGATAGCGGCGAAACATTTAGCCCGGTAGCTAAACTACCCATGATTCGAGTTCTCTTCACTGTAGCTCTTCACCATAACTGGACGATACATCAACTCGATGTCGAGAATGCATTTCTACAAGGCAACATACAAGAAACTGTCTACATGAGACAGCTTAGAGGCTTCGAAGACGCAGCTAATCCAAACCATGTCTGCCTCCTTCGGAAAGCCATTTACGGCCTCAAACAAGCACCTAGGAAATGGTACACTACGTTATGCAATCATCTTATCACTCTCGGGTTCTCTCCTAGCACGGAGGACTCCTCCCTTCTTACATTCCGGCAAGGTCACATTACCATGTTCCTACTGGTCTACGTGGACGACATCTTACTCACCGGAAACAACGAACCTGCCATCTCCAAGTTTCTTCAACAACTTAACTCTACCTTTGCGCTCAAGCATCTAGAAACCGCAAATCATTCTTTTGGCATCCGAATTCAACATCACAAAGATAAGTATTTACTCTCTCATGAATCATATGCCACTTCCATTATTCAACAAGAAAATCTTCTCAATTGCAATTCCTTAGCTAATTCATCATGCACTAAACTTCATGTAGATCTTACTACGGACTCCTCCTTTCTCTCCAATCCACAGACCTACCGGAAGATCACTGGGGCTCTACAATACCTCACTATTACACGTCCAGACATCGCGTATGCTGTCAATACGCTGTCACAGCATATGCACGACCCTCAGCCCGTGCACTTCTATCTCCTCAAGAGACTGATTCGTTACATCAAAGGCTCACTTAACTTCGATCACCCCATTTTCAACTCAGATCTTATACTCACCACCTTCTCTTAACTCGTAAGTCCACCTCGGGCTACTGCACGTACCTCGGCTCCACATTGGTGTCCTGGACAGTTAAGAAACAAACAACAGTCTCCCGGTCATCCACAGAATCGGAGTATCGCGCTCTCGCGGCGGCCATCGCAGACACCATTTGGCTTAAACGCCTCCTCTCAGACTTCTTCATCCCACATGATGCACCAGTCGATCTCCACTGCGATAATACCTCAGCTATCGCTTTAGCTACAAACCCGGTGTTCCACATGCGAACCAAACATATAGAGATCGATCACAGGTTCGTCAGGGAACACATCAACAATGGCCACATTCGGCTGCTTCCCATCAAAACGGAAGATCAAACAGCTGATGTACTCACAAAGCCGCTTTCTACACCAAGGTTCAAACACCTGAGATCCAAACTGATCACCCTTACTCAAGACCCGTTCGTTTGAGGGGGGCTATTAGTACACTCAGTTATTAGCTGACTTTACTTTATTAGCTTATAACCAATCATAAGCTTACACGTGTACATCTCCTAGACAATCTATATATAGCTGTGTATGTTCACCAATTGGAATAATGAAATACTGTTCATCTTCATTCTTGTTCTTGTTCTTCTGTTCCGAACCTCCTCTCTGTTTCTTCAATCCAACTCGCACTTCATCCTCTTTATGCCATGCCATGACTTTGGTGTTGGAAACTAAATAAATCTATGCAACTATAGAGAGCAAAAAATAAAAAATAAAAAGCACATAAATAATATCAACAGTAAAATACTAAGAGTTTTTTTATATGTACATTCAATTGATGATTTCATCACATTGCCACAACTATAGCTTCATTTTTCGTCTCCTCTCATTCGATTATTTCTTATTTTATTTAATAGAATAAAGAGAGAAGAGTTTTTGTGTATGCTTCATTTATGATGGATTTTTTCTGCTTTTAAAGTAACTTTTTAGTATAAAATTTTTAATTTTTATACTAAAAATTGAATCCGTAATCTTTTTCATAGCGAGGGACTATGATGGATTTTACCCTTAAGAGATATTTCATTGGATCATTTATTGGTAGAGTTTATTTGATTGGGATGTGAAAATAAAAAAGCTTGACCTTAAATTTGAAAGGAGTTCCTTGAAAGGCCAGAGTTGGGTTGAGATCCTCAATTATTATAAATGCCATGCTTATTCAATGAAAGAGGTATTATTGATGATTTTTCATATTATAGAATATAGGACGTGCTTTCCCCTAAATGCGTCAAATTATTATGTGTTAGAATATTGACTACTATAGAGTGAGAGTTTATCCTCTTGGTGTTGTACAAAAACTCATAGACACACACATAAATATAAATGATTCATAATATAGAGAATTGCATCATTTTTATGTAAAAAATTAAGAAAGGGTAAAACCGTAAAACTTGGCATAGTTTAATTAGTTCAACTATGTAAGATAAATATTACCTAGAGAAAGCAAGATTTCAAGAATTGAATTGAAAGGGGTGTCTCAAGCAATTTTTGTATAGTGTGTTAGAAAGTGGTGGAGTTTACTAGTTTGATGGTAAAAAATGATGTTCGCCACCATCAGTTAGCAACTTGGATGGCTGATGGGCTAGATGTACGAGCAACAATGGGTGTCAATGGCAGTCAAAGACAATTGACAACACACAACAAAATTGATTATCGACATTAATCGATGGTAGCAATGATAATAAGGTGATAATAGATCTCAGCGTCAACCAATGATGAAAGATAGATGTGTGATAATGGATAAAACTATTTAATTTTATATGTATTTCAAATTTCTCATTGTTGAAAATCATCCCGCCTTATATAAAATGTTGGACTATTTATAATTTTTTGAAGGTAGTTTGTTTATTTCTACCATAACTTTGGACACTCTATTGATAGCCTAGAAAGATTCCTTTAATCATTTGATTTGTAATTTTATATTATAGTGCCTTAATGAACTCACAATTGAATGATCTTTAGCTCGTTAAATTTAACTAGTCAAAACCCCCATTTTTTATAGAAGCATACAAAATGCAAAATGCAAAAAAAAAAAAAAAAAAACCCTTCAAATGGTCTCACAAAGTTTATTTTTAGGTGCTTGATTTTGGCCATTTGAACCCATATTAGGATGTTTTTAGTGTCATTAGGATCATTTAGTTGAATCACATTATTTCAATATCAAGTTTATCAAATATAAAGTACAAATAATATATTAAAATCAATTTTAAAAATTTCTAGCCCAAAACACCAGTGTTTTAAGCTCTGAAAATCTTCATCAAAATTTATAATTGATTAGACGAATTTTTTACCGCCCTGTAAAACCTCCCATTGATTTTTAATAAGACCAAGATCCAACTCATACGTATTATTTTATATATGACATCTTTGATATTCACAACAAATCACATGACCCCTTCCTTAAATTTTCTTTTCATGATATATTGGGTTATTGAAAGGTTATTGGCTCATATGCATGTCTTCAAAGTTTATGCATTGCCTCCAAATCTTATAAAATATAATTTATGTACCAATTGAATGTCTCTTAAGTGCTTGACTTTAATCCCTCCAACAAGAAGTTATGAGCATGTCGGACCCTTTAGCATCTTCCCAACATGTAGTTTGAGCCTTCAAGAGCCTCTTTTATTTTATTTTATTTTTATTTTATAATTAATGGCTATTTATCATTTCTTCAAGTTCAATAAGCTCCATAAGTCTTGTGAGATGAACAACCTGTAAAATACTTTTTTTCTATTATAAATTATTTTATTTTTTCTTTAATAATAAAAATAATAAAAAGTATAATCACACATTATTTTTAAAATACAATTAAATATTAATTTCTATTTAATTAAAATTTTTATCATTTTTTTTTGCTAAAACATTTCTCAAAAATAGATACATTTGGCCACCAAATGTTTATATGATTAACAAATCAATTTTAAAAGAAATTATATTAAATTAAAAATATAATATTTAATTATTCTAAAATTGTAATTAATTAAAAATTATATTAGTGTTAGATCTAATTTGGATCTAATTTGATTTGTTCAAGAGTTATAACTCTTTCTAAGCTATTGGCCAAAAGAAATTTCTCTCATTTTTCTAAGAAAGACAAAAAAAAAAAAAATTAAAATAAAAAAATGAATTATAATAATTTAATTATATTTCAAAAAATAATAATTAAAAAACATTTATGAAGGTTGCCACCAAATAAGGCTAATATGGTCTATGCCCCACAAATGGCTTGTTCTTTTCCCTCAATCACTTTGTCCATTTGCCCTTAGCCTAATAAGATTGGAACAATAGAGGAGCCCTATCCTTCACTAGAGGACATATGGAGAGGCTTGGAGGTATTCAAGGAAGGCATCTTGCTATCACTAAGCTCTATCTCTTTCACTATAAGAAAACTCACAAGGGCCATGAATGGTTCTTTGTTTTGTTAGGGTTCTTTTGGAAGGTTGTGAGGATTAGGAATAAGGTAGCTATGTATACTTATTGCTATCCTTGTTGTGAAATCTCTCTAGTAAAAAGTAGTCCTATTATAAGGGCCTTTTGGCTCATAATTGTTATGAATATGCATATTTATTAGAAAAATATAATTGATTTAGGATATTCTAACCTAAGTTTTATTTGAATATTGTTAAGAAATTAGTACATATTAATTTTTATATCATGCTAATTTTTAAAATTATGAATAAATGTTTTAATAGTTTTTTTAGATTGTGATATATTTCATAATAAATATCTTTAATATTTTAATTTTATTTAAAAATATATATAATTAGTTAATATTGACATATATGTTACTTAAATATAACATGTCAAAATTTATGTTTCATCCTAATCAAAATTAGAATAAAAAATTCTTTTTTTTTTCTTTTATAAGAGAAAAGGGAGAGAGAAAGAAAAATAATATGAAATAAATTTTACTTATTTGATGTTATATCAATTATTTGTAATAGAAATAGCTCTTACATTATCATATAAATAAATAAATAAATAAATATATATAAATAAATATATATATATATATTGCAAAATTATTTATTTATTTTAAAGTATCATTAATAAATTGTAAAAATAATCAAAAACCTAGCTGTTGCGTCCTGGAGTATTCGCGGCGGTAGAGAAATATTTAGTTTAACGTCTTAGCATTGTACGAAGATCCAGCACACAAGCAGATAAGTGAGAGGGTGTAGCATTCATAATAGACACCAGAGTTTTTACGTGGAAAACCCCTGAAAAGGGGGAAAAACCACGGGGCCTGGCCCAGTTTGAATGAATCCACTAGTATTTGCAGTCGATTACAAATGAGGCCCTTCCTTTGGAGAAGGCCTTGTATTGATGTAGCAAATATACATCATATATATTGCATTACATGTTAGGAGTTACATATACAGGTTTGTTTGGCCTGAAGGACCGTGGTCGGCAGAAGATCAGAGTCGGCAGGAGACCGGGGTCAGAAAGACCGTTGTCTGTTGATAGAGGTCGGAAGGACCATAGTAGGCGACAAAGGCCTGAAGAACTGTAGTCGGCAGGAGACCGTAGTCGGCAGGAAACCGTAGTCGGCCGGAGACCGTAGTCGGCAGGAGACCGTAGTCGGCCGGAGACTGTAGTCGGCCGGAGACCGTAGTCGGCAGGAAACCGTAGTCGGCCGGAGACCGTAGTCGGCCGGAGACCGTAGTCGGCCGGAGACCGTAGTCGGCCGGAGACCGTAGTCGGCCGGAGACCGGGGTCAGAAAGACCGTTGTCTGTTGATGGAGGTCGAAAGGACCATAGTTGGTAGGAGACAAGGAGTCAGGTGTTAGTCCCAGTGTCACTTGGAAGATCGGATGTTGATGGTCTGGCCTTGAGTAGGACGTCGGGTCTTAAGCAGGACGTCAGGTCTTCAGCAGGACGTCGGGTCTTCAGCAGGACGTCGGGACTTAACGTCGGGCCTTGAACAAGACGTCGGGTCTTTGGCAGGAAGTAGGGACTGAGTGTCAGGCCTTGAACAAGACGTCGGGTCTTTGGCAGGATGTAGGGGCTGAGTGTCGGGCCTTGAACATGACGTCGGGTCTTTGGCAGGACGTCGGGGATGAACGTCGGGCCTTAAGGTGGTGGTCCGGCGAGATTTTGTGGTGGTCCGGCGAGGTTCCTGCGGTGGTCCGGCGGTGGTCCGACGAGATTCCTGCGGTGGTCCGGCGAGGTTCTGCGGTGGTCCGGCAGTGGTCCGGCGGCTGTCGAGGAGGAACTCCTTCCTTCTCTTCTCTTCTTCTCTCTCTTGCTTGGATCCTCTCTTGTGAAGAATGAGGGCTCTATTTATAGATTTTTTGAAGTGGCATGGCCCGTAAATAGGCGTGAGATCAGGGGCGAATAGGGAGTGGTAAAATGGACGGTCGATATTGAATCCTATGGCCGTGCACCGTTTGTTGGCCATTTGGAGGCCTTAATGATGTTGGAATTTAGTGATCTTAGGCTCGTTGGATTCGTCTCGTCGAGCCGTTCGATTCAAGTATAAGCTCGTCAAAATCGGAGACCGTTTGGTAACTCAAATTGCGGTTTGAACCTTCCAACAGAGCTTTGAACCCTTGATTCGGACTCATTTGGGCTCAGATTGAGTCGATCTTGGTGTCGTTGGGTTTGTATTTCCGAGACGCTCAGTTTGACTGTAAGCTCGTTGAAATCGGAGTTCATGTGATCCCGGATTTAATTTTTGAAGTTTCCGGCTAGCTTTTTGCCTCGAGATTCATGCCCGATCAAGATAATTTCAAGATGACGTATCACTAGCAAGCCAAAATTTTAAAGAGAATATAATAGAAAACTTTTGTGGGAGAAGAATTTGAAATCTCGCAATGTTATAAATTTATATATCTTAACGAATAAACTCTAAAATTTATATAAATAACAATTTATTATCATAATTGAGTCAAAATATATACATAGAAAATGTATATTTATTATAGAAAAATTAATAAATAGCGATATTTTTTTATTTTTCTTCAAAGATTTGGATTTCCCTCTAATTTGGGTGTTACATAAATAACAGTCAAGATTTACATATTAATATATAAATGTTTAAGAATTACGTAAAATACTCATTAATTTTCTAAAAAAAAATCTAAAGAGTTGCTTATCATTAAACAATTATTACTAGCAAGCATTTCGAGCTGGGTGCACATTAAGCTTGAACTCTTATAAATTATTTGTTTGAATTTATGCTTGAACTCGAACTTATTATTCGATAAGCTCGACTCATGAGCTCGTTAGCTAATTAAATTGAAGATGACTTACAAGCCGATTTGAGTGACTTATACTACTAATCTAATGTCTTATTTATGATACTAAAATATGAAATTTACATTTATATTTATAAAATTCAAATATCCCTTATTCATATATTTATTGGTTAAAATTTAATGTTTTAATGAAATATTTGGAATGCTCTCTGATACAGCATCACAAAATTAGCTTGATCGGGCACGAATCTCGAGGCAAAAGCTAGTTGGAAACTTCAAAAATTAAATCCGGGATCACATGAACTCCGATTTCGGCGAGCTTACAGTCAAATTGAGCGTCTCAGAAATACGAGCCCAACGATACCAAGTTCGACCCAATACATGCCCAAATGGGTCCAAATCATGGATCCGAAGCGCTGTTGGAAGGTTCAAACCACTATTGGAGTTACGAAACGGACTCCGATTTTGACGAGCTTATACTCGAATCGAAGGGGTCGACGAGACGAATCCAACGAGCCCAAGATCACTGAATTCCGACATCACTAAAGTATTCAAATGACCAACGAATGGTGCACGATCGTAGGATTCAATATCGACCGTCCATTCAACCACTCCCTATTCGCCCCTGATCTCACGCCTATTTACGGGCCATGCCACTCCAAAAAATCTATAAATAGAGCCCTCATTTCTCATAAGAGGGAGGCCGAAGCAAGAAGAGAAGGAGGAAGCTCCTCCTCGACGGCCGCCGGACCACCGCAGGACCACCGCAGAAGCACCGCCGGACCTCCGCCGGACCACCGCAGAAGCACCACCTGACCTCCGCCGGACCGCTGCAGGAACCTCGCCGGACCACCGCCGGATTTTCATTGCACCACTGCCTTAAGGTCCGACGTTCAGTCCCGACGTCCTGCTGAAGACCCGACGTCCTGCTGAAGACCTGACGTCCTGCTTAAGACCCGACGTCGTACTCAAGGCCAGACCATCAACATCCGATCTTCCAAGTGATACTGGGACTAACACCTGACTCCTTGTCTCCTACCGCCTACGGTCCTTCTGACCTCTATCGCCTACTACGGTCCGTCCGACCTACATCACCAGACAACGGTCTTTCAGACCCCAGCTTTCTATCGACTACAGTCCTTCAGGCCTTCGTCGCCTACTATGGTCCTTCCGACCTCCATCAACAGACAACAGTCTTTCTGACCCCGGTGTTCTACTGACTACGATCTCCTGCCGACTACGATCCTTCAGGCCAAACAAACTTGTATATGTAACTCCTACCATGTAATACAATCTATATGATGTACATTTGCTACATCAATCCAAGGCCTTCTCCTAAGGAAGGGCCTCATTTGTAATCGACTACAAATACTAGTGGATTCATTCAAACTAGGCCAGGCCCCGTGGTTTTTCCCCCCTTTTTAGGGGTTTTCCACGTAAAAATCTTGGTGTCTCTTATGAATGCTACACCATCTCACTTATCTGCTTGTGTGCTGGATCTTCGTACAATGCTAAGACGTTAAACTTTATATTTCTCTACCGCCGCGAATATTCCAGGACGCAACAGTTTGGCGCCGTCTGTGGGAAAGTGATTCCTGTCTGGGGGGCAATTTTTGCTCCAACCTCAGAAGATTATTCAACTGCTTTTGATGCATCAATGTCATTGGACTCAAATCCGGACTGGGGGGCAACCTTGACTACAATTTTAGTCAAGAAGATCCCTCAAATACTTCCAACATCAAGATGATATTTCAAGGAAATTCATTAAAAATGCAAGGATACTTCCAATCAGTTATATGCTTTATACAGTCTCTTGATGGACTTCTACTCCTTGGCAATGTCTTAATCTTAACTTGAAAAGACAGTAACGGTCTAAAGATAGACCATTCTTCACCTTTGATTCAGTATACACGCGGCGTTTGCCCCTTCCCAATCAAGAAAAAATCGATCCTACGGGGATCCGATTCGACCTCTTCCACACAGGTTAACGTCGTCGAGCAAAGGCTCTGACATACAACCTCGGAAAGGTCATACATTCTTGGTGGATTCTCCCGACCTCTTCCACACAGGTTAACGTTGTCGAGCAAAGGCTCCGACATACAACCTCGGAAAGGTCCTACATCCTTGGTGAATTCTCCTGACCTCTTCCACACAGGTTAACGTCGTCGAGCAGGGCTACGACATACAACCTCGGAAAGGTCTTACATCCTTGGTGGATTCTCCCGACCTCTTCCACACAGGTTAACGTCGTCGAGCAGGGCTCCGACATACAACATCGGAAAGGTCCTACATCCTTGGTGGATTCTCTCGACCTATTCCACACAGGTTAACGTCGTCGAGTAAAGGCTCCGACATACAACCTCGGAAAGGTCTCATATCCTTGGTGGATTATCCCGACCTCTTCCACATAGGTTAACGTCGTCGAGCAAAGGCTCCGACATACAACCTCGGAAAGGTCCTACATCCTTGGTGGATTCTCCCGACCTCTTCCACACAGGTTAACGTCGTCGAGCAGGGCTCCGGCATACAACCTCGGAAAGGTCTCGCATCCTTGGTGGATTCTCTCGACCTCTTCCACACAAGTTAACGTCGTCGAGCAGGGCTCCGGCATACAACCTCGGAAAGGTCTCACATCCTTGGTGGATTATCTCGACCTCTTCCACACAGGTTAACGTCTTCGAGCAAAAGCTCTGACATACAACCTCAGATAGGTCTTACGTCCTTGGTTAACATCGCTAGAATGTCGTCAATGGACTTCCATCTAACTTCTCCACAATGTTAAAATTCTACCCGATTTTGAATTTCCTCATGTCGCTTAATTTTTGCCTTGCAGGACTTTTGACGGACTAATATCCGACGCCAGAAATCTTCCTGTCATCGGACTAATACCCGACGCCAGACTTCTGCTCGTCATCGGACTTCTATTCGACGTCGGACTTCTGCTCGTCAACAGACTTCTACTAGACGTCGGACTTCTGCTCGTTAGCGGACTTTTACTCGTCGTTGAACTTCTGCTTCTCGATGAACTTTCGTCGGTCTTCTAACCGACATTACTTCTACCCGACGTCGGACTTCTGCTCGTCAGCGGACTTCTACTCGACGTCAAACTTCTGCTCGTTAGTGGACTTCTACTCGTCGTCGGACTTCTACTCGACGTTAGACTTCTGCTCGTTAGCGGACTTCTACTCGTCGTCAGACTTCTGTTCGTCGACGAACTTTCGTCAGTCCTCTACCTAACTGCGGACTTCTGCCTGTCGTCGGACTACTAGCCGTCGTCGGACTTCTGCCCGTCAACGGACTTTCATCGGTCTTCTGCCCAAGGCCGTACTTCTACCCGACGTCGGACTTCTCCTACTCGTCGGACTTCTGCTCGTCGATGAACTTTCGTCGGGAAGGCTTCTCCCCGTCATCAGACTTCTGCTCGTCGACGAACTTTCGTCGGCCTTCTACCCGACAGTACTTCTACGGGACGTCAGACTTCTGCCTGCCGTCGGACTACTAACCGTCGTCGGACTTCTTCCCGTTGACGGACTTTCGTCGATCTTCTACACAGCGTCGGACTTCTATGTGTCGTCGAACTAATACCCGTCATCGGTCTTCTGTTCGTCGATGGACTTTCGTCGGTCCTCTACCCGACTCTTTCTTCTATCCGACGCCGGACTTCTTCATGCCATCGGACTAATACCCGTCATCGGACTTCTGTCCGTCAATGGACTTTCGTCGGTCTTCTACCCGACTCAGTGCATTTATCTGGCACCGGACTTCTTCCTACCATCAGAACTCCACATGATCTCTCGAAGTAGAAAGAGGAGAAGGAGAAATCTCCAGACTTCCTTGCCAAGAGAGGGGCCTCGGAAAACCGAGGGAAGGCCTCAATAGTAAGGACAGAGGGAGAAGAGAAGAAGGAGAATCTCCGGACTTCCTTGCCAAGAGAGGGGCCTCGGAAAACCGAGGGAAGGCCTCAATAGTAAGGACAGAGGGAGAAGAGAAGAAGGGGAAATCTCCGGACTTCCTTGCCAAGAGAGGGGCCTCGGAAAACCGAGGGAAGGCCTTAATAATAAGGACAGAGGGAGAGGAGAAGAAGAAGAGAAGAAGAAAAGAAAAGAGGAGAAGAAGAGGAGAGGGACAATTTTTCTAAAGGCCTAGAGGGCCTATTTATAGTTTTTGTAAGTGAGGAGGGGAAGTTTCTAGAGTTTTCTAGAATTCTCAAAAAAATTGAATTTTTCTGAATTTTCCAGAATTTTTTCAGAATTTTTTGGATTTTTCTGGAATTTTTAGGATTTTTTAAATCCATGTGGGTCCCACAAAAAAAAAAAATCAAATATAACCGCATGGCTAACCGCGCGGGACGCGCCTGTTGGCGCGCGACATGCCTGTTGCCGCCGGCGAGCGGCGGCGGGGGCGGCCGGCCGGCTGGATCGGCCGCCTACACGTTTCGGGCCCGATTTTCTGCCCGGACGGTCCGATTCGGACGTTTTTGGGGTCCCCGGACACGTTTTTCGACGTCCCGGACTCGATTTCGACACTTTCGGGACTCAACAGGGCCTCTACAATCAAGTTTGTGCAAATGTTCAACTTTTGGACGCAATTTTTTGCGATTCGGCCAAGGTAAAATTTTGGAACAAGTATTTTCGGACTTCTGGAGCTTCGACGTTCGAAAATAGGGGGGCAACTAATACAGCATCACAAAATTAGCTTGATCGGGCACGAATCTCGAGGCAAAAGCTAGTTGGAAACTTCAAAAATTAAATCCGGGATCACATGAACTCCGATTTCAGCGAGCTTACAGTCAAATTGAGCGTCTCAGAAATACGAGCCCAACGATACCAAGTTCGACCCAATACATGCCCAAATGGGTCCAAATCATGGATCCAAAGCGCTGTTGGAAGGTTCAAACCACTATTGGAGTTACGAAACGGACTCCGATTTTGACGAGCTTATACTCGAATCGAAGGGCTCGACAAGTCAAATCCAACGAGCCCAAGATCACTGAATTCCGACATCACTAAGGTATTCAAATGACCAACGAACGGTGCACGATCGTAGGATTCAATATCGACCGTCCATTCAACCACTCCCTATTCGTCCCTGATATCACGCCTATTTACGGGCCATGCCACTCCAGAAAATCTATAAATAGAGCCCTCATTTCTCATAAGAGGGAGGCCGAAGCAAGAAGAGAAGGAGGAAGCTCCTCCTCGACGGCCGCCGGACCACCGCAGAAGCATCGCCGGACCTCCGCCGGACCACCGCAGAAGCACCACCGGACCTCCGCCGGACCGCTGCAGGAACCTCGCCGGACCACCGCCGGATTTTCATTGCACCACTGCCTTAAGGTCCGACGTTCAGTCCCGACGTCCTGCTGAAGACCCGACGTCCTGCTAAAGACCTGACGTCCTGCTTAAGACCCGACGTCGTACTCAAGGCCAGACCATCAACATCCGATCTTCCAAGTGATACTGGGACTAACACCTGACTCCTTGTCTCCTACCGCCTACCGTCCTTCTGACCTCTATCGCCTACTACGGTCCGTCCGACCTACATCACCAGACAACGGTCTTTCAGACCCCAGCTTTCTATCGACTACAGTCCTTCAGGCCTTCGTCGTCTACTATGGTCCTTCCGACCTCCATCAACTGACAACAGTCTTTCTGACCCCGGTCTTCTACCGACTACGATCTCCTGCCGACTACGATCCTTCAGGCCAAACAAACCTGTATATGTAACTCCTACCATGTAATACAATCTATATGATGTACATTTGCTACATCAATCCAAGGCCTTCTCCTAAGGAAGGGCCTCATTTGTAACCGACTACAAATACTAGTGGATTCATTCAAACTGGGCCAGGCCCCGTGGTTTTTCCCCCCTTTTTAGGGGTTTTCCACGTAAAAATCTTAGTGTCTCTTATGAATGCTACACCCTCTCATTTATCTGCTTGTGTGCTGGATCTTCGTACAATGCTAAGACGTTAAACTTTATATTTCTCTACCGCCGCGAAAATTCCAGGACGCAACACTCTGTATGTAAATTTTTAAATAAATAATTTGGAGTAATTTTTTTTTTTTACTTTTGAAAAAAAAAATTGAAAAATTATTGGCTTTCTTCTCAGAAATTCCATATGCTTCTGCACTAACAGACAGACACCTAATCGATGCGGACAAAAGCATCGTCTTTTGTCCGTTTACGCACCCATTCAAAACGGCCGCTTTCATGCATCTCCTTTTGACTTGCCGCGTAGCACAGCTCGGTTCTCGCTCCGCAAGCAGAAGAAAAAGGTTGCGAGCAAGAAATACAACGGATATTTTGTAGCCGAGAAAAGAGAGAGAAAGAGAGAGAGGGACAGGTCGCTAATTGATGATATAAGCCTCTTGCTTCTCTTCTCACCTCTCTCAATTCGCTTGCTTTGGATCCATTAAGAAGCTTCCACTTGCTATCCGAATGACCTTCTCTGTCTTTCTCCTAGCCTAATACCCCAAACTGTTCCATTGACGGAGATATAGCGAGTTCTTCCTTTTTCTCATTCGTTTTTGTGGTTGTTTCGGCGTTTCCGTTTTAGCCTTTGCCTCTTTTTTTTCTTCCTATGATAGTTTGACACAGCTTCTTAGTTTTTGTTTCTCTCTCTTCTCTATTTTGGTTTTTTATTCTCAGCTCTTATAAAGAAGAGGAAGAAGAAGGGTTTTTTTCTTGTATTCTATCAATATCTTCTTAACAAAGGCTTTAAAAAGCGATCTTTGACTGTTTCCGATGTTGATGTCCGGAGTAGCCGAAGAGGTTTCCTCGTCGGCGACATCTTCCCCTCTCCTCAGCTTCATGTCGATCTCACCGACGGCGCTGGGCTCGCCGTACTCGCCATGGCTACGCGAGCTCAAGTCCGACGAGCGCGGCCTTTTCCTCATCCATCTGCTCCTCAACTGCGCCAACCATGTCGCCGCCGGTAATCTCGACCAAGCCAACGCCTTTCTTGAACATATCTCTCTCCTCGCCTCTCCTGAAGGCGATACCATGCAGCGCATCGCCTCTTATTTCACCGAAGCTCTTGCGCGCCGCCTCCTCCGCTCATGGCCTGGCCTTTACCGCGCCTTGAATCCGGTTGCCGCAGACTCCTCCGCCACAGCCGCCGCCCGCCGCATCTTTGTTGATCTCTGTCCCTTCCTTCGTCTCTCCTTCCTCGTTTCAAACCAGGCTATTCTGGAAGCAATGGAAGGGGAAAAGATGGTCCACATCGTCGATCTTGGGGGATCCGATCCGGCCCAATGGCTTGCTTTGCTTCAAGGTCTCGCCAGCAGGCCGGAAGGCCCGCCGCATCTCCGGGTCACCGCTGTCGGCGAGCACAAGGAGCTTCTTCTGCACACAGCCTCAGTTCTGTCAAAAGAAGCAGAGAAACTCGACATCCCGTTTCAATTCAACGCGGTGGTTTCCAAACTCGACTCTCTCAACGTCGAGAGCCTACGTGTCAAAACAGGGGAAGCACTCGCCATTAGCTCTGTTCTCCAACTCCATTCCCTCCTCGCCTCCGACGACATCGCCGCCGCCCGAAAGCTTTTCCCTTTCAAGTCCGCCGGCACGCTCGGAGAACTATTGGACAAAGACCAAGGCTCAGATTCCTCTTCCTCGCCTTTCAACCTCACCCCCTCTGCCAAAATGGAGACCTTTCTAGCTTCTTTATGGAGCCTCTCTCCAAAAATCATGGTGGTAACAGAGCAGGAATCCAACCACAATGGATCGACTTTGAACGAGCGATTCGTGGAAGCGCTGAACTTCTACGCAGCGTTGTTCGACTGCCTAGAATCAACGCTGCCAAGACAGTCAGTGGAGAGGTTGAGCGTGGAAAAGAAGCTCTTTGGGGAGGAGATAAAGAACATAATGGCTTGCGAAGGGTTGGAGAGGAAGGAGAGGCATGAGAAGCTTGAAAGGTGGATGATGAGGTTGGAAATGGCTGGATTCGGGAGAGTGCCGTTGAGTTACTACGGGATGTTGCAGGCAAGAAGGATGTTACAGGGCTTCGGTTGCGATGGTTATAGAGTGAAGGAGGAGAACGGCTGCTTTCTGTTTTGTTGGCAGGATAGAGCTCTGTTCTCTGTATCGGCTTGGAATTTTAGGAGGGTTGATTGAGTTTATATTTTTAGTATTTGGGTTAGTATTTTTTTTTTTTTTTTGCCTTTTATTCCTAACCTTTCATATGTAGAGATTTACTGTTCTGTGTGTGGAGAAATTATTCTATGTGGACACCGAATGGGAAGAACTATCCTGTCATATGTGTGTGCTAAATCTGTACACTTATATGATCGGACGAATCTTCATGTTCGGTGTCCGCACAAACTAATTTCTAGTGTGAGGGAAGGTTAATATTTTGGAAGAAAGCTATTGGAATGTGATAGGATTAAAGTCTATATAATTCATTTCTTTGTTGTTTTTGAGTGACCTGTGAAACAAGGATATGTGGGTTAGAAGAGGCTTAGAGGAGGTTAAGTGTGTAACTGAGTTGAGCTAGCTCTGATTCGGCTCAGTTAATAGCTCATGAGATGAGCTCGATGGGTCAAATTTGTGCTAGGTCTGACTGGACTCATTAGCTTGGGAACCGACTTGTTTAAAGAATATTGATATGAAATGCACTTAGAATATATATTAATTGAAGAATTCAAGTACTACGTTGTCACAATTATTTATAATTATATCTCATTTATTTATATCAAGTGATTTTTTTATTGTTGATGTAGAATTTACTCTTGAATTTGATTGTTGTTATCGAATGAAATTTAGAAATTGCATCTCATTCCATCTACTGAAGAGGCTAACTTAACATCAAATAATCAAACTCAGAGTAAAATTTTAAAATATCTAATAATATTTAAATGTATTTTTTGAGTAAAATAATAACTTATTTTACAAATTGTAGTTGTTGATGAAGGTGATGGGTGATACTGCAATTGAAATTCTTGAATGTGATGATTTGAAACCTTCTAAAGATGGAGCTTTTAAGGACACAACTTTTAGGTTAGTGATTTTTTTGTTAAGAAAAAAAGGGCATATTAATGAGAAAGAACAATACACCACAAGATTAATTAATGGCCACATAGATGAAAGTTACAGCAAAAAAAATACAATAAACGTTCGAGCCAAGCACTCTAAGCGAAATCAAATTAGAAATACCCAGCCAATAGGACTCAGACCGCCCCTAGTTGCCAAGCTTGGGACCATCCAAGGAGGGAAAAAGAAAACAGTCAAAGGACCACATAACCACCTAGGTTGCCAACCAAGCCATGGCCTTTCAAAGAGCTTGCAGGAAGCCTAGTTCATCATAGTCCTAATCCAAAAATGATGCCGCCATAGAACCAAAATCAAAATAAACCAGCAAACCAAAACATAAAGACCCCAAAAAGAAAAGTAATCTCTTTTTGGGTTTGCTTTTACTGAGCTTAACATTATTTTTGGAACAACCACCATCTGTAACTTGAAGAAGATCTAAATCGATATTGTCATGAGCGACCAAATCTAACTCTCCATTCAACTAAAAAAATGTCCTCCTCTAACCAGTCACATTGGCTCCGAACATTATTCTTCATTAGGTGAGCTAAAATACAAGTATTAGAAATGAAATTAATGGGCACATCAACTAAAGGCTCCAAAATAACAATAGGAGAATTGGGGAGCTCAGATGACACAACAATGCCCTCCGAAACCCCAGCCTCCTCAGAACTTAAGAAAACATAATCAATACCCAAAATCTCCTCTTCCTTCGCACTAGTAGGACTATCAGGTTCATGCCACAGTTAATAGCGTTCAATGACTCACAAACAAGCGCAGAGGGCTCCCCAACATTCCCATCAGAAATGGGGACAACAAAGTTAGAGCAGTCCACAGGAACCATAACCCCATCCAGAACAGGCGATGGAGTAGCCAGACTAGCCAGAGCATCAACGTTAGCCATAGGTACATCGTCCAATTCAGGCACCACCACACAACCAATCTCAGAAACAGGCCGAAGAGCCTCACCAACAACACAATTCAAATTCAAATTGTTAGGCAAAATAGAAACAATATTAATGACTTCATCGACAAAATTAGTAAGAATAGTGTCAATGCCAGCAACATTCCCGTCAATACTAACAATGGGACACAAAACTAAAGCCCCATCACTGGCATCACAAGAAATAGAATTTTCCACCCTATCACCCTCACAGCTAACATTCACAGTCAATGATTTAGAAATAACATGAACAACATTAGGCGGGTAGACTGAAGAGGCTGATAGTCACCACACAAATGGCTATACATTTACATGAAGCACAAAAAACAGAGAAAGCTTCCATCGAAACATGTTGAATATAGCCTAGATTCTCAGGACCCAACCAGACTTTATCAGGATACGATTTCGTGATGTTAAGCTCAACAAGCACACGAGCTACAGACGGTCTAGAATCCACAAAAAAAGTATAATCAACCTCTAAAGGCCGACAAAAAATTGAACTCAATCCAAAGAGGATACAGGGTGAAAACAAATGAGGCCGGAGATTGGGGAATGACATCTGGATAAGGATTATAGGCGACTCAACAATAACATCAACCAGAGGAGACCATTTGGTAACCTTCATATAGCAACTATGAACTAAGTAGGAATGATGACAAAAAAAATTATAATAATCAAGGTCATTACTCAACTTGATCTAGACATGCAACTGATCAAGCAAAGTAACAGAAATAGCTCCGGTAAGCTTAAGGGAGAAAAAAAACCTACGAATTGCTTCTAGAGAAAGCCTATAAGATGGAAAAAAATCATTTAAGGAAAACTAAAAAGGAATCACAAGGGAATTGATTTCTTCCTCCGAAATCCACAAAGATAGCAAACCACGAAAGGGAGAAGGCTTGAGATCAGAAAATCTACCATAGGATGAACAACCAACAAGAGCATCATGAAAAGATCGATATTTGAATGATCATTCCAAAAAGCCAGGATAACACAAATGTTTCCCCACCATTCCGGTGAAAAGGTCGGAGATGCCGAAATGAAAACAAAATGAAAACCAAAATCACCACAAAAAAGAAAACAATGGACAAGAAAACTTCCCTGGAGAATCGAGGAGCGCATGCCCCAAACGGCCCAGGAGCGTCAGAATCGCCCAGGAGAAAACCCTAGTAGAGCTTTTGAAGATACAAAGCAAATTGTTAATTAATAAATTATATGTTGATTTGTAGAAGATAATTATTGGAATTAGGGTTTTACTCGGGATTGTTTTCTTACAACTTATTAAAACAGCTTTTTAGTACAAAAAATTATAATAAAAAGTTGTTTTAAGAAGAAGTAAGAAAGTCATTCCAAACGAAGACTAACTTTTGAATATGTATTATTTTAGAATGCATTATTTTTTACCTTATATTTGAAATTATGTTTATGGTATACTTCATAAAGTAATTGTAGATATGGAATCATAAATAATTTATTTTATATGCACATTATCTAAGTTATTACTTTGGTTTTGAATCATTAGTCTTTTCACTTATCAGTGCAATGTTATCAATGCAAAATAATGGTTTGTATTGAATTAATTAATATTAAAATTCTAAATTTTATGCTAAAAATTGCTTTAAGAAATAGTGAGAAAGTTGTCCCAAACAAAACGTAGTGCTCATTTGGTATCTTATAAATAAAAAAGAAGTTTTAGAAATTACGAATTTTATTTTCTTTCATTTTGAGTGTAAAATTAAAATTCTCATTTATCAAAACAAATATAGAGGGATGGTAGTATTTTTGTGATTTTTTTTGAATTAGGCAAGCAGAGTTTTACATATAGAGATTGGTTTTCTCTCACATATGAACTCATACCAATAAAAATAGTTTTTCTTACTCCGTCTTTTTCTTAGCTCGATCAAAATACACACTATTATTATGCCTCATTTGGGACAGTTTTCTTACAACTTTTTAAAACAGTTTTTTAGTACAAAAAATTGTTTTGAAAGCAGAAAAAAAAAGTAGTAAAAGACTGTATGACAGCTTTCTTACTGTTTTTTAAAGCATATTTTAGAGATGAAAAGACTGTAAAAAGTACCAAAATTTAAAATTTTATACTAATAAGTTATTTTATGAAGCAGTAAGAAAGCTATCACAAATAAAACCTTAGTCTTTTCTTTAAAATGACATGTAATATAGAGATGAAAAGAGGAGCATAGGAGTTGCAATATTCCTAATAAGATAAATGATTAGTCCCCTCAAAATTTCATCTTCTTCGAATAGGATCAAAACCCTTAAGATCTTTATAGGATCAACCTTACCCCCTTAGGTTCTTCTCTATTTCTCCATAATCACACTCTAGAATTTTTTCTTATGACTATTTGTGAAGCAAATAAAACTAAATTTATTTGGCAGATTAGTGTGTTCTATGATAGTAAATGATAGAGAAAGGTAGAAGTGATAGACAAGACATTCAAAAAATACAAAGTATGGCTATTTATAGTATTTGAAAGGGAAAATGACTCTGTAAAACTCATGAAATTGAAACCTAAGAATGTATTTTTTTGGAGAAATTTTGGGGCTTTGCCCGTATATTAATCACAAACAATTACAAAAAAGGTCTAGAAGGAAGACCAAAGCGAAATGAACAAGAGAACAGACTAGATCTATAGGAAAGTGAACATAAATGAAAACCGGGAAACAAAATGTTTAACCACAAAAACCCGTTAGGGAGAGAGATCAAAGAGAAAAACCTTCCGTAAGATCACTAGACTTGAAGGAGAGCTTCAAGCTAGGAGGAACAAAAGACATGGGGAAAACTTCAGGATCTGGGGGAGGCCCAGCCAGGCTGCTAGCCCAGGTTAAGGCCGGAGAAGAGGGATGGGGGACTTGAAGGGAAGAGTTTGGAAGGGGTGGAAAGTCATTTGAATTTAGGGCCATTGCAGTAGAGGGAGAGGGGGCCTCTCCCAGGAAGAGAACAGCGCCTGGAAGGAGCAGCAACGGCAGGGAGAAAAATCTAAAAAATTGCCAGTGAAAGCCTCCACCAAGTCCTTATGATGTAGTGGATCGTCGAAAGACTCGACCTGCAAGAAGGATTTCGGGTTCCCAATCCAGGGAAGAAGAAGAAGGGACAAGCTCTAAGGCTTCAAAGACTAATATTTCATTCAATAATCCTCAAAACCCTACATTGGACCTATTTAAAGAGGAAAATAGAAGTCTCTAGAACAAGGAAGGTAAACTAGTCCCTAAGCACAATAAAAGCTAAGATGTTCCTACATCATTCTCCCCTTGCGTAAAAAAAACTCGACTCCGTCGAGATGTATTATTGACAAAGAAGTTGCAAAAGACAGATTCCCGGATCGAAGATTTTGTTCTCATTATTTCCGAAATGAGCGACTTTCCTTTCCATTGAAACCTCGGGTATTGCAGTGTCACCCTTGTCTGAATTCCTTCTCCAAACATGCAATACCTCCATCATGCCACCTCTCAAAGGTTTTGCCTTAACAAAAGGTCAAGCCTTAAGAGGCTCAAATATGGGAGAATTCCCATTGGAAATCTCTTGACCTTGAAGCACAGTTGGCGTACCCTTGGAAAGTTCAACCAGGATATCTTCTAGGTTCTTAATGAACTCAAAAGTAGTTACCTGCATACTCGGTGGATCCTCCTCATTGACAACAGCCAGGAAGTGCTCCCACTTATCTTCTCCATCGCTCATATTATAAACCATACAATGCCGCACCAATGTAGGATCAAACCCTTTGTGGTCATTATATCGAGCAGTTGGGGAGCATTGCAGGTAAACAGTTTTGTCTGCGAACTTTAGACAGGGCGCATTCACACTTGCAGGGAAAACATGCCAAATAACGTTGGCATTTAGTTTAATCTTCCCATTTGGTAGAAACCCAGTAAACTCATTGTTTCCAAGTGTAAGAATCTCAAGGTCATACACATAATCAAATCCAGGCAATGGCCTTGACAACCGATTGTAGCTCAAATCCAACACTCTCAAACTCCCAAAAATAGATAGCTCGCCTCCATCAATCAGTGATCCAGTCAATTGATTATGGCTCAAATTGAGATACTTCACAGAATCTGATACCTGGAGCTGAGAATAATTTCCATCCGCGGCAGAGTTCGGAGCCCGCACTGCCTTGTTGCCGTCCGCAGGCAATGCAGGAAAACGACAAATCTACAGCTGGAGCTCCATCCCGACAGAGTCGGATTCTTCAAATGCAGTAGGAGAATAAACGCTGGTCGAAGTGTGGGGCTGGAAGACGGCGTGGAGAGGAGCTGGGTTTGGCATTGCAGGATGCGAAGGTGAGGCTGGGATCAGATCTGAATCGCTGGAAATGTCCGGTGGCCATCGGTATCGATCAAATCGCTGCTGGCGGTTAGTGGAACTTCCTGTAGTAATAATGGGCCGCCGGTGGACGTCCGAAGATGTTTCAGCCTCCGAAACGCACGTGTCGGAGGGCTGGATGTATGCCTTGGCGTCTTCTGCAGCACATCTATCGACGGAGTCAGAGTCGTAATGAAGGAAGGGCGCTTGGAGGGGGTACTATGTCTGAGCGGGCAGCACCGGAGGAGCGGTAACAGCGGAACTGGAAATGTCCTCCAACAGCTTTTCCGTTCCGGTGGATTCCGCAATGGCCGTGGGATTTTGCGGAGTGGAAGTAGTTGTGAGAGATGTGGAAAGGGAGTTGACATCGGCGACGGAGTGATTGTTTAGAGGCGAATCTGCAGGCAGAAGTAGGTTCGGTAGCGCCTGTGTGTTGGTGGAGCAGATGAGCGACGGGGACGGTAAGGTTGTCGGCCTGCTCATGATTCTCTCCATCGATTGCAAGACATCAACAAATAAACCATCTATTCGATCGATTGAAGCTTCCACTTGAGCCAGCCGAAGGGTTTCCCGGCGTTGCGCACGATCGGCATCCCTTCTTTGAGGCCGGAGTGACAGCGAGTCGTGGGCGAAGGCCACGGGTTGATTGTGGATTAGGTGGTTCGACGATGGATTCCGCCATTTGAGCGGAAGTTCGAGGGGAGGGTATTCCGATGGCGGATCACGCCATTGGAGCGAAAGCTCGAGAGGCGAATAGTCATCGATCTCTCGTCTTCTTCGGCGTCGATCATCGTGGATCGCCCATCTCCTTCGGTGGCGATCTTCATCGGCCGCCCATCTTATTCGGCGTCGATCTTCGTCGATCGCTCTTGTTCTTCGGCTTCGACTGTCGTCGACGGCCGACCTTCTTCCGCAGTCCATCGATCTTCACAAGCACCAGGCTCTGATACCAACTGATGTAGTGGATCGTCGAAAGACTTGACCTGCAAGAAGGATTTCGGGTTCCCAATCCAGGGAAGAAGAAGTAGGGACAAGCTCTAAGGCTTCAAAGACTAATATTTTATTCAATAATCCTCAAAACCTTACATTGGACCTATTTAAAGAGGAAAATAGAAGTCTCTAGAACAAGGAAGGTAAACTAGTCCATAAGCACAATAAAAGCTAAGATGTTCCTACATCACCTTAGAGCAATGTATTTTACTGGCCCAACCTAAGAATGTCAAAACTCTTAAGTCCTTATAGTTAAAGGTAGAGTAACTACCTCCTTGAATTTGGAGAGTTCTATTCTCCTCTTCAAACATCAATACTTTGCTGAAATTAAAAATTAAAAGGAAAAATTCTATCATTTTAGTTTTGAGATATTGAGTTTTCTTAATCTTTATGAGCAAAGTGTTAGAACAGTTAGGTTTTTTTTTTTTTAAGGGAACTAGACCAAATTTATTCACTAAAGAAGAGAGTACAACCAAACTCTAGAAGTACAAAACAAAATTACAAGAAAAATACAAGAAAAGAAAGCAACCTCAAAAAAAGGTGCAAGAAAGGCTGCAAGGATACAAGAAGACTCGGGAACAAAGGGCGAAGATACCAGCCGAACTCAGGAAGTGCCATGAAGCTTCCTGCAACCACCCGCAAGCCAAGCAAGGGTCATCCATTAGAGATAACAAGTCACAAACTAAACAGAAGATACCTAACAAGCAACAACCCACCATCCAAATAATGGCTCCGAATAGAAAGAATATGTTTAAGTGAGTTGAGCTAGCTCTTATTCGGCTCATTAAATAGCTCATGAGATGAGCTTGATGTGTCAAATTTGAGCTAGGTCATACTTGACTCATTAGCTCATTAACCGACTTGTTTAAATAATATTGATATAAATTGCACTTAGAATATATTAATTTGAAGAGTTCAAGTATTAATTTATCACAATTATTTATACTTACATCTCATCTATTTATATCAAGTAATTTGTTTATTACCTTTATTATTTTATTATAACAATTATGAATCTTTTTTTTTTCATGTTGATTAAGATGGTTCATAAGCAAATTCAAACTCGATTGATTAATCAAACTCAAGGCATTTTGAGCTAACTCAGCTTATTTTATGGAGTTTAATTTAGGCTTCGTTTGTGGCAGCTTTCTTACTACTTTTTAAAACAAATTTTAGTACAAAAATTTTTTGAACTACAATTTTTTGTACTAAAAAGCTGCTTCAGAAAGCATTAAGAAAGTTGTCTCAAACAAAATCTTAAATTAAATTATACGTACTTCAATCTTACGAAAAAAGCCATTGAGGAGCTTAAATTGAATTATTTATAGATTGCATTAGGGTTTATTTGCATCCAAATGATTGGATGTTATATTTTTCAAATTCAATCATGATTTTGGTGTAAATATCATGTTTATTTTATAGGTCACATTGAGATGATAGATTTTTTTTTTTATTGTTGATGTAGAATTTACTCATGCATTTGATTGTTGTTGTAGAATGAAATTTAGAAATTGGATCTCATTCCATCTACTGAAGAGGTAACTTAACATCAAAAAAGCAAACTCAGAGTAAAATTTTAATTTTTCTAATAATATTTAAATGTATTGTTGCAGTAAAACATAACTTATTTTGCAAATCGCAGTTGTTGATGAAGGTGATGGGTGATACTGCAATTGAAATTCTTGAATGTGATGATTTGAAAGCTTCTAAAGATGGGGCTTTTAAGGACACAACTTTTAGGGAAGTGAATTTGTAGAAGATAATTATGGGAATTAGGTTTTATTTGAGACTATTTTCTTACTACTTCTTAAAGCAGCTTTCTAATAAAAAAATAAAGCAGTAAGAAAGCTGCTTTAAGAAGCGGTAAGAAACCCGTTCCAAACAAAAATTAAATTGTGAATATGTATTATTTTAGACTGCATTATTTGTACCTTATATTTGAAATTATGTTTATGGTATACTTCATAAAATAATTGTGCATATGGAATCATAAATAATTTATTTTATATGCAAATAATCTATGTTATTACTATGGTTTTGAATCATTAGTGTTTTCACTTTTCAGTGCAAAATGTCCAATGCAAAATAATGGTCTATATTGAATTAATTGATATTAAATTTTTAATTTTTGTGCTAAGAAAATGTTTTAAGAAACATTAAAAAAGTTGTCTCAAATGAAGCTTAAATATAATTTTGTGTTGTTTGTAGTGCTCATTTGGTAGTTTGTAAATGAAAAAGAAGTTTTAGAAATTAAGAATTTTATTTTCATTAATTTTGAGTGTAAAATTAAAATTCTCATTTATCAAAACAATTCCTTCAAATCTAAAGCATTACAATCAAACTTTGGTTAGAAATTGCACATTCTATGATAGAAACTTTTTAAAAAACCATTATGCTGAGGAATTTTGGAGATGTCAACATAAATGTTCCTTCAATGGAAATCATCAATCCTCAAACATACAAACAAATATAGAGGGATGGTAATATTTTTGTGTTTTTTTTTTTAAAAATTAGGAAAGCATATTTTTACATATAGAGATTGGTTTTCTCTCACATATGAACTCATACCAATAAAAATAGTCCTTCTTACTTCTTCTTTTTGTTAGCTTGGCAAAATACACACTATTTGTAGGCTTCATTTGGGTCAATTTTCTTACAATTTTTTAGTACAAAATTTTTTTTTTTAAAACTGTAGTAAAAGACTAGCTTTGTTTGGGACAACTTTCTTACTGCTTCTTAAATCATATTTTTAATATTAAAATTTTAAATTTTATACTAAGAATCTGCTTTATGAAGCAATAAGAACGGTGTCTCAAACGAAGTCTTAGTCTTCTCTTTATAATGACATGTAATGTAGAGATGAGGAGAAGTTTAGGAGTTACAATATTCCTAATAAGATTAATCCCCTCAATATTTCATCTTCTTTGCATAGGATCAAAGCCCTTAAGATCTTGATAGGATCAACCCCCTTAAGTTCTTCTCTATTTCTCCTTAATCTAGAATTTTTTCTTATGACCATTTGTGAAGCAAATAAAACTTTTTTTTTTTGCCAGAGTAGTATGTAGGTTCTATGATAGAAAATGATGGAGAAAGGTCATAAGTGATAGACAAGACATTCAAAAAATAAAAAGTATGGTTATTTATAGTATTTGAAAGTGCAAATGACTCTCTAAAACTCATGACATTGAAACCTAAGAATTTCAAAATCCTTAAGCTTTTATAGTCAAAGGTAGAGTAACTACCTCCTTGAATTTGGAGGGTTCTATTCTTGTCTTCAAAGACTTATCCTCATCATTACTTTGTGGAAAGGAAAAATTCTACCATTTTAGTTTTGAGATATTGGATTTTCTTAATCTTTATAAGTAGAGCGTTAGAATAGTTAGTTGTTTAATTTAAAGAAACTATTGTAGGGTTAAGAAATTATGATTGATTCTCCCATTGATTGTTTCCTAAGAAGACAATTATAATAAATATTTAAATGTAATGTGACCTTCTTGATCTCTTATTAGGCTTATTTTTCATATGATTTTAGAAGTTCACCTCTTGGAGTTTTGCTTAATGGTGAATATTTGGTTTTATTCTTTCTTGCCTTATTTTATCTTTTTAAGAATTTAGGCTTCGTCTAGGATAGCTTTATTATTGCTTTCTAAATTAGTTTTAAGTGCAAATATTTCATTAACTCGAATTTTTGCACTACGTAGCTAATATAGAAAACAGTAAGAAAACTATCTCAAATGAAGACTCACTCTTCAAAATTTTATCATTGCTTTTTTTTTTTTCAAAACAAAATTCCATTAAAAATAGGGAAGCATTACATCAACAACCCAAAGAAATAAGGCTCTAGATAAGATAGTTACAGAGAAAAGAAAAACCAATTCACGACAGGCCGGACAACCTGACCACGACAAAGAAAAGAAATAATCTAGAAGCAGTTGAACTCAGATTGCCACCTGGTTGCCAGGCTTGGGTCATCCAAGGAGTAAAAAGAGCCAAACACAAAGATTCCACGGACATCAAGATCACCAAAATCAAAGACAAAAAAATCACTAAGGTTGCAACCAAGCTTAGCCATCCATGGGGCATGCACAAGAACTGCCTCATCATAGTCCAATACCAAAATCATAAAGTGAAAGGCAAAGGAGCCAAGCAAACAAACTCCTAGCCATCCAAGAGAGCAGCAAGGGAAAAAAAATATACAGCTCTGCAACCAGGGGCGGAACCACATGTTTCTTAATGGGGGAAATTGCCTCCCTTTTAAAAAAAAAATTTATAGGAGAGTAAAAAAAATTTTTTGCCCCTCCTAAAAAAATGTTTTTTGCCCCCCCCTAAAAAATTCTTTTGTCCTAACTTGTCCTAAAATATCTATATATTTCTGAACATTTAGTTATAATATTCTCTTTCATGCTTTTCATGACAGTTTAATTACACTTTATTTTTCTTTATTATATATATATATATATATATATATATATATATATATATATATATATATATATATATATATATATATATATATTTGTGTTACAGAGAAAAGAAAAACCATGTGGTTTTTTAAAAAAATACTAAGAAATTAATCTTTTTAATTAATTTTATTTTTTTTAATTTGATTAAGAAATTCATCTTTCTTCTTCTTGAAGTCAATACATTTCAAGGAGTTCTAAAGATGAAAAAGAAATTTCTGATGAACCTAAGAGTTGCTGAGGCAGATAGCTTTCTTAAGCAATGATAAAATTTCCTAGCAAAAAGACCCAACCATCCACCTCTCCTCCTTCGTGTTTTAATTAAAAAAAAATATAGTTATATTTTGAAAATGTATTAATTTTCTTTGGGAATATTTTTAATTTTGAATTTTAAAATTGAACGCGTCATTATGAACAGTATATCACCTCAGGAGATGATCATATCGTTCCCTAATGGGTTCAAATTTCAGAATATCAAATTTATCCGGATTATCGTAGTCAAACTCAATGGGAGAATCACATTTGACCCCGGAGGATCAAAATGGAATTTAATCAATTATTTGACTACGCTAATTTGGATAAAAAGATCATTAATTTCATAATCAAAATCACGATAGTAATTGATATATCAATCCGAGGAAAGAAATTATCAATCACTATTGATCGTTTGAAAATGATCGTTGAATTTAAATTTCCCAAAGAAAATTAATTAGAGTTTTTGAAAAATTGGTTTTGAAAATCAATTCTGGGTTCCTAAATCTCCTACGAGCGCAAGCCCTCGTAGTTAATTACATCGTAGGAAATCGAAATTTCCTACGAAAACTCTCGATTAAAATAGCGGTGTAAATTTTATTTAGATTTTCAAAGCTGGATGTCAAAGGAGGTAAAGGTTGGAAGTTTAAGCGGGATTGGATCAAAATTAAAGACTTATTTTTGGAATCAAAGGAAGAAGGGTAAGAGGTGTTTTGAGATTCTGAATTACTTCAGAAACATCTCAGCCTATCCTAAGTGTTGGGCTTGAATTTGATTGAAAATGATTTAAGTTTGAATGGTTGATTTTATTAGAAGGTTGGGACTTATATTCTCGATCACCAAATTGAGAGAATGCCCAGGAGGTGAGGGTAAAGACTAACCTACCAAGTGGGTATGACGTCTCCGGTCAAGATCCCATGGTTTTCCATCGTCCCGGGTTCGTCGATATCCTTAGCCTACTTAGTCGAGTGCCGACCAGAGGATCCTTGTTAGCAACCATGGGTTACCTCATTCAAGGGGACCTCGTAGGCCAAGGGGCTGGGGACCTAATCCTAGGCTGACAAACAGGAAGTGCACAGGTCTGTGGACAGTGAACCTATGTCTATGTTATCTAACCTAGGATGCCACTCTCATTTTGTGTGCATATCAATCTATCTTAAAAATAAAAAAAGGAACACCGGCCTAACCTAAAGCTAGAGTCTGTGTCCTAATAGGTCAATCTAGGTGTGTGTAACAGGCTGTGTGGTTTGGATATATCCTAAATCGGGTAATTAATTAAAGTTGCTTAATGTTCTGGTTGGTTGAAAGGCTTAAGGGGAGATTTTAATTAAAGTTTAAGTCTAAATGATTTAAAATTAATTTTAAGATTGATTGTTGGTTTTGAAGTTAGATTGAAATTTCCTGGATTTTGAATCAAATATTTAATGTTCTAAAATTATTCGAATCATTTAATGATTTTAATCAAGGGGTTAAAGTTTGAATTTTAGATTAAGAATATTGTCTGAAGAGTTTGTATTTTATTAAAATATTAGACCTTTAAGATGAGTTGAATGCCTTTAAGTTTGATTGATTTAGAGTTTGTTTGAATTAGTTATGAATTTTCAAAGTTTCGATCATTTATTGAAGTTATTGAAATTGTCTTAATTAGAGGGGTTTTGATGTTCTGAATTCAATTGAGTTCCAAACTCCTTGTAATCAATTTCAAAGGTCATGAATGACCCAAGGATAGATTCCCAAGTGTTTAGGAATTTTCTGGAATTTTAAAATATTATTAATTAATTATATTAATTAAAAGTCAAATTTTAACGATTATTAAATTATTCTTAAACTTGAAATCAAATCTGGTTGATTTTAATTTTAATGTGTTAAGGATTCAAATCTGATCAATTAGAGGGGTTATTTATAGTTTTGGATTTAAATGTGATTTGTTGAAATTTCAGGAAGGTTTTAAAGTTTAATTAAGGTTTAAACTCAAGAATTTTGGTTAAGGAATTTAAAGGGTTCAAATTTTAGTGATAATTATCCCTAGAGCAGGGAAGATCACTAAACTTAAGGGGTTTGAATTTTAGTGATAATTTTCCCTAGAGCAGGGAAGATCACTAAACTTAAGGGATTTGAATTTGAAGTCAATTGGGTTTAAATTTGATCACTTAATAATTGCATATGTTGATTGGGGTTGATTTGATATTTTTGTAAATTTTATTTTAGTTATTATCAAATATTTAAGTTTTCAGGTTTTAAGGAAGAGATTAATAATTGATTGTTGTTTGAGATTATGTCGATTACGTATATATTAATCTTAAGGTGTAATGTCGCTACGTTATCTATGTTTAACGTTTCATCCCTAAAGGACGTATATATGAATCCTATAGTTTGTCTAAGTTCTTTAAGACTCGTCCTTAATTATTGTCCTTAAAGATGTCACTAGGTTTAATGGGTTTGAATCAATGTCACTAACCCTTTGGACAAGCATACGAATGTAAACAAGCTATGTCGATGGGTTTTGAAGTAAATATTAACTAAATGCAGGAGTTAATACAAGAATTTAAGGCTGAGGGAAACAGCTCAACAGATAAATCTAGAAGCTCTAATCTCTTCTAAGTTTTAAGAAAACTTACCTGGTCACCGGAGCTAGTCAACGGTGACTCCGGCCGTTGCACCCCGTTTAGAAGAAATGGGACGACTAAAGCTCCTTGGCTCATCCTCCAATCAGCTCCATCAGTACCTCACAAATAAGGCGATGAGAGAAAGAGGTGTCAGAATTTAAATAATTAACATATAAATTAACAAGTGTGTATAAGCATAACAATTACATAAGAGAGATTAACATAAGCTATGGGTTGCTTAAAATGTTAAACTCATCAGAAACTTATATTAATTTTACATGTTCAAGTATTATGATAACAAATGCAATGAATGATGAAATACTACACATGTTATCGCAACATTGAATTTAAAACAGGATAATTCGAGATGAGAGGATTTTCATTGTATAAAGAGAATCGTTTAAAAGTCATTATTATTTGTTGTTTTATCTTCAGCATGTATTTATATAAATGCAAGATAAAAGAAATAGTGTATTTACAATAGCAATGAAAGAGGTTATAAAGCTTACCCTTTGTTGAGCAATAAATATACCTGCACTATCAAGACCCAATATATATATATATATATATGGTAAACGTGACACAAAACATATCTCAAATTTGATTATACATGCTAGCAATTTAGCATGCACTTAATTAATGAGAACAAGCCTTATTAAATCAAACAATATCACACATTTCTATATAAAAAAATGTGCCAAGGAAATTATCACAGTTATAGACTTATCAGTATTTTGATGAATATAATAATCATCCAATATCAATTTCTGAAAATGAACATGAATTGAATGTTTGAAGTCAATATATTGAACATGAACAAGATTCAAATGTTTGAAATCAATATACATATAGAGGAAATGAACAAGATTATAGACATTTAAAATAAAATTGTACACGATATTAAATGATCATTCCATATATATTTATAAAAGGAAATATTTACCGTTTGATTGTGATTGAGAAATTCTATGAACTTTCGGAAGAGAAAGAATAAAGCAGCTCTCTATTCCCTTGCTTGGCTCGGTCTTCATTTAGTGGCTGAAATCATGCTTGATCTCTGTAGGACTTGGCTTCGAATTCCATTTCAAATCCTTCAGAAATGTCATCACAATTGTCTTCATGTAAATCAAAACATTGGAGTGCATTATTTGGCAAGCTTTCATCCCCAGCCGGATCCATTTCTATGGAAGAATTAGATGAAGAAATATCCACAATTTTCTCAATGTTTAGCCTGCTCAGGAACCATCTTTGTATCCTGCTAGAGCAGCATCTCCATGCGCCTAATCTCGGGCCTCGAGAAACGAGCAGCGAGCCTATTTCTTGGCTTTCTCGGAACTCCAACCATCCCCTGGAGAAGATTATTGAGCGCATGCAACAGGCAGAACTGCAATCTCTGTCTCTCATGGTAGATACTCTTATCCTCCATTAAGAAAAAGCCTTCTCAAACTCTGTCTTTGGCATGAATAAGACATTGCGCATTGTGTGGTACTTCATGAGACAAGTGCAAGCAGCATCAACTGCTGTTGTAGAACATGATGGACCAAGAAGTCTCCTTGCAAGAGCTCCTGAAATTCTCGTGGGAAAGGACCCCAACAAGGCCACAAGACTGCTGAAGGTTGCACTTAACAGGGAAGACCTTGCAAGCAGCCCAATCATGTACTGTGTTGACGAACTTGTGTTTAAAGTAAAAAATGGGTACAGAAAAATGGAAAATATCTCCTGCTCCGGGAATCTCTTGAGAACTTCAATGCATACATACGAACCAATAGAATGTCCAATCAATATTATTGGAAGATGTTTATTCTGGAGTCCTTTGATGAAACCCACCTTGTGATTTATTTGCTCTTGTAATGAGAACATCCTTCCATATGTCATGTCCTGTCTTGAATGGGATATATGCCCAATTGCTGTAATGGATGCGCAACCCCCAAGTTGTTCGTAGAGAGCTTCAACAAAGTCCTTGTAAAAAGAAGCAACGCCTGGATTCCCTGGTATAACGAGAACATTCAAAGAGGCCTCTTCAGACTCTACTTCGAGCAGTTCAGTCGAGAATCCAGAGACGAGACAATTTCTTGCAGTGGCCCTCTTTCTGTAAAGAGATGGTAATTCCTCATCATCCATTGAGCAACTTTTGTACCCTGCAGCAGATTTCATCCTTCTCTTCAATCGAGGAAGAATAGGGCACGAAAGGCGAAAGTTGCAGCGAATAGCGGAGAGAGTTATGGGCGAAATCGATGGAGGCATGGAGTTAGAGCAAGCAGCCTTCTTCTCTTTTGCTTCCTTGGCCAAATGGAGCAAGCATTATAAGTGTAGGTTGAGAGAGACGTTGGAAAGAGAATGAAAGGGCCGTGGATCTGTTGGAGTGTCGCCAGCCCTAGCCGTGCCTCTCTTCCCCTTCAGCCAGCCCTTAGCCGAATGGAGCAGATTCCTCTTCCTCCCTCTTTTTTTGCTTGAGCGGATGGGGAGAATAAAGGCACGGCTGGAGGAGTGTGGGAGGGATCGTATCTCTTCAGCCGGCCCTAGCCACCGATATTCAAAAAAAGGCAGCTGCTTATGGGAATGGAGGCATGGAGAGGATCTCTACAAAACCATCCTACCTTTAAAACTTGATCCAATGGTTAAGGTCAAATCTTGAAATTAAAGAAATTTAAAGAGATAAATTAGAGAAAGGTAGAGCTACACAACACCAAATTAATTGTATAGCATTCCAATTTAAAATCGGCATAACTAATTTGCATTCATCCAAATTAATTTAACTTAAAAGGAATTAAATTTAGCCGACTAAAATCAATAAAGTTAATTTAGATTTGAGTCAAATCGGTACACCTTAAATTAAATCGATCAAAGCCATCGAGGTGAGTAAAATTTGAATTGATTCAAACAAATTTGATGTCATCAAATCTAGTTCGTATGATCAAATTGACTTTAATTAATAAGTACGCGGTTCAATTTTGATTTTAAAGAAGATCGACGAGGTCGATTACGAGCTAGATTGTAGATGATGATGATTGTAAAGGTCGATTGATCAAACTGTAGATCAGAAGCTGGATCACAGTATGATCGAAATTTGATTTAAAAGTGATTGAAGGTTGGACTGGAGTTTGGAAACCGAATACTGGAATGAAGATTGAACTGGAAAGTGGAATTGAGTTTGATGATGATTGAATTGGATTTTGACTGGGATTTGAATCTTGAGTTGATTTGAATTTGAATTATCCAAATCATTTATGATCATTTGGAATGATCATAAGTGATAGGAGAGGATTTGAGCTTGATCGAAGGCTGGATCAAGATTTGAATTAGAGTTTAGATATGGATAGATTTGGACTATGGATATGTTTAAGGTCTGGGTTGATTGAAGATCTCGATTGATTAAGATTAAGATTGATTTGAAGCTTGAATGGGTTTGAAATCAAAATGGATTTGAGATCTGGATTGACTTAGATTCAGATTGAACTAAAGTCTAGATTGATCACAAGTCAAAATTATCTTGAGATCTGGATTGATTTGAGTTTTGTGGAAGTTGATTTAAAGTATGGTTTGATCTGGAGTCTGGATTAATCCTAGGGTCTGAAGTCAAGAAGCATCCTAGGATCTAGGAGAATCCTAAGCTTTAGGTCTAGAGGGATCTAAGAAGTCTAGATAGATCCTAAGGCCTGGAGTTTGGAAAATCTTAGGATCTAGAGGGATCCTAAGGTCTAGATTGGTCTGGAAGAATCCTAGGGTCTAGAGTAGATCCTAGGGTCTGGAATCTAGAAGGGTCCTAGGATCTAGAATGGATCCTAAGGTCTGGATTTTGGAGAATCCTAGATTTTAGATTGATCTGGAGATTGAACTGATTTATGGTCAGGTTTGATCTGGGGTTAGGATTGGCCCAAGTGACCTCATACAAAAATGAGGTCAACACCTCGCTGGGCGCCCGCCGACTTCCTTCCCTAACCACCGGTTTCCCTTTGCTTTCAAGAGAAGGGGTTTTCCTATGGCGCAACCCCAAGCTGTCTCCAACCTTCAATGTGGTGTTACCTCGCAAAAACTCCGTGGAGGTTAGGGAAGTCGGCGGGGTTAGGGAAGCTGGTTCCGCCCCTGCCTGCAACCAAAATCAAAAGAATAAAGAGAAAACCTATCTCATAGATTTGCAATGACGTCATTTTCCACCACGAGAAAAGGGGGGACCAAAAGCCCGAGAGACATCCAAATCTTGTTAGGCCCCAGCTTCACCCTCCAATTCATCCTCCATATCACACGAAGAGCCCATCGAATCATCCAACCAATCAATTTGCCTCAAACAGGATTCCCCGGCTCACGACAAAATCCTTGACTTAAAAATATTATACGAAATAAGCTCTACAGGAACATCAACCAAAGCACAGGGAAGTTTGACCAAAGCATCTAAATGATCAACGGAAATATTGCCAAGCACAATAGTAGGTGAAGCTAAAACATCATCACTGTGAGAAACAACATCACCTAACTCTATAGTATTCACAATAATAGGATCCAACACATTAAGCAAAGGAGACACAACATCCATAGTACCATTATCAAGAGTTATATTATTAACAGCTACTACTCATTAAGCGCCACCTCAACCAAACCATTAACAGGATTCTCAGCCACCTCCATGATAGGTACCTCAGGAACATAGGGACACACGTCTATCTTAGGGAATAAAATAGGCAAACCTCCTTAGAATGACCCAGTGTTTTACAATGAGAGCAATACAATGGGAAAACATCCATTTCAATATTTTGAATGTTTCCCATAGATTTAGAGCCAAGCCAGACCTGAGAGGCATAATGTTTTGTGACATCTAGTTCCATAAGAATTTGAGCAACAGACGGTCTAGTGCCATTCGAAGTGGCATTGTCTATACGCAAAGGCCTACCCAATATAGAGCCCAAACCATGAAGAATGTGAGGTGAAAAGAGATGAGGATGCAAATTGGGAAAAGATATCCAAATAGACATTATAGGCGACTCTACATAACCGTCAAAGAGGGGAGACCACTTAAATAACTTCATGAAATAGTTGGCAATGAAATATGATCGATGACAGAAAATCCTACAGTAATCTAGGTCATTAGCAAGCTTGATCAACACATTTTTTAGGATTCAAAACAGTAACAGAAAATGCTCCGCAAAGCTTGAGATTAAAGAAGAATTTCCGAATCAAATCTAGAGGCGGGCAACGGCTCGAAAATTTCTCTACCAAAGCAAATTCAAAAGGCGCAGTAAGAGATAATAATTCCTCATCCAAAATGATTAAAGCAGTCAACCCACAATGAGAAGAAACTTGGATCGGAGGAAAAACAGGCGAATCACCGGATAAAGCATCATGAAACGATTTGGATTTTGCCTTGCCATCCAAAATCCCAGGATCCCCTAGCCGATTTGCATCCATACGAAAGAAAATCATAGAAAATCAAAGGTTTAGGGAAAAAGAAATACCGAACACTGAACGCCTCGCACAAAGCCAAGAAACCCTAGACATCGCGACAGATATGCGTTTTTTTCCCTTTTTTTGAACAGGTAGGAAATAAGGATTGCATACATTTAGAAGAAGATGACTGGCAACGGAGAGATCATCTCAAACTCCACAGGGTTTTTGCGAGGTAACACCACATTAAAGGTTGGAGACGGCTTGGGGTCGCGCCATAGGCAAACCCCTTCTCTTGAAAGCAAAGTGAGACCGACGACGGTTAGGGAAGGAAGTCGGCGGGCGCCCAGGGAGGGAGGAGAGGCGGATGGTTGGGTCTTTTCACTAGGAAATTTTATCATTGCTTAAGAAAGCTATCTGCCTCAGCAACTCTTAGGTTCATCAGAAATTTCTTTTTCATCTTTATAACTCCTTGAAATGTATTGACTTCAAGAAGAAGAAAGATGAATTTCTTAGTCAAATTAAACAAAAAATTAATTAAAAAGATTAATTTCTTAGTATTTTTTTAAAAATTTTCCTAATTATCATAATTATTAGATAAAATCTAAGACATAGTATGAATAAGCTATACTGAATTCTAATTAAACTTGTGCTATTCCAAGTATTTTACATGGCTGATTTATCTTTACTCTGAAACATTTTATCATATATATATATATATATATATATATATATATATATATATATATATATATATATATATATATATATATATATATATATATATATATATATATATATATATATATATATATATATATATATATCTGAAAGACGATTTAAAAATTGTGAAATATTTTATCTTCTTGGAACACTAAAGGTTTGTTTAGGGCAATTTAAGTTTTCTCTGATTTTGTTTTTAAAAACTCATTTCTCAAATATAGTTTTAAAAATATTTTTTTCAAAACAACTTTTTAAAGACAATTTTAAAAAATAGTTAAAAAGATGACTTTGAGATCAGGCATGTGGCCCAACGGTCGATGGAAGACCTTCATCCCGATCTCACCAAGGCTCGAATCCTTTAATCTGCCCATAAAAAAAATGCTGATTTCCAAGCAGCTAAAAAGCTCTTCGTTTGAGACAATTTTATTATTGCTTTATAAATTAACTTTTTAGATAAAAAAATCTAAAGTAGAAAAAAAAAACTAGTCAAAATCTGTCCTAAACTAAATTCAAGAATTTATTTGTGACAGCTTTAGACTACTGTTTTTTTCCTATTTTCAAGAGATTTTAAACCAAGATACAGCTTTATAAAGTAGTAAGAAAGCCGTCCCAAACAAAACCTAAATCTTTACTCAGTTATAGATCCTAAAATCTTAAGAACTATCCAACATATTTATTGAAATAACAAAGCAGACTCAAGTTATATATAAACTATTTAGATATATAGATTGAAAAAGAATTACAAATAGGATTTTCATTATTGCATAAAATTTGATGAAATCATGTGAATAAAGAATATTTAGGGGTGTCAATATTTGACATGATATGAAAATCTGATCCAAACCAAACCAAAAAATTCCGGATTATGATCAACTTATTGAAGAAACGGGTCTGATTTAGGATTCCTACCCGTTTGTAAAACCAGTTCATGTTGACCCAAAAACCCAAAACCAACCCGGGTTGACCCGCAAACATCTCGCATGACCTCGTCTCGTCAGCGTCGTCGCGTGAGTGTGTGACCACGTCTAACGTCTCTTCGACGTCCAACTATACTTGACCTCATCTCATCGTGCATGACTGTCCGCGCTGGCTTGTCGTTGCCACTGGCCAATGGCGGGATTATGGTCCCGTGCCATCGTTTGTCCGCGCTGGCAGAGAACATTGTCCGCGATGGTTGGTAATTTCGTCCCAACCCGTGCAGTCATCCGTCGACGTCATCCCGTCTATGCCGTCGATGTCGTTTGCACTTGCTAGACACGCACTGTCATTGTGCCGCAACTGGCTTCGCTATGTTAGAGGCTTAGAGTCTTCATGTGTTTGCCAGACTCCTATAGCGTGCACAAATGCGCATGATCCTAACAAGCACGAATCGGGTTGGGTCAACCTGGTAACTCGCACGGATCGGGTCCGGTTTGACAATCCTGACCAGTTTGCAAAACCGGGTCAGATTAGAATCAACTTGTGTTGAACCCGAATCCAGGCCATAGACCCATTTTGACATCCTAAGAGTATCTTAATTTATTGTGACGCTCAAGACAGATCTAACAAAACTAGTTACTTAAATTTTCTTCTATCGTTTCCTTGGATGCTAAAATACAAAGAATTGAAAGCTTTGAAAGTTGTCCTTTCTGCTTCAATAAGTAAGCAAAATAAAGAACAATTGCTTGTCTTTTATCTCGTAAAGCAACAAATGTCAAATTTGGTAGGTGAAAAACGATAATCAAATGATGTGGCATAACTTCCTCTCAAAATATAAGTAGAGAGCTGGTCTTCATTTCTCTCTATACTCTTCAACATTTCTCAAAAAACAAATGATATTCAGTCTTCGTTTGGGATGATTTTTTTTATTGCTTTTTAAAGCAATTTTCTAATACAAAAATTTTAATTTTAAAAAGCTTCTTTAAGAAGCAATAAGAAAGCCGTCCCAAACAAAGCCTCACTCTTGATTAATTAAAATTTTAGTTCTCCAACAAAAAAAGTCCAAACACTTGGAAACTTCAGTACAAGTTGGAAGCAAAGGCATAAGCAAAATTTTGCAATATTTTATGATTACAATATGCTCTTGATTTTGTAGGAAGAAGATGGCAAGTGACAAGTTAGCTCAAATGCTACAGAGATTCTTATCCATCTGAAATGGATAGAACACATAGCACATTTATTAAATAGCTCATGTGAGATAAGGATTGTATCTGAAGGTGTCATCACTCAAAGAATTTCCTTAAAAGGAAATCAGTCTTAGGATTCTTGTGATCCTCGTCCTTCTTTCCTTCTAATTTCTTCAACCTCAGCTCTATCAGTAACCTAAAATACGAAAACAATAAAATTTCTTCAGTGTTATGGGGGTCTGTAGGAACCAACTTTGTTAGCTTAGATCTTCTCTCTCTTTCTCATCCTTCTTCCTTTTCTGCCTATGGCTAAATCATTCTTTATGTTTTCGTCAGCCTTCGTCCTATGCTTTTGAATAGATGGGATGATTTTGTGAAGGCTTTTTGGGAGTGATTAGTGGCTCTTTCAGCACAGGTAGACGAAAGACAAATGATGTGGAACATTTTAGTTAAAAATGTTTCTTAGGATAACTGACATAGTTGGCTACAAATTGTTAGTTGTTTTTAGAACCTTCTAGGTTTCTCTATTTGATTAGTATATATAGAATGTTGTAAGAAGAATTGAGGCATTGATGAAATATATGCTCTTTTGAAGCTTAGTGAATGTGTTTGTTCCCTGGATTGAGAATTCCCTTTAGCAGATCTGATTCCTCCGACTATCCACTGCATCAACAAAATCATTAAATTAGTGCAAGAGATCATTCTCATCTAGGTTATTTATGACTCCTCATGATTATCTCTCATATTGCTAACATTTGAATGGAAATTAAGTTACTGTCTTTGAATGAAGTGAGCAATTCATGTTTCATTTAAGGCTTCGTTTGAAACGACTTTCTTACTATATCATAAACCAACTTTGTAGTACTAAAAAGTTGATTTAGGCTTTGTTTGGAACGACTTTTTAACTGCTTCTTAAAATAATTTTTTAATATAAAAATTTTAACTTTATATTAAAAATTAGCTTTAAGAACAAGCAAGAAAGCTGTCCCAAACGAAGCCTTAAGAAACAACAAGAAAACAGTTCCTAATGAAACCTAAATTGATAGTTCAAGAAATAGATGTTTCCTTTGTTGCCACTTCCTTTATCCCCAATCAACACATCACCTATGCAATCTATATTGCTTGAGTTACACTGTAGAGCATAATTTTTTTTACTCTAAAGAAAAAAATATGTTGTGCTGATTTAGGCTTCATTTGGGATGGCTTTCTTACAGCTTCTTAAAACAGCATTTTAGTATAAGAGTTTTAATTTTTGTACTAGAAAGTAATTTTAAGAAGCAGTAAAAAAGTTGTCCCAAACGAAACCTTAATCATGAGTTAATCTTCGCGATCAAATTGTTGTAAGGGTTCAAAGGGGGGTGGGAGCTCCCTCAAGAGGTTAGAGTGCACTGCCAATAAAATGGACTAATATTTGCAGATTCTTGCAATGAGGGCATTTTTTTTAATTAATCTCTAAACTTGTTCATTACTAGTTTTAACACATAAAGTATATCTGTAACTAATATTATTATCGTATAATTAAATTATTTTTCAATATTAATGAGAATTTTGTAAATATTTGTTACAATTACATTATTATATTGATTTTCTAAACTTATAAGAATCGAAGAAAATATGCTTTGTTTTTGACTCGAAGGAATGGGGACAAAATATATGTTATCCAATTATTTTGCATTTGGGCCTTCATTCCTATTTAATCTTATTGGGCTTCTCTGAATGTCGGATGAATTAGATTGGTTTTGAAACATAGTATCCATTAAAAGAGAAAGTTAATGTTGAATTAGGGCTGTCAAAACCGGGTCACGGGTCGGGTTCGGGTCCAACCCGAAATTATCCCGACACTGTTCAACCCGACCCGTTTTTGCTAACGGGTCGATTTTTCGAACCCGAACCCAACCCTCTTCGGGTCCGGGTCAACCCGAACCCGACCCGATTCGGGTATATTTTGTTAATTTTTTTATTTAATTCAATTTATTTAAATTTAAATCAAATTAAGGTAAGATTTACTTCAATTAATTTAAAATAAATCAAGATTAATTTAATTTGGGCAATAATGTTTATGATTTTTTGAAATATCATTTCCATTAAAACCCTCCTAAATTAATTAAAAACGGGTCAAACCAGGTTGATTTCGGGTTTCCGGGTCAACCCGATCACGACCTTGTTTTACAAACGGGTCAAAATCCCTAACCCGAACCCGACCCGGTTCGGGTTCGGGTTCGGGTGGGTTGACCTCAACCCGAAATTTTCGGGTCGGATTTTCTGGTTGGGTCAAATATTGACACCCCTAATGTTGATTAGAGCTCAATAGTATTGAAAGCTAAGTCGAATTAAGATGATTAAAAATTCCTCTCAATTTTAGCCTCTAAAGGATCCCAAATGCAATAGAATCAAAGAAAGAAACAGAGAGAATTTTATCTTTATAAGCCTCATAATTCACGTAATTGGATAACTATCTACATTATTTGTTTTTTTATGAGAGAAATATACTAATTTTTTTTTTCTCTGGACGAAACTATCCCCAATTGTGATTGTAGACTTCTTATTGAAGTTCGCCACAAATGAAATTGATTTGAACTAGTCAGAAATTGAATCATTGTTTGATTAGCTAAAACATGAACGGGTCAGGCATCACGGGACCGACTATGTGTGAGGAAAGAAGAGTTCGCATTCATTCGGGAGTTTGGTGGAGAATGCATTGAGTGATTGTCATAGTGTGGCCTTGACATCATTGGGGAAGGCATCGTGCATTGGTTTCATGTAAGGATAGATGAGTTTCCATTACATCGTTGTGGAAGGCATTGTTGGGTAGTGAAAAGTGAGGAGAAGAGAAGGCCGTGTTCGAGTGTGAGCTCACTTGAGAAAACATTGTGAACCAATAGCATGTTAGAGAAGTGAGTTCACATTTGAGAGCTTAAGAATGATAAGTTTGATAGGACCTATGATATGTGAAGATATGTGAAGGAGAGCAGACGTTCTAATCTTGGTTCGAGCCAAAGTTTTGATTAAGCTTGAACAAGATTCAAATAATATTCGAACAAATGTTTGAATTTGAATCTATGCAAACAAGTTTCATTCGCAAAGAACTTCAACAAGCAATACACATACAAAAGGGAATGATTTCATCTTAAAGAAACTCTCAAGCATATATTTCAAAGAAAATAAAGGTCAATGATGTTTCTCCAACCACACATTATATAAGGAATATAATGTCAAATTTCTCATAGGGAATATGATCCAAAAAAAAGAAGAAAGCTCGACATGAAACTTCATTGCTCTTTTATTTTACTCCCATCATAAGTATTTGTTGCATTTAAAAAAGTTGTATAAATAAATTTTTTATAGGTGTGGCTCCACATAGGCCTTTAATTAGTGGTTGTTTTCTAAACTTCAATCTACAAGACTTTAAATTTAAAAGAAATTTGAAAACTAATTTTCACTTATGTGAATTCAATTAATTTCTTACATATCAAAATTAGATTTAAAATTAACTAAAACGTATAAAATCCAAAAAAATAAAATAAAAAATATGATTAGTTTAAAAAATTGAAATAAAAATATAAACAAAATTAATAGAAGTAAAAAAAAAATACAAAAAAAAAAATCTTTTTTCTTCTTACTGATAAAGAAAATGATTTTAGATTAATAAATGAAACCAAATATTTTTAATAAGAATTTATACTTATAATTTTTAAACTTTAATATTTGATAATATAATATTTTAATATCTTAGTAACATGAAAAATATATATTAAAAATAAAATATAATTTTGAAAATTTAATATTAATAATATTTTTTGTATAATTTAAAGTTCAAATATTATAAACATTAATTATTAGAATTTAAATATAAAAATAGTATTGATACGGCATCGCAAAATCATCTTGATCGGGCACGAATCTCGAGGCAAAACCTAGTTGGAAACTTCAAAAATTAATTTCGGGAGCATATGAACTCTAATTTCAGCGAGCTTACAGTCAAACTGAGCGTCTCGGAATTACAAACCCAACGACACCAAGATCAACCCAATTCGAGCCCAAATGAGTCCGAATCAAAGGTTCGAAGCGCTGTTGGAAAGTTCAAACCGCAATTTGAGTTACCAAAGGGTCTCCGATTTTGACGAACTTATACTCGAATCGAGCGGCTCGACGAGACGAATCCAACGAGCCCAAGATCATTGAATTCCGACATCATTAAGGCCATCAAATGTCCAACGAACGGTGCATGATCAAAAGATTCGATATCGACCGTCCATTCAAACCACTCCCTGTTCGCCCTTGATCTCACGCCTATTTACGGGCTATGCCACTCCAGAAAAACTATAAATAGAGCCCTCATTCTACACCAAGGGGCTCAGGTGAAGAGAGAGAAGAAGAAGAGAAGGAGAAGGAGAAAGGGGAATAGGAGATTCCTCACCTCCTCGACCACCGCCGCCGGAGTTTTTCCTGTCGCCTGAAGAAGCCGGAGCTCTGCCGGATTTTCAGAAAACGCAGGGAATTCGCAGGATTTTGTGAAGTTCGTGGAAGAAACAAGTTGTATTTGGATTATCCCAGCTTGTGGGACAAAATCCGCCATTTGTAATCAACAAAAACACTAGTGAAAATTTGCAACTGGGCGAGGCCCCGTGATTTTTCCCATTTTTGGGTTTTCCACGTAAAAACTCTTGGTGTTCACTCTCTTTTCCTTTTTGTGTGTTAAACTTACGTGCAACGCTCGCACGCAAGTTCATAAACTCTACCGCCGCGTATTTTCTAACACGCAACAGTTTGACGCCGTCTGTGGGAAACACTATCCCACTACTTCGAGTACTGCTACGATGGTGAATAGGCGCAGCAGTCGTTTGGTTGGAGCTTCTCGCTCCAACTCTCGTCAGTCCAGAAACTCGTCTATTAACCATAGACGACCAATCTCAGTATCTTTGCACCCCGGGGGGCAAAATGCTGCCGGTGAAAGGACCTCAGGGCTTTCTTTGGAAGAAAGGATTCGGAAGATGGAAGAATCTCAGAACGAGATTCTTCAACTCCTACGAGACGATCGACAGCCGACGTTGGAAGAGATCCTTCGCCCTCGGGATCCACCAAGGGTTGAAGATGTTCAATTCGAGCAGCGTCAAGAAGAAATTCACCTTCCTCCACCTAGGGGACATCCTCAATCACAACAGGAAGATGAACTTGCCGATACAGCGAGTTCAACACATCCTCGCATTTTTTCGGAACTCCCAGAAGGCTCTCTCCAACCACGCATTGCAGGACTCCCTCACAATGTCCTACGCCACGAACTGCAAAAATTGGTACGGGAAGAGTTCCCCCGAGGAGATGTGAGGCACGATCTCCAACAGAAGAATTTCCAGGAATCATCACCTCTAACAGAAGTCATTCTTCAGCACCCCATTCCGGTAGGGTTCAAAGTGCCAAATGTTGAGTCCTACGACGGGACGACCGACCCATATGAGCATATCGACTACTACAGAACCATCATGCATATTCAACGAGCATCAGACGCGCTCCTCTGCCAGGTCTTTCCCGCCACCCTTAAAGGACAGGCCCGAACATGGTTCTACTTGCTTCCACCTGAAACGATCCCCTCTTTTGTCAAATTGGCCAAAGTATTCGTCGAACAATTTGTGGCCAATCGAAGAATTGCTAAGGATTCTTCCCACCTCTCCGGAATTCGCCAAAATGAGGGAGAATTGTTGAAGGAGTATTTTCAACGATTTTCCACTGAAGCACGACAGATTCCAGGAGTAGACCCTGAATTACTCAGAGGGGTCTTTCTTGGAGGTCTTCGTCATGGCCCCTTCTATTCGGCCCTTATGCGAGACACCGTCCATTCATACGCTGACTTGATCCATCGCATGGAGGCACAAATCTCTGTGGATGAAGCTATAAATGCCCACAGGAAACAGTTTGAGCAAATCAGCGGGAAGCGCAAAGGTGCACCTGGGATGGATAATTCTTTCTCACAACAGAAAAAGCATGGGAAGAATAATCTACCTCATAGGTCTCCGTCACCACGACGAGAACCCCGACAGGAGAAGGAGTACACCCCACTCAATACATCCCAAGAAAATGTATTAATGGCCATCCGGGATCAGGAGAATGTGAAATGGCCACACCCTTTGAAACCCAACGTCGGAAACCAGGAGCAATATTGCCACTTCCACCGTAGCCGCGGGCACACTACTGAAGCATGTTGGCAACTCAAGGAAGAAGTTGAGAGACTAATCCGACAAGGATATCTCCAACAATTCATCAAGAACGCGCCAACCCGAGAGGAAGCTCGTCCCGCTGGGGGGCAAAGTCAACAACAAAGACAACCATTGAATAATATTCAAATGGTTGGAGAGATTGAATGATCACACACTTTGTGTATTTGTATTAGCAAATATTGCTTGTCTTGTTGTCATTTTTATGTTGAGTTGAGTGTCATTTTGATATCTCTAATATCTTCTCCCAAGTTAAATGTTGTTGTATTGTCACCGTGCGTAGATCTTGTGTGTTGAGTACTTTGTAATTTGTAAGTCGTACTAGGGAACTATTGTACTATCTTACGTAATGCAGTAATAGAATGTTCATGTTGTTGTGATATGATTTTTCCTCTTATGAAGGATAAGAAAAAACTTCTCAAACTCTTTCTCCGTGATTCGAGAAATACACAATCCATATTGTATCTCAATCACCAGACGATCAATCCCAGGGGGATTTAATCCTGACCTCATCCACACAGGTTAACGTCGCCGAGCAGGACTCCGACATACAACCTCGGATAGGTCTTACATCCTTGGTGGATTCTCCTGGCCTCATCCACACAGGTTAACGTCGCCGAGCAGGGCTCCGACATACAACCTCGGATAGGTCTTACATCCTTGGTGGATTCTCCTGACCTCATCCACACAGGTTAACGTCATCGAGCAGGGCTCTGACATACAACCTCGGATAGGTCTTACATCCTTGGTGGATTCTCCTGGCCTCATCCACACAGGTTAACGTCGCCGAGCAGGGCTCCGACATACAACCTCGGATAGGTCTTACATCCTTGGTGGATTCTCCTGACCTCATCCACACAGGTTAACGTCGTCGAGCAGGGCTCTGACATACAACCTCGGATAGGTCTTACATCCTTGGTGGATTCTCTCGATATCTTCCATACATGTTAATGTAATCGAACAAATGTTCTGACATACAACCTCGGATAGGACCTCTACTCGACGTCAGATTTTTACTCGACAGCGGACTTCTATTCGTCGTCAGACTTCTGCTCGTCGATGAATCTTCGTCGGTCTTTTACCCGACGTTGAACTTCTACCCGACGTCGGACTTCTGCTCGTCAGCGGACTCCTACTCATCGTCGGACTTCTGCTCGTCAGCGGACTTCTATTCATCGTCAGACTTCTGCTCGTCGATGAATCTTCGTCGGTCTTCTACCCGACGTTGAACTTCTACCCGACGTCGGACTTCTGCTCATCAGCGGAATTCTACTCGTCGTCAGACTTCTGCTCGTCGACGAATCTTCGTCGGTCTTCTACCCGACGTTGAACTTCTACTCGACATCGGACTTCTGCTCGTCAGCGGACTCCTACTCGTCGTCGGACTTCTGCTCGTCAGCGAACTCCAACGACGAACTTTCGTCGGTCTTCTACCCGATGACGGACTTCTCCCTGTCGTCAGACTTCTGCTCGTCGTCGGACTTCTGCTCGTCAGCGGACTCCTACTCATCGTCGGACTTCTGCTCGTCGACGAATCTTCGTCGGCTTCTACCCGACGTTGAACTTCTACCCGACGTCAGACTTCTGCTCGTCAGCAGACTCCTACTCGTCGTCGGTCTTCTACCCGACGAAGGACTTCTCCTTTTCGTCAGACTCCTACCCGTCAGCGGACTCCTGCTCATCGTCAGACTCCTGCTCGTCGACGAATTCTCGTCGGTCTTCTACCCGACGTCAGACTTCTGCTCGTCAGCAGACTCCTACTCGTCGTCGGTCTTCTACCCGACGAAGGACTTCTCCTTTTCGTCGAACTTCTGCTCGTCAGCGGACTCCTGCTCGTCGTCAGACTCCTGCTCATCGACGAATTCTCGTCGGTTTTTTACCCGACGTTGAACTTCTTCTCGACGTTAGACTTCTGCTCGTCAACAGACTTCTACTCGTCGTCAGACTTCTGCTCCTCGACGAATTCTCGTCGGTCTTTTACCCGACGTTGAACTTCTTCTCGACGTTGGACTTCTGCTCGTCAACAGACTTCTACTCGTCGTCAGACTTCTGCTCGTCGACGAATTCTCGTCGGTCTTTTACCCGACGTTGAACTTCTTCTCGACGTTGGACTTCTGCTCGTCAACAGACTTCTACTCATCGTCATACTTCTGCTCGTCGACGAATCTTCGTCGGTCTTCTACCCGACATCGAACTTCTGCTTGTCAGCGGACTTCTACTTGTCGTCAGACTTCTGCTCGTCGACGAATCTTCGTCGGTCTTCTACCCGACATCGAACTTCTGCTCGTCAGCGGACTCCTACTCGTCGTCAAACTCCTGCTCGTCGATGAATTCTCGTCGGTCTTCTACCCGACGTTGAACTTCTACCTGACGTCAGACTTCTGCTCGTCAGCAGAGCGGACTTCTACCCGACATCGGACTTCTTCTTGTCGTCGGACTTCTCCTCGTCGGCAGACTGCTACTCGCCATCGGCTTCTCGCTTGAATGCTATTTGCAACGCATTCTCGAACTCTCCCCTTTGGCTCCACACTCGATCGTTGACTACTAATGGGCTTCAACTCGATCGTCCATCGCCAGCAAACCTCCGCTCAGATGGAAAAGAAATCCCGTAGGCTTCTGCGCGCGAGGAGGGGCGCTAAGTCGAGCAGGAAAGAATTCCAACTCTCAAATAGCGAAAGCCTCAACCGCCAGTGAGCCGGAGGGGGAGGAAGAAATCCCGTAGGTTTCTGCACGCGAGGAGGGGCGCTATTCGAGTAGGAAAAGATTCCAACTCGCAAATAACGGAAGCCTCAACCGCCAGTAAACCGGAGGGGGAGGAAGGAATCCCGTAGGTTTCTGCCGCCAGTAAACCGGAGGGGGAGGAAGAAATCCCGTAGGTTTCTACACGCGAGGAGGGGCGCTATTCGAGTAGGAAAAGATTCCAACTCGCAAATAACGGAAGCCTCAACCGCCAGTAAACCGGAGGGGGAGGAAGGAATCCCGTAGGTTTCTGTCGCCAGTAAATCGGAGGGAGAAAGAAAGAGAAGTTGCAAGTTTCCTAAGGGCCTAGGAGGCCTATTTATAGGTTTTGGAGAAAAAAGGGGGAAGTTATTACAAATTTCGGAATTATCCTATTTTAGAAAATTTTTAGGAATTTTTTGCAATTTTTGGGGATTTTTTCAGAATTTTTTGGACCAAAAAATAGCAAAAATGCCATTTTTGGGCGGATGTGGGGCCCACATTGGCGATGCAGCCAACCGGCTGCACCTTTTCGCGCGGCCAGACCAGCGATCCGCGGCCAGCACACGCGGATCGCGGCTGGCCAGCCGTGGCACGCACGCGGCCACACAGGCCAGCGCACGGCATGTAAAACCCTTAAAAAGCTGATTTTTTTTGTGCTGTTAGTCCCGTACGATCTGACTTTAGTCCCGGACGAACTGAAGAAATTTGTGAAGAATCTGTCATTTTCGTCTGTACGAACCTGGAGCAGTCGGGACGATCCGTCTGTACGAAATTTATCCAGAGAGCAAGTCGCCCGGGACAAATTTTGGATCGTCCAGGACGATCAGTGTTGATAAATATTGGTTTTGAGATATTTTGGATTCATTTTGGAGAGAGAGATAAGGCAGGAGAGAGAAAGAGAAGGAAAGAGAAGAGGAAGCTTGGTTTTGGAGCCCGCGGAGCGCTTTTCGTCCGACGACGCAGTTGGAGGATTTGCTTATCTCGCAGTAAGGACTCCGAATCCTATTTCTGTTTTCAGAGATATTGATTTTTGATCGAGTTGTGCACTGTTTTGTGTTTTCGTAGTCGAATTTTGGATCCGGTTTTGTATTGACACAACTTTCACCGCACAACTTTTAATATGTTATAGATATGACTATTGCACACGATTTGAGTATTTTCTACGATGATTTTACCGGTCGGAATTGGTTCTACGTGATTTTAATCGAATAGAAAAATATCAGGATGTTTATTAATATTGATTCAGTAGAAGTATAGTCTTATATTGTTGTCGTGAACGTTCTATTGTAATTTGGTGAATTGTGATTTTTGCAGGATTTTTTGTGTAAATTTGATAGACTGCCGTTACTCTGTCCGATTTTCGTAGTTTTTCTGATTTGTCTGAAATTGATAGATTAGACTGATGTGCATATGGATATTGATGTAATTGCTTTATATTGTTATTATATGGACTATTGAATTGATTATTGACTATTGACTTGATTATTGATACTGAAACACAAGTGGAACCTGGTTGAACATTGGTTGGAAATTGAATTGACCTGTACAGGATGGTGGGCCGACGGGCTTTCCTTTAAACATTGATTATTGATATGGATGGGAGTCATAAGGAGTTTATTGATATGCCGACGGGCGAAAAGAGTGACGACTCTTATTGATAGAACCAATGTGTATGGATATCTACAATAGCAATATGGATTCTACAACAGCAACATAGCCAGTTGATTGTACTTGTTCAGTATTATAGTATTGAATTGCATGTTTACTGTATTGGCATACGGATTTATTGATTTATCGATATCTGTTTTAGTGATTTGTCGGATTTACTGTTTTGTACGGATTTATAGATTTCATTGATTGATCTTTGAGCATGAATAATATTGATTATTGATTATTGACATTGATATGGATAGAATGGGTATAGATTTTGTATAGACTCATTGATACTATTGATTCTGCATTGTACTGATTGCTACATTTGAGTTATTGATAGGATATCGTATTGCTTTCCGATTGATTTTATCGACTTGATAGTATAGATTAGATTTGATTTGATTTGATTGATTGATTTGACGGATTGATTTGACGGACGGATTGACTGATTTGACGGATCGATTGATTTTCTACTGTGTACGGATTTCCTCGAGATTAACGTGGATTGATTGAGCTTGGTTTATTGATTTGCTTGCTGCTGCATTGACTGGATTTATTGACTATGGATTTCCGTATTGCATAGATTCATTGACCATTGTCTGATATGGATTTGATTGACTGACACGTATATTGATAGCATCGTCGTGCTTTGATTTCAGTTATAGGTATTAGGTGACCTGCTGGGCTTTGTAAAGCTCATTATATGTGGTTGATATTTTCAGGTCAGGGCAAGGGAGCAGAAGATAGGAATTGATCCGGATTTTCAGGTTTTTTGGTTCTTTTGGTCGATTGAGAATTCTTTTGTACTCAGGACAGGATAGATTTCTTTACTTGTATTGATAGTATAGTTCATGAGTATTGTACATGGACTTTTGGTGATATGAATCAACTTGTATATTGATGTTTTAAATTTATAGACTTTTGTTTAGACTGTTTAATTGAAGGTTTTAGATAGCTCTGGTAAATTGTTTGAGTAATTGATTGACATTCTTTCCAAGTTTGATCATGGGGCAACACACGGCAGGCGCTGGCGCACCCCCCGCGCGGCAGGCGCGGGCGCACCCCAGCGCGGGCGCACCCAGCGGGCGCGAACGCACCGCCGCGGGCGCGGGCGCACCCCAGCGCGGGCGCACCCAGCGGGCACGGGCGCACCCCGCGCGGGCGCGGGCTCGCGGGCTCGCGGGCGCGGCACGCGCGCGCGCGCGCGGCCGCAGCGCGTAAGCGCGGCCGCGGTTCCGCGCCGGTGGCGGCGGCGGCCGGCTGGCCGGTCCGGTCGGTTCGACCACCTGGCCCGTTTCGGGTCCATTTTTTTGCCCTGAAAAGTTCAAATTCGACGTTTTTGGGGTCCCCGGGACCGTTTTTCGACGTACGGGACTCAATTTTGACATTTTCGGAGCCGTTCGGGGCTTCTACAATCCAGATCAATCCTGGGTCACTCAGAAAAATTTCCCGAAATTTGTGACACATATTTTCGGACCTCTGAAGCTACGACGTCCGAAAATAGGGGGGCAACTGATACGGCATCGCAAAATCATCTTGATCGGGCACGAATCTTGAGGCAAAACCTAGTTGGAAACTTCAAAAATTAATTTCGGGAGCATATGAACTCCAATTTCAGCGAGCTTACAGTCAAACTGAGCGTCTCGGAATTACAAACCCAACGACACCAAGATCAACCCAATCCGAGCCCAAATGAGTCTGAATCAAAGGTTCGAAGCTCTGTTGGAAGGTTCAAACCACAATTTGAGTTACCAAACGGTCTCCGATTTTGACGAACTTATACTCGAATCGAGCGGCTCGACGAGACGAATTAAACGAGCTCAAGATCATCGAATTCCGACATCATTAAGGCCATTAAATGTCCAACGAACGGTGCATGATCAAAAGATTCGATATCGACCGTCCATTCAAACCACTCCCTGTTCGCCCTTGATATCACGCCTATTTACGGGCTATGCCACTCCAGAAAAACTATAAATAGAGCCCTCATTCTACACCAAGGGGCTCGGGTGAAGAGAGAGAAGAAGAAGAGAAGGAGAAGGAGAAAGGGGAATAGGAGATTCCTCACCTCCTCGACCACTACCGCCGGAGTTTTTCCTGCCGCCTGAAGACGTCGGAGCTCTGCCGGATTATCAGAAAATGCAGGGAATTCGCAGGATTTTGTGAAGTTCGTGGAAGAAACAAGTTGTATTTGGATTATCCCAACTTGTGGGACGAAATTCGCCATTTGTAATCAACAAAAACACTAGTGGAAATTTGCAACTGGGCGAGGCCCCGTGGTTTTTCCCATTTTTTGGTTTTTCACGTAAAAACTCTTGGTGTTCACTCTCTTTTCATGTTTGTGTGTTAAACTTACGTGCAACGCTCGGACGCAAGTTCATAAACTCTACCGCCGCGTATTTTCTAACACGCAACAAGTATATGTTATATATGTAATTTTTTTATTTTCAATTGTGAGTCACATTATTTTATATTTAAATAATCTTTCAAAATAATAATAATAATATTAATTTTTTAATGAGTCACTCAACCTAAAATATGGCCAATAAGTTCAGATAGGAAGCAACGAAATGTCCCAACATGCCATCTGTGCCAAATCTCTGAATAAAATTATATAAATTTCAACTTTCTTCTTAATAATTTAATACAAGTCAATTACACTTGTCTGACTAAAGCACTAAGTGCTGGTCACCACTCATCAATATATATATATATATATATATATATATATATATATATATATATATATATATACCTTTTACATACCACTTTTTATTATTTTTTAATTTTTTAAAACAAATTTAATTAGTATTTTATATATTTTTTAAATTTTAAAATAAATCCAATTATCTTATATTAAAAATATATAATGATAAACGAACATAAATAAACTATTCTTTTTACCATTTTTAATATTTGAATTATTATTGTTGCGCCTAAAGTATTTGCGACTGTAGAAAAATATAAAGTTTAATGACTTAACGTTGTATGAAGATCCAGCACGCACACACAAATAAAAAGAGAGGGTTTAGAATTTATGATACATCAATATTTTTACGTGGAAAACCCCTGAAAAAGGGGAAAAAATCACTATATCTAGCCCAGTTTGAATGAATCCTCTAGTATTGCAGTTGATTACAAAATGAGGCTCTTCCTTAGGGGAAGGCCTTAGCTTAATGTACATCTTATAGAGTATATTAATGATATAAATACAAAGAGCCATTGTTAATGTGTTTGTCGGGTCGGAAGGACCATAGTCTGGTGACAGTGGTTAGAAGAATCGTAGTCGGCGTGCGACGGAGGTCATAAAGACCGTGGTCTGGCGACGGAGGTTGGAAGGACTATAGTCGGTAGGTGACGTAAGTCAGGAGGACCGTAGTCGGCAGGCGACAAAAGTCAGAAGGACTATAGTCGGTGGGTGACGTACGTCAGGAAGACCATAGTCAGCTAGCGACGGAGGTCGGAAGGACTGTAGTCGGTGGGCGACGTAAATCAGAAGGACCATCAGGTAGAAGTCAACAATTGACATAAATCTAGCATCGAATAGATGCCCGATGAAAGTTTGGCAACATGTACAAGTTTGGCGTTAAGTAGAAACTTGGCAACGAGCGGAGGTCCGACGTCGGGTAGAAGTCCAACGTCAGTTGGAGACTGAGAAGAACTCCGGTGTTAGATGGAGTTCGAGTGAAACTCCAGCTTCACTTAGAGGTCGGGCAGAATTTCGGTGTCACTTGGAGGTCGAGCGGAATTCCGACGTCACTCAGGAGTCTGGTAGAATTCCGATGTCACTCGGGCGTTGGGCAGAATTCCGACGGTGATCGTGTAGGAGTTTCTTCCCTCCAATCCTTCTCTTCTTATTCTCTTCTTTTTTCTTCTTTCTCTCCCCCCCTCTCAAGAGAAATGAGGGGTCTATTTATAAATTTATGGAGTGGCATGGTTTGTAAATAGATGAGAGATCAAGGGCGAATGTGGAGTGGTTTGGATAGACGATCGATACTGAATCCTTTGATCGTGGACTGTTCATCAGACATTTGAAGGTCTTAATGATATTGAATTCGACGATCTTGGAGTCGTTGGATTCGTCTCGTCGAGCTGCTCGATTCAACTATAAGCATGTCACGTTTAGAAACCGTTTGGTAATCCAAATTGTGGTTCAAACCTTCCAACAGTGCTTCGGGTCCTCGATTTGGACTCATTTGGGCTTGGATTGAGTTGAATTTAGTGTCGTTAGGTTCCTATTTCCGAGACACTCAGTTTGACTATAAGTTTGCTGAAATCGGAGTTCAGATGATCCCGGATTTAATTTTTGAAGTTTCCAACTTGATTTTTGCCTCAAGATTCGTGCCCAATCAACATAATTTTTTGATGATGTATCAATTATATTTATTTATATAATGTAATAATTATTAAATTACATTAAAAATATTAGTATTATTACTTCATCTAAAACAAAATATATATTTTTTATGTATACATTTTAATATATAATTTTTCCAAAAAAAATAAAATTCAATATAATATTGAATAATTAAAATATATTAATTTTAAAAAATTAGGCTGTTGTCATGTTGGCCTTAAACTATAAATTAAACATTTTTAAATTAAAAATTAATTTAATCAATGGTGGATTTGTTGTAACTTTAAACCTTCTTTTAACTTATTACCTAATAGGAAATGGCCCCCACCTATAGAATATTCTGGATGGATCTTGAGGATTAATTATTATTTACTTACTAGAATGTTCTCAAATTATAGAGAGATATTTTGAATACAAATTTTTTTTTTTTTTTAATAAAAAGATGGTTACAAGGTCACACAAAACAAAAGCTCACTAAATTAACAATAATTAAAAACAAAACCTACGAGCTTAAAAAAAACCAAAACAAAAAATCATCAAATATCGGTGGATCTTCCTACGGCCCTGGACTGCCAGAAATTCTGACAATTAAGCCTACGGATTGACCGCCGATAAACACGGGCCGTTATACGGCAGTTTGGCTGTCGTTATTCATCTATCTGACGAGCTTCAAAAATTAATGTTCAAACCTTATTCGATTATATAAATAAACGAGCATTATATGAACGAATATAGAGTTATTCATTGAGTACACTTATTTACTTGTAGCCTTATTAAACAAGTTAAAAAATCAATATGAAAATAACATGATGTTGTCTAAGTAATTGAGTTCAACTAAATTTTTTTTTTGTTGAGTAATTGAGTACAACTAAAGATTACATTAATGCCTCATTAGAGACAGCGTTTTTACTGTTTATAAAGATGCTTTTTAGTACAAAAATATCTTAAAAATAGACAAAAAATAATGATCTAACTCTCATAATTTAGGATAAAATTTAAGATAAAAAAAGATGCATCATTAGATTCTATTAAAAATATTAGTATTATTACTTCATCCGAAATAAAATGAAAATGTAAAAAAAAAAAAAAAAAAAAAAAAAAAAAAAAAAAAAAAAAAAAAAAAACTTGTAATCATGTGGTGGTTTTTCAAAGATAACAAGAAATGATTGAGATTATTTGTTATAATTTCTAATTTACAATAAATAAATAATTTTTATTCATTTTCTATTTTCTTTAGACTATTTGAGATCTTTTACAATTATGAAAGATTAATAGAATACACAAATATGAATATTGATTATTTAAAGATGCAAGATAGAGATATGAACTATTTGGCTAAATTATCTACTACTTTTACTAAATGATTTAACTTAGGTTTAGTTTGAGACAATTTTTTTTTTTTTTTTACTTTTTGAAGTAGCTTTCTATCAAGTCATTTTAGGTCTACCTCTACCTTTTCTCGATAGACTGGCTCTAACACATCCACTCTCCGAACAAGATCATTGGAAGGCCGAGGTTTTAAGTAATCAAAGCATCTAAAATGACTCTCTTTAATCCTATCTTCCACCGGGGCTAACTCCAAACCATCTAACATCCTCAATAGTTAAAAAATTGTTGCCGAAAGGCTTAGCGAAGGATTAGAAATCCAACGATTTGATTGTGATTTTTAAACATGGGCAGAGGGGGGGGGGGAGGGGTGTCCCCTCCCCTAAAAAATGATAAGAAAACAAAAAATCTAGAGATAAAATCAAGTTGGAAACTTCAAAAATTAAATTCAAGACCATTTGAACTCGGATTTCAGTAAACTTACAATCAAACTGAACGTCTCGAAAATGCGAATTCAAAGACACCAAATTTGACTCAATCTGAACCCAAATGACTCCAAATCAAAGACTCGAAGCATATTTGGAAGGTTTAGACCATAATTTGGATTACCAAATGGTTTCCAAACATGACATGCTTATAATCGAATTGAGTGGCTAGACGAGACGAATCCAAAGAGGCCATGATCGTCGAATTCTGATATCACTAAGACATTTAAATACCTAATAAACAGTCCACGATCAAGAGATTTAACATCAGTCGTCCATTCAAATCACTCTCAATTTAATTTTCTATTCATTTACATTTTTTTTCTTTGTGTTTATTAGTTTAATCCTATATTGATTCAATCTTAAAGAGATTTTATGATTTGTTTTTGTGCAATGAGATTTTTAATATCACATATTTAGTTAATATATTGAACTCGTTCTAGCAGTAATCAAGTGATTTGATGATGAAAAATCATTTTGTAAAGGAAAAAAATAAACTAATTCACTATCAAAAGATTTATCATTTTTAAAACTGATTATATTGATCCCAAGTCCGAATGTAAAAAATCGAAGAAAAATTTAAATAAAAAAAAATTAATTTAAAAAAAAAAAACTAATTCACTATATATTTCCACTTGCTACAACTGCCGCTAAGAGCATTTTCTAAAGACACCACATAGGCCATTTTTTCTCGTAGCAAGTTGAGGCTTCTTATTCTTTTGGTAATGCTCCGATGACTAACGTGCCATTCATGTTGATGGCTTTAGCGATAGCGTTGACAAACTATTCTTTTAACGGTGAGGGACAACTTAACCAATTTGTAAAAAATTTTCCTAAGAAAAATAATTGGGGCATTGGAAATTTATTAATATCTTGATTATTTCATGAACGATCATTTTAAAGATTCAGCCACTAGGCAGGAAAACCATTTTGGGAGAATGAATTAGGCGCCCGTTGTTCTACTCGTTAGCTCGTGAAGCAGCTTGTTTTAAAAAAAAAAAAACTAATATAAAAAGTACTTAAAATATATTAGCTGATACGTTATCATGAAATTATCTTGATTGGGCACGAATCTCGATGCAGAATCCAACTAGGAAACTTCAAAAATTAAATCCGGAAGCACCCGATCTCCGATTTCAGCGAGCTTATAGTCAAACTGAGCGTCTCAGAAATACGAACCCAACAAAACCAAATTCAACCCAATCTGATCCCAAATGGGTCCAAATCAAGGACCTGAAGCTCTATTGGAATGTTCAAACCACAATTTGAGTTACCAAACGGTCTTTGATTTTAACGAGCTTATACTCGAATTGAACGGCTCGACGAGACGAATCCAACGAGCCCAAGATCGCCGAATTCCAACATCACTAAGGCCTTCAAATATCCAAAGAGCGGTGCACGATTGTAGGATTCAATATCGGCCGTCCATTCGACCACTCCCTATTCGCCATTGATCTCAGGCCTATTTACGGGTCATGCAACTCCAGAAAATCTATAAATAGAGCCCTCATTTCTCATGAGAGGTGGTCCAAGCAAGAAGAGAAGGAAGGAAGAGAAGGAAGAAGAAAAGGAAGAAGCTCCTTCTCGACCACCGTCAGAATCTCGTCGTACCACCACCGGAGCCTCGTCGGACCACCACCTGAGAACCTCACCCTCGCTGGACCACCACCGGAACTTCGCCGGACCACCGCCGGAGCCTCGCCGGACCACCGCCAGAGCTTCGCCGCACCAAGACCTCAGGGCCCGACGTTCTGGCACGACATTCTGACCCGACATTCTGCTGAAGGCCCGACGTTCTGCTGAAAGCCCGACACTCTACTCAAGGCCCAACATTCTGCTCAAGGACCGACATTCTCCTCAAGGACTGACAATCTGGCCCGACAATCTGGCCCGACGTTCTGTTGAAAGCCCGACACTCTATTGAAGGCCCGACGCTTTGCTCAAGGCCCGACATTCTGCTCAAGGCCCGACGTTTTGCTGAAGGCCCGATGCTCTGCTCAAGACCTGACGCTCTGCTCAAGGCCCGACGCTCTGCTCAAGGCCAGACATTCTGCTGAAGGCCCGACGTTCTGCTGAAGGCCCAACGTTCTGCTCAAGGCCCTAAGTTATGTTCAAGGTCAGACTACCAACTAACACTCGAACTTTCAGGTGACGCCGGGTCTAACACCAGACTCCTATCAAACAATTACTAGTTGTAATCTGATCGCTCTTGGAGGCGATTCAGCCATTTGTAATCGACTGCAAATACTAGTGGATTTATTCAAACTAGGCCAGGCCCCGTGGTTTTTCCCCCTTTTTAGGGGTTTTCCACGTAAAAACTCTGGTGTCTCTTATGAATGCTACACCCTCTCACTTATCTGATTGTGTGCTGGATCTTCGTACAATGCTAAGACATTAAATTATATATTTCTTTACCGTCGCGAATATTCCAGGACGCAACAAGCATAAAAGAAAAAAGTCTAAAAATTAGATTTTATTTTTTATATTAAGTGATTCTTTATCATTTTTATTATAATTTCTCAATCCTTTTATTGATTTTCTCTCTCATAAAATAAATGAGCTTATTCATGAGCCAGCTCAAACTCATAAATTAAAGCTCGAGTTCGAATTCAAACTTAATTAATTAATCAAACTCAAGCTTATGAATGTCAACATTTGCCCCTGAGCTGACACAATCCTAAAATTTCGGGTTCAGTTCAACCCGTTTGGAAAACAAGTCGGGTTAGGGTCGTAAACTTTGACCCAATTGAAAATTCAAGCCGGGTTTGAATTACGAGAAACCTAGAAATCAGCCATACTAACCCGAGTAATGCTCACCCTACACACCCCTATGACTACATCTACACCTCATTCTCCTGACTGCCCCCGCTCCAATGCCCACCCACACCCACACTCGCACCCATCCTCAAGCTCACACACGCACCCGCATGGTCGAACCCTCGCTAGCGCTGATCGCACCTGCAGTACCCCCAGTCGCGAGACTCGCCCCCTTGCCCTCACACGCTTGTCTTCTACCTCGCTTGCTCGCCCTTTGCCCTTGCATCCTCTACGCTCACCCATTCTCACCTCATGGTTTCAAGGTTTGCGAGTTGGATCAGGTCAACCCGAGGTAGACCTTGGTTAGATTCAGGCCCATATATATGACCCATTTTGCAATTTGGGTCAGGCTCAATTCTAATCAAAATACTTATTTTGACCGTCCTACTTAAGCTTAAATTAGAATTATTTAGACTTATCCTAACTCTGTCACCATTTACTCCGTTCTTTTTTCTTTTTGAATTCGAATAACACAATTTATAATTGGTGAAGTACGCAACGTGATTTTAATGAAGAGTGGCGTCCCCGTCATAGACATAAATGAGCCGGTCACTGTCACTGAACCCACCCGGCCCAAATCCATCACGTCGTGAGTTCTTTCCTCACCGTCTCCGCTTTTATAGGGAACAAGAAACGCGGTGTTAGTGATTGTCCATCTATCTCTTCACGCGGAGGCCGTGAACCGGAGTGGGCAAGACCGGACGCAATAACTGATCACCACCGCCGGAATCACGTCAGCCGCTCCTCCCCAACAAACGTCTCTTTCTCTTTCTCTCTCTATCTTCACGCTATAGAACCTTCGAGATAACGCGGTGAATAAGAAAAAAGTATTATTATTTGGTTTTTTTAAGAAATAAATTATGTCATTATCTGTCCGAAATTTAATTAGTTTAGGACTTAATTATCATTAATTATAAAGTAGGCTATGGATAATAAAATCTACCGTAATTTCCTATTAGGATTTAGGTATGATTTCTAGATAAATTTTTTTCCTTTTATAAATAATTTATTATATTTTTTTATAACTAATTTTATTTATGGGTTATTTCATTTGCTAAAAAAGAAATATAATCTAAAATGGAATTTAAGTATTTGGTTTGATGAGAAAGAAATATAGTATAAAATGTCAATGATTTCCATTTTCACATCCTAATTCTTTTTTTGATGTATTGTACATTCATCTAATTTTAGTCAAATTTTTTATTCATTGTATGTCAATTGCATTGTTGTCGTATGTCATCATTCGTGCTCACTGGTCACTACCAGTAGCTAACACCACTGCTTGTCGATTGACAACCACCGCCACTACAGCTTTTCGATTGTCAATCATTGTCATTATTTTACTTCATATTACTTCAAGTAAAATAAAAAGTAAACTCATGCTTTTTTTTTTAACCAACCAAATAGTCTCTTAATGATTTATGGCGGGCATGAATACAAACAAATGAGCAAATTATAATCCATCTAACATCGAATATATTCTACAAAGTTGTCAGTCTAAATGGTCAATTAAGATTTCGTTTGAGACAACTCTTCACTATTTTCTAATCACCATCAGTGATTAGCAGCACAACAAAATTTGCGTCAGTAGAGGAAGAGATAGCTTATCATCTTAGCATTCTATGAAGATTTTGTATGCACTCAAATAAGATAATTTGAGTGCACTTCATAGAAGACTATTTTTTTACACAAAAAATCTATAAACGTGATAAATGACAGGGCCTGGTCCAATTAAAAGGATTCCACTGGTGTATTACATAGGTTATAAATGATGCTCATCTCCATAATTTTAGAAGATGTAGATATTCGATATTAACTATGAAGAATGGATTCCATGATAAAAGTTTGAAGGAGCCTTGATGGTTTTCTTTTAAGGAAAAGGAGAGATGAGACCAAAAAGTCCATTATATATAAATCTAAGTGTTGACATCAAAAGTTAGAGTTGATGTTGATAATAAGCATCAATGACATGAGTTTCCATTATTGGTGATAGTAGGAGACAAATGGGTCATGATATCAATAGTATGTACTAACCTTGTAGTTGATGGTGTGTAACAATATTGTTGATGACAATGAGCAATAACGTTGGCCAAAGAAGCTTTGTGTTGATAATATGCATCAATCATATAGATGATGGTATGTATCAATATTCATAGTGAAGGTGGAAGATGAAGTATGCGAGCATTGACATTTATGTCGATGAACTGCATTAATATTATAACCAACGATGATCATCAACATTGATAGCGAAGGCGGGTGATGAAGATATCATTCTATTGATGATAGCGGGCAGTGAAGTTAGCAAGTATTAGCATTTGTGTTCAGGGGCGGAACCCCATGGGGGGGGGGGGGGGGCATTATTAGCGGGCAATGAAATAGCAAGTATTAGCATTTGCGTCTACGATTTCTAATGATCTTACAGGTGACAATGTATATCAATGTTGTTAGTGAATATAGGTGTCAACATTTAAATTATCAAAACGAACTTCAACTAAGTTAAACCTTATTATTCGCAACATTTAGCGTTTCATGAAGTTGGAGCATCCATTGAAATTTAAAAAAATATATATTAAAATTATTTATTTTAATCTCTTTAAATTTTTTTAAAATTAATTATAAAATTCTATTAAAATTTTAAAGTTATTAAATTAAGCCTAGAACGTCAAATTTTGAACCACCCATTTCTAACATTAGACACGAGCACACAAATCAAAGGTTCAGGCGGCCGGTCTAATGCCACATTGCCACCTGTTAGCGGCCAGCCGGCAAGGCATAGGTAAGCCGCACACAAGGCGTGAGTATGGCCGCGGAGCATTTTTTTTTTTTTTTAAAATAAAACATTCCTCTGTACAATTTATTATAAAGAAATGTTTAAACGTTTATTTATATAATATCTAACTTTAGCTGCCCCAGGTCGACCCTAAACAGACTCGTTTATGTAAATATATTGAAAGTTCAGATCCGGACCTGACCCGTCGGGTTACCGATTTGAGCTGACTCGGCACGGCTGCACTGCTGGACGACGGACGACAGGGCTCTCGTCGATGTCGAGACGGTCAGGCAATTGATGCAATGCGTGAGTAGCTCGGATAGAGGGCAGCCTCGGACACTACGAGCGGGAAACCTCGGACATGACGGGCAGGCATACAACGGGTTAAACCTGGCAGCGCGACTAGCTCGTTTCAAATGTGACTGGTTTTCGAGTTAACCCACTAGGTTTTCGGATCAATCCGAAACTGACATATTTTTTCAGACGTGTCAAATTCGGGAACCTAAACCCGACCCATTTGTGAAACGGCTTGACTTTAACCTGAATTTTTTGAGTCGTTTCAAATATTAACACCCTTATATATATCAAATTAAATTAACCAAAAGTGACGAAGACTTAATTTGGGGAATCTTCTGCAAGTATATATATATATATATATATATATATGGATGTAAATAAATTATGATTCTTCAAATGCAAGGTATTAAAGAGGTTGCATTCACATTAAATATAAATTTATGCACCAATTTCTTATGACTAAAAATGCTTTGATCTTGTAATAGGTTATATTCTATTTTTATTCATGTATTAAAAAGGCTATAAATAGGTGCAAATCCAATATTGCAATTATCATATTTTGTAAACATAATTGAGAACATTTTAATAACTTATGTTTTGGTTGTCCCCATCATTTGGCGAGGTATGTTTTAAGCCCTTCATTTCATGATATGGTGGTGGGTTATCATATCATTGATGCGATGTGTTCCTTTCCTCCCAATGGTGGTGATGGGTAGTCTTTTAATAAGATTGAAGATATTAGAAATAGCTACGAATACTTATTTTAATATTTAAGAAAGTGATTTGGAGTACTTATTTTAATATTTGGGAGATTTTGTAATGATTTAGAGTAGAAGATTGAAAGAGAAAAAAATAAAAAACTTAAAAGAAAAAAAAAAAGAAAAAAAGAAAAATGAAGACAATATTTTTAATGCCCGACGATCTAATAGAAGGATTGGTTAGCTTAAACATATGATTTAATTTCAACCATCAATAACAACTACTAGAGCTATTAATATTTAGGATAAAAAAAGTAATATAAACAAATTTTATTTCATTAAAATATAATTACATTAATCTAGATTATTAGAGTCTGAGCATCAAAAAACATTTTAATCCATTCAGAGCATAGCATGCAAAGCTCGAGCTAAATTTATTACAGTCAACATGTTTAGAGCATAGCATGCAACAACATGTAAAAAGCTATGCGATGAAAAATTCATAAAATTCAATAAAAATTAACACATTTTAATCCATAACTTTGTACAGAAGAGTGAAAATTAAAATCAGAGATAGGGATTCATAAGTCTACCTTATGCTCAATATTTTCTCTAATTGGCTCAACGAACAAAGCTTAAGCTTTGGCCACCAAAACTTCTCCCTCTCTTTCTCTTTCCTTTCTTCTCTTCCTCTTCCCCTCCTCTCTTCTCCAACTAGGGTTGGGTGAAATTGATATTTGTCTAGTGATTTTAGATACTTTATTATTTAAAAATCACTAAATTCATTTAGTGCTGCGACGCTCACCTCCCAGTGTCGCAGCACTCCTAGAGAATCTTCTAAATTTTCCCATAATCTTTTAAATTCTCCCAGAATCTTTCCAACTTAGGCCTGACATCATGTCAGCGCTTTTTGAGATCGAAGTGCACCCTTAACTCTCCTTTTTATCTATTTTCCTGAGAGCTCAATGTCGTAGCATTGCCAATACTAACATTGTAGTGCCTATATAGCAAATTTTATAACTTGCATTTTCACTTATCTTGAAAGTTCATTAGGGATGTTAGGCTCTATGAACTAGTCCTGAGGCTAACGAAGGGGGGGGGGGGGGGGGGGGGGGGGGTTAATTGATATTTTTAAAAAATTCTTTAAAACCAAGAACAAATATCACAAACCAAAGTCACCACTGAAAAACAAGTGCGAAAAATTAAAGTGCGTAAGCAGTAAAAAGAACACAAGGGTTTATAGTGGTTCAGTCAACTGGACCTATGTCCACTCCCCGGAGGCGCCCTCCGAGTATTGCACTACCAACGTGACTCTCCTTTAGCCCCCACAGCTAGGCGGAGAAGCCCTTACAAAACACCTCCTTTTTGCCACCCCAGGCAAGGCAGAGAACCCAACTCCTTTTGCTTCCTCCTAAAGCAGGCAGAGAACCTCGATCGATCGTTGAAGCTTACCTCTCCCAACCCTTCCAAGGACAAGAGACTCTAGGGAAGAAGAAGTGGAATAATGCTTGGAGCAACTCTTTTCAACTCCCTCACATGCTCCCCCTCACAAGATCCTCCCCCTCTCTCTCTCCCTCCCTCTCTCTCTCTCTCCTTTAGATTTTCTTAGGTTAAAACAGCAGCCAAAAGATATTCAAAAATGTTGAACAAGAGCTCTTAAATAGAAGAGTTTCAAAGGAGCTCAATAATTGCAAGTTGTCGACTTTATCGTCCAGGATGATAATAATATCGTCTTGTACGATCAGTTCAAAACACAGACGATCGGCCAAAAAATCGCCCTGAAGATGATCTGGACGATTGATAATTGGCTTGATCGTCCAGGCCGATCTCACGATCGTCCCGGACGATTAGTTCAAATCAGAGAAAAATCATCCAGAGCATCGCCCTAAATTCAAGCTGTTTGATCCTGATCGGCCAGGAGCAACTAAGAGTTTTTGAATATATCATCCTAACCAATCTTGCGATCGTCCAAGACGAAGTAATCGTATCAATCATCCTTAATTACTCCCATAATTACCAGATCAATTTAGTCATAATTGTGCCATATCGTCCTGGCCGATTTCCAAAAATACAAAATACATAAATTGATCATGGAGGCTAATTCTTTTTGTATTGAGCATATCGTCCTGGTCGATACAAGTATCGTCCAGGCCGATAAGTTAATTACGGCCGCCTTAACTAAGAAATCCTGATTAGAACTTATGTTTTGAACTCGATCGTTCAGGACGATATAAATATCGTCCGGGATGATGTGAGTAAAAACACAAATTCTAAATCTCTCAAGTGTGTGTGTAGGGTTACTTAACATCAGTTACTTCAAATATTTACAATTGACTCAAGAAAGGGAAAAAGAAAAATACATACTGACTCAGACCTAGTCTACCCAATCTTGAGCTGGCTCCGTTTGTCGCCAGATCTTTTGGTCCTGAAACGTTAGTAGAGGAAGGCAGTCAAAGTGTTAGCTAACATCAAAATCACAATCTATAAAACCAAGTTTGCAATATATTTAACCCAACCTATAGCCACTTAAAAGCCCCATTAAACATGCCAAGACTGGCTCAACGAACGAAGCTCGAGCTTTGGCCACCAAATTCTCTTCCTCTCTTTTTCTTTCCTTTCTTCTCTTCCTCTTCCCCTCCTCTCTTCTTTGGCCAGGGCTAGGTGAAATGAGATTCGTCTACTGGTTTTAGATACTTTCTTATTTAAAAACATATAACTTAATCTAGTGCTGCGATGCTCGCCTCGAGTGCCGCAAAATCTTTGAAATTCTCCCACAATCTTTCTAGCTTTGGTCTGGCATCGCAACAATGCTTTTTGATATCGCAACGCACCCCCAACACCCTTTTTTCCTCTATTTTCCCAAGAGCTCAATGACATGAAACTCTCAATACTAGCAATGTAGTATCCGTATATCGAATTTTCTAACTTACATTTTCACTTCTCTAACGCAAGCCTTAGCCACTTAAAAGCCCATTAAACATGCCATGACTAATAATTACAAATCAAAGCAAATTCAGATTGAAATTTAGCTTAATTAACCTTAATTATCTGGGACATGTGATATTACATCCTCCTTTCCTTATAAAAAATGTCATCATCGATATACCAATTAGAATAAATCTGAATATAATTGTCTCATCTCAGCCTCTTTATTTCAGGTTGCTTCACGCTCTAACTTGTGCTTTTACTGAACTTTAACCATCAAAATTTATTAATTTCTTAATTACTTAACATTAAAAGTCAAAATGTGTTCATATTTTTCTCTATGGGCCAGATTGGGTTGCACTTCCACTTAAGTTTAAATGACTCTACGATCAACATCTGATACCCATTCCTCAAAACTGATAAATAAAATTCATTATAGATATCTGACATATGATTTGGTAGAAGAAGTTATAAGCATATTTTCCAATTATGTCAATCACTAACCTTAAATTCCAATTATGATTTGGTAGAAGAAATTATTCTGTTGAAAGTCATAACGGAAAGAACCGTCCGGACATGTGAGTGTAAACATTATGTACAAATTGTACTTTGAATGCTTCTTCCCGTTTGGACTCCGCACAAAATAATTTCTCCTATTCTTGACTACTATATTACGCTCTCACTCTAATTATTCAATGTTGGAATACACTACTCTGTTCTAGCTCTTATGTACACTTGGTTTAAGCAGTTGCGAGGTGATAAATGAAAGTTATTAGTGGGTATTAATACATGGGCATTTTTGCATTCATATTCATATGTGATCTAGATGCCAATTATAGAGCAAATAATAACTCTTTTATTTTATTAATTTTAATAATGAACTGTGAATTTAAATCTAATATGGAAAAAAATGGTTGACCTACTAAGTTTAATACTCACATTGTTGTCTAAAGTATTTCAGGCAAAAGTAAAGATTCCATTGAGTAGATTGGGTCTGTTAAGAAGAATAGAATCTGATTCTAAAGCTTCATATGATTATAAGTTCAGATTGTTTTTAAGACTTTCGTTACAATTACTAGCTTATGAACTATTGTTATTTTAAGATTTTTAAAAGAAATATTTTATATGCTTATTTTGGCTATTTGTGTTATACTAATTTGGATGATTACATGAAAGCTGGTTTAATTCCTTATTTAAGTCTTGGAGTGTTACAGTAGCATTTTCAACCAGCTCAGCACCTATTAGCCTTCTTTGTCTTACCTCAAAAGTCGAAACTAAGCAAGGGTTGTCAGAGGTCCTTAGCTGTGTGACGGTGGTTAGATGATTGTACTTGAGAAATAGTGGTCCGATGGACCATAATCGGGCAATGTTTCTTAGACTTTTTTTTTTATCTCCATAATTGAATCACCTCATGATTAATGTCGTCGAACCAACCTCAGGTGATTGCAATCCTCCGATCATTGTTGCCTAACTACAATTTTCCTTTATTGATTTTAATAATGAACAATGAATTGAACTCTAATATGAAAAAAAAAAAAGACTTGACTTAAAGAGTTTGATACACATATTGTTGTCTAAAATATTTTAGGCATAGGGAAAGATTCTATTGAGTAGATTGGGTCTGTTAAGTAGGGAATCTGATTCCGAAGGTCCATATGATTATGTAGTTCATATTATATTTAAGACTTTTGTTACAATTATTAGATTCTAAAATATTATTATTTAAGCATTTTAAAATAAATATTTTATATGCTTATTTAGGTTATTTGGATTATATTATTTTGAATGATTAGATGGCTCTGATGAAAGAAAAATTTGAGTTGAGAATTCTTAAACATATAAAAAAAGTAGGTTTAATTCCTTATTTAAGTCTTGGAGCATTATAGTAACGTTGTTAACCAGCTCAAAACCTATTAGGCTTCTTTCTTCTACCTCAAAAGTCGAAACTAAGCAAGGGCTATCAAAGTCATTAGCAGTTTTATGGTTCTTAGATGACTATAGTTAGGAATTGGTGGTAAGATGACCCATAGTCCGGCAATGCTGCTTAGAGGACTATAGTCAGGTGATGATAGTAGGAGGATGATAGTTGAGTGATGGTGTTCGAAAGATCATATTCGATCAATGGCGATTAAAAGACACTAGTCGGACGGTAGTGGTCAGAGGATCATAATCGGGAGATGGTGGCAGGAGGATCATAACTCAACGATGGTAATCAGAGAACCAAAGTTGGGCAATGGTGGTTGGATGACCACATTCAGCTGCTGGTGGTAACATGATTGTAATCAAGCGATAATAATATGAGGATTGTAGTAAGACAATGATGGTCGGAGCACTATTTTCAAGGGGCAATGGTATGAATATTGCAGTTAGGAGATAATGGTAAGAGGATTGTGATCTCTTGAGGTTGATTTAACGACATTAGATTGGAGGGTGGTTCAATAATGGCGATTAAAAAAAAGCCTAATCTCTCTCTCTCTCTCTCTCTCTCTCTCTCTCTCTCTCTCTCTCTCTCTCTCTCTCTCTCTCTCTCTCTCTCCCCCCCCCCCCCAAAAAAATAAAAAATAAAAATTGTAGCCTATGTAACACTCTAATGGACAACCCATATTAATTCTCATGATTATGTATTATTGATTCATCATTTAAGTGTCTTAATGATATTAGAATCAAGTGACAATGGGGTAATTGGATTCACCTTATAGCTACACTCAATTTGATTATAAGTATGTGGGATTTGGAAATCATAGCCCTCTAATTAATGTTAGAAGTTTTATATTATGCTTAAAGTGCTTGATTTGGGGTTATTTGGAGTTGAATAAGATCACTATGGGTGCCATGTGCTTGTCTTGTTAGGATGTTTAACGTGTCTATAAGTTTATTGAAATCAAAATTTAGATAATCTTAAATTATTTTGTAATAGTTTGTATCTCAAATATGTATTGGATTCTTGCCTAATCAAAAACAACTTTTGATAATATATCAACTTATCAGTCCATTTTGACATATTACAAAATCTTCGAATTCAATCAATTTTTTAATAAACTAAATCTTCTTTTCCATTCACCATCTGCCACCACTGCTGGCCATCTCTTGTCATCGATGAATCAACCCTATCAGACATCCTTTAATACCCATAAAAAAGTATATTCAAAATTTAAGAAAATAGGAACTTAATTTATAACAATCCAAACACACACACACAAAATAATCTTATAAATTTATTCTACAACCACTAAATATCATAAAATAATTTAATTAACTAAATTTATGTTATATTGCATATGAAATACACTGAAATCCTAAATTCTTGTAACAAAACATCCCCTCACCTAAAAAGGAAATCTCCAATAATAAGAATGTATTTTTGGTAGAAATTTTAATCAAACCTTATTTGGGAAATCCCTTTGATAATTTATTAAGTTAATAATGATTTTCCATACTAAGAAAGATTTTTTACATCATCGGACCGAAATTTCGGCCGAAACGAACGGAAACCGATTTTTCGGTACAACGCTCTATAAATAACGCTCCGAGTTACCTCTTCCTCTAATTCGATACCTTTTTCTAGGTCCTCTAAGAACGGAAAAACTATTCACCTCCCCTCTTCTGTTGGGAAACGAAACAGATCTCTCCCTTCCTCTTCTTCGATTTTCCGATGGGGAAACTCCGGTCCCTGCTCCGGCGCCGAAGAAAATCAAAGGCCACCACGTCCAGTGGAGAGGTTTCGGAGCTAACTTCGCCGGAAGCCGCTGCAGTGGCGACACAAGAGGAGCTCAAACTCGTTTTCCGGAAATTTGACTCTAACGGCGACGGAAAGATCTCGTCATCGGAGCTAGGCGCCATCTTCGAAAGCCTAGGGCACGCGGCGTCGGCTGAGGAGCTCGCTCAAATGATGAGCGAGGTCGATGCCGACGGTGATGGCTTCATCAGTCTCGAGGAGTTTGTGGATCTGAATACCAGCAAGGTCGATTCCACAGCAGCGCTCGAGGATCTCCGCCACGCTTTCTCCGTCTTCGATCTTGATCGCAACGGATCGATATCGGCGGAGGAGCTCGCGCGCGTGATGCGCGGCCTAGGCGAAGGGGTTTCCGTAGCGCAGTGCCGGAAGATGATCGAGGGCGTCGATAAGGATGGCGACGGCCTCATTAGCTTCGAGGAGTTCAAGGTCATGATGTCCAAATCCCCCATCGCAGCATCGATCACCAGGATCGAGTGAGCCAATCTTGATCTCTATTCTCTTCTCGCAATTTATCTGTTTCTTTTTTATAGCGAATAGTCTGGATCTGACCGAAAAGAAGGCTGCAAAAGTCGTAATCTGTACATATGTGGAAGATTGGTTTCTCGTTCTTGCGACATAATTTTTCCCCTTTCTCTGGTCGTTTTCTATTTTACCTGAAATTTCGGTCCAATTTTAATTTCTAGCTTTCTCAGAGTCAACATTTTGAGACCGATTCTGAGGCCTGCAGGGCGACTAAATAATATACAAAAAAATTAATTGTACTGTATCGAATTTCGATATATTATTCTATAAATTTTGGAAATTAAATTTATAATCATCCTAACTCCAATTTCAACCTATTTATAATTAAATTAAACATCTTTATTCCGAGTCCAAGTGAATGTGAATTCAAATCAGACGCTCTAAACATATTTAAAAATTTTAGTATATTAATTAAATAATCAAATGAACTCCATATATTGCATACTTATAATTAAATTGAGTGGCTTGAAAAGGCAAATCTAACAAATCCAAAATCATTTGATTTTGAGATCTATAAGATATTTCAATGTTGAGTATGCTATCTAAGATCTAAGCATTCAATATGATTGACTAATATCCAAATATCACTCACAAATAAATCGCATTCTCCACATGAAAATTGAAACTTGATATTAGAAATAACTTAGTGTTATAAAGAAATTTACCCAATTTTTTATGTCAAAGATTATCGTCAGCCATTATCGTCGTCTAAATGCAGTCGCCAAATCATTATCGTCAATCATTATTGTTCGACTATGATAGTTCATTCCCTATAATCAAATCATCATTATTTGACTGATATCACCCAACCACAATAGCATGACTTTATTGTTTGAACACCATTGCTTGATTTACTCATCAAGTTGTCATTATCATCTCTCTAATACGTCTTGCCTTATCTCAATCATAAATATAGGAGATCAACGAAGTGATTCAAATATTGTAATCACATATTCTATAATTGTGAGGAATAACGAACTTCTATAACTTTAAATATATAGTCAATGTACTTGAATTGAGATAGATCTTTTGTTTCTTTTACTTTCCAAATTATTCATGTAAAAATTATGACGCCTTCCAAATTTAAATGTTACATACAAAATTATTGCATATGTGTAGTGTCAACACTCTATATACATTGTCATCATAAAAAATTTCTTTGTTCGGTCTAATCTTTAAAATCTTCAATTTTTTTTACTTTGGTTTCCAATGGGTTAATCTCTCTTCACTCAGACGACAATAACAATAACATCAAGCTTTTGTCCCACTATGTGGGGTCAGCTACATGAATCCTTTTTCTCCATTGCGTCCTGTTAAAAGTCAAATTCTCGCATAAATTTAATAAAGAAATATCATTTCTAATATTTTCTAACCAAATCTTTATAGGTCTACCTCAAACTTTCTTAATACAAGTCAAATCTAATACCACTATTTTTCTAACCGGGTCATCAAAAGGTCATCATTTTATGTGATCAAGTCATCTAAGATGACTCTTTCTAATCTTATATTCCACTAGAGCTACTCTAACATTTTCACATATATGATCATTTCAAATCATGTCTCTAAGGGTAAAGCCAATCATCCACCTAAGCATCCTCATCTCTACAACTCTTAACTTAGTGTTATGCTTCTCTTTTAATGGCCAACATTATGTATCATAAGCATTGCAGGTCTCACCACCGTCTTATAGAATTATCCTTTAAGTTTGAGGGGGAATTTTCTATCACTCAACAAGCTCGATGCATTCCTCCACTTCAATCATCCAACTTGAATTCGACTGATAATATCCACATCTATTTCAACATCACTCTGAACAATAGATTCAAATATCTAAAACGTGTACTCTTATTAATGACTTGATCGCCCAAAGTCACAATCCCCCCAACTAGGTCTATTACTACTAAAATCACACTCAAATATATTAAGTTTTAGATCTACTCAAGCAAAAACCTTTAGACTCTAAGGTTGACCTCCATAATTCAAGTTTATCTTTAACTCCCTCTCTCTTCTTATCAACAAGAAGAATATCATCAGCAAAAAAAAAATACACTAAGGTACATCCTTTTGCAAATGTCTAGCGAAAACATTTATGACTAAAGCAAAAAGATATGGGCTTTAGGTTGATCTTGATGTAATCTTAATCGAAATAGAAAAATACTTAGTCAAATCACCTTGTGTTTGAACACAAGTAATAAATCATGCATATATATCTTTAATGATTTGAATATAAACATTACTAACTCCTTTTTTTTTCAATAACTCTTCATAGCACTTCTCTTGGAATTTTATCATATGTTTTCTCTAAATTGATAAAACATATGTAGATCCTCATTATTCCCTCTATATTTCTCCATCAAACCTCTCAATACATGTATGGCTTCCATATAGACTTAACTTGCATGAATCGAAATTGATTTTGAGAAACATTAGTATTACGCCGCAACCTACTCTCCATAACTCGCTCCCATAGTTTTAAAATATAACACGTTAACTTAATTCCTCTATAATTCACACGATCTTGTGTATCACATTTATTCTTAAAAATATGAATTAACACACTCATTCTCCACTCATTTAACATCTTTTTTGTCTTCAAAATAGTATTAAAAAATTTAGTAATTTAATAAATTCTTCCATCTTTTAAATATTTTCACACCTTTATTTTCTTTAAAGCCTCTCTATTTTCAGTTAGGGTACTAAGGTCACTAAAACCAATCACATTCTCACAATCTTCATCAAAAAGTTTAGCAAAATATCTCATTCACCTTTGTTGAATATCATCTTCAAAGCATAAAACTTTTTTATTTTCTGTCACTTCATCTAAAAGTCCAAAACTTATAAGCAATATTGGATATATAAAATTTCCCTTGAAAAAATTTTATAATCTTTGCAATCTAAATAATATAATTTTTTTATAAGAAAATAATCAATCTAAGATTTGAGATGTTGATCTCTTTTTCTAAAATGATGTACCTTATATCTCATATGGAGCACATCTCAAATCAATCTAATGGACATTAAAGCCAACGTCAATGATTGTCATCATCAGTACAAACATTGAACATTGATATTAAACTAAAACTTGAACTCATCTTTAACTGTATTTAAATTAGTACACTTCCATATTAGATTAGAGTTTAAATTTTTAAAAAATCTTACCAAAAAATAATGTATATATATATATATATATATATATATATATATATATATATATATATATATATATATATATATATATAATTTCAAAGGTCTTTTTTCAACATCATCTTGACATCTTATATAAAAAAATGAATTATCATTTCTTGCATAAGTTGCATCAACAATAATAACTCCCTATTGGTCGATCATCATTAGCCACTACTGTCAGCCAATTGATATCACCAAATCAGTATTACCCGATCATCATCTAATTATCTCCACTTGCCTTATGATTTATTCCCCATCATCCAATTTTCATTGTATGGCTGTTATCAGTTAACCACTAGCACCTGACCATCATTGACCAAATGATATCGTCTAACTACTATTATTCTCTCTCAAATGCTTCCACATAGTTTCTACTATAACTATAAAAGAATAAGCAAGTAGGGTGTTAATTTTTGACACGACCCGGAAAAATTCGGGTTCGTGTTAATTTTTGACCGAAAAAATTGACCTATCCCATACCAGCCTCTCGCGTCGCGTTGCGTTGAGTCCTCGGCCTTGCGTCTCCTAGTTGCATCAGCAATAGGGGTGTCGTGTCAACATCGCCCAGTCACATCGCAGTCAAACGTCAAGCCGTCGCGTCAGCATCGCCCAATCGTCATTGTGCAAGCTGAGGCCACTCTGGCAATCCAGTGATCCACCGCTTCACCTCGCCTCGGCTCGCTCGAGTCTTGACACCTTGGCCAAGCTAGGCCCGCCTCGACCTCAGGTCGCCCAGGCCGCAACACAGTGCTTGTTGGCTTGCCCAAATCGCCTCGCTACCGTCCTGATCGCAAATCGAAACAATTTTTGCGGGTCGGGTCGGGTTAACCCGTAACCCACGCGAGTCTGATTTGGGTTGAAAATCCGAACCCTTTTGTAAAATTGGGTCGGGTTCGAGTTGACCCGTTTAGACCATGGTCAACTCGGGTTCAACCCAAACCCAACCCCTTTTGACACCCCTTCAAGCAAGTGCCTCTAATTTTATAAGACCAAATTTTTAATGCTTCAATTTTATGACAAATCCTTTAAATTTATAAAAGACCAGTGTTGTTCTCCTTTCAAATTTTTTCACATGATTTTTTTTAGCTTCTATATTTCTTCTATTTTACCTGTGTATAAATTGCATCTTCGTGCAAAATTGAAACATAAAATTATTTCTCTATTATCATAATTTTATTTACGAGCAAATAAACAATTCTTAGAATTTTTTCTTTATTGTAGGCTTCATGCTCCTCAAAATTTATAGGAGAAATTAGTCAAAATTAATAAAAAAAAAAAATCCAAATTTGAAGTAAACATATTTCTTCTCCTAAGGGTGGTATCTCCAACTTATCACTATTTGCGTTTTTGCAACTCCTACTAGTGTCCACTCGAAAGACAAATGTAAACATATTTGTGTTTTATCTCGGCTTCGAACAGTGCGACGTCAATAATGACATCGCACTGTTCATAATACTATTCGCCGTTTGCACTATTCAAAATGGAGATAATAATTTTATTATTAAAAATAAATTACTATTTAATATAACTGTAAATAAGTGAAAAATAAGTTTTTTTAGTTTGAGATGCCCTAACGATTCTAGCTGACTTTTGTATTCTACATCTTGTACTTTTCCCCAATTCAAAATATTATATTTTTATAATTGTCTCGTTCTTTTCTACTGATTACATCAGTTAGTCCAAATGGCTGAAATATCAAAAGCGGAGAACTTTATGAAGAATTAAAATTTACACTAATAGGAACAAGTCCCAAATTGCTATTGGTGTACATCAGAGGGGTGTCAATTCGGGTCAATGGGTTAGGTTTGGCTCGAACTCAGAACTGACCCGGCACTATTCGGGTTAACCCGAATCAGCCCCGTTTTTAAAAACGGGTCAGGTTTCCGGGCCCGAACTCGACCCAATTCGTGTCCGGGTTGACCCGACACGAATGACCCAATGTTGACCTAAAATTGCTAGTTTTCGGGTCAAAATCGGATAAAAAACGGATCAATATTGAGTTTTTGGGTCAAATAGAAGTTTTCGTGTCAATTTCGGATTGCTTGGTCAACCTGAATCCGACCCGATTTTTAAAATAGTTGATTTGTTGAACCCGAACCCGACCAATTTCAGGTCCGAGTTGACCATAACCTAGATTTTTTCGGGTCGGGTTCGGTCATGTTTCAGGTCGTATCAACAATTGACACCCCTAATACATTGTATAACTTTATTTTAAATTAGAAAAATGTGCAAAATTATTCAACCATTCAATTGCTCCTTGCATGAATATTGCTATATCAAAATATTATGTAAATATATTGGATTTCAGAAGGATAGACAAAGAGATAATTTAAAAATAAAAATATGGTTAAAGAAAAAACACAATAATCTAAGATGAACATCTTTTAAGAAGTGGTGCTTCATCTTTGCCTCCACCATCATTACAAATATTATTTTATCTTGGTCTGGTGGTTGATAGCTTACACTATCAACCAAGAGGCTTTGTCTTAATTGGCTTAAATGTCTCCAAACAAATAGTCAAAATTATCACACATGAGAACCATCAAAAGGGCATCACATGTTGTACATGAAAGCATGATTAAATTAAGGGATTTGCCAAATTGTTGTTAGTCTGTGTGGAATCTGATTATGTAGATCAATCGGATTGTACTGTTATCTTGAACCTTGGTACAATTTGTCATGCTCGTTGGGTGGTGCTGGGTTTACCCCTTCTTGGGTTCAAATCTTTGCACACGAATTTTTTCTTACAACGCCTCGATGCAGTGTACTTGAGTTCATGGCGCTATATTCCCTAGCATCCCAACACTGATCGATAGAGAGCATAGCACCGCAACACTCTAGATTCTGCGCTGTAATGTTGTGTGACCGCACATTGCAGATTCGTGCGCCATAACATCACAGAAGCTTGAGTGCCGCAACGCTCCAAATTGATAAGAGAGAAGAAAAGCAAGAAGAGAGCGAGAGAGAAGATAGAACTGTACTTATATCTCCGCATTTTCATAGTGGATTCATTAGTTAGATGTGGCTCCTTAGTTTTTTCCTCATTTAGGATTTTTCCACATTAAATCCTAGTATCCTTATACTTTTCGCTACTTTTCTATTTTCTTATTTATTTTGTTGCGGTGGTTTAACCCTCATCCCAACAATTGTTTGAACCCTATCAACAATAATTGGCTCAAATTATGGCTTACAACTGATTAAACCTAAGCTTACACATTGAATCAATGATCCCAACTCAAGATTTTAGGATTGGTTTTGAATCATTCGAGGCAATCAATCAGCCTAAAATCATAGCTCCTTAATTGAAGACAACTAATGACATAACTTATTCTTAAAATAGCATCTATCTGTTATAAAGATTCTCAATTGATTAGATCTTTCAACAATTCATCTAACAAAATAGCACCCTACACCTTCTTCCCAATTTTGTTCACAAACACCATCAATGATTGATGTAGAGGCAAAGGCAAAAATATATTAATTTTGAAGAGTTGTCCAAAATGTTTGAATAAGTTTCTTGTTCTATTGAGCCAACTTCATCAAATTATAAGAAGCTCAAAAAGTACATAAGCTAATTACCAATAATTGTAAAATTATTGTGATGAAAACAACTTTTTGAAAGTTGTAATGAGTTGTTATAAATATTTTTTCCTTTTTGAAATAGTCGGAAAACATATTTTTCAAGGCGAACATAATATTAAATTCACCGATAAAAAATAAATAAATAAATAAAAATCTTAAAAATAAAAAAACAATAGCCAAATAGATCGACAACATTACGATAAAGAACAATGAGAATCTATTGAAGATTGCTTACTCCCCAAAGAAATTAATCATAGCAACTGCTACCACCTTTACCTTTCGACAAACCGTTGATTACCATGATTATGGCCCTACAACATAGCAAATAAATAAGATGATCTAACAAGAAGAGTGATCACCAGAATATTATAACCCTAGTAGTTTCTTCCAACATAAAGATAATAAGATCAACACAAATGATTGCTAGTAACTTAGAGCATTGCTAGACAAATTTGATCAAAGAAACGTATGAGCAAGTAGATGTAATCAACCAATGAAATTAGAGGAATGAGATGATCGATGAAGCTTCAAGCATTCAAGTCTAAGATGACTAAATTGAGATTAACAACTACTTTTACTAATCCTGACTTACAATTACCTCTATATGTGTTCAAATGATACAGTAGTTGAAAGGGATTAACCTTAATACTTTTGAAGTTCACTTGATTTTATTTGATTATGGTAGCTCTATGGTTGTCTTTTTTTTTTACATATGAAGAACATACTATTGATGTAAGAAGCCTTAGACATTCTCGGGGCATGCTCATGGTTTATATTTGGGGAATAATGTAAAATGAAAGGATTGGTAACTTACTAACTTTAATTATAATTTAAGGGATTATCAAATGCTTGCTATCTAACCCATAGACTTATAGTTTAAGCACCATCTTATAATCTCATTTTAAATCAAATAAAAAATTTATTTTTAGACAATCAAATCAAAGTTGCATGCATATCAATCAAGTCGATTATATGCCATGAATGTTTTGGATAAGCAAATCTTTGCCTTGAATTCATATTCTATTTGGAAAGCACACTTCTTGAGATCTACCATATTCACTTTATTGCTTTCATCCATTTGATATTGTTGTGGGGCAAATTTGTGAAGATATGGGTCTCATATAAAAGATTTTACAATAAGAGATAAGAAAATATGTTAAGTGTGATAGAACCGGCAAATCTTATTTAAAATTATATAAAATACTCACGACAAGTCATATCATTAGAATAAATTCAAGTTAAATTAAGAAAATGTGTGTTTATTTATCTCTCAAAGATACTTGGTTCCTTAAGCTTAATAACACTTGATAGCACCTTCAAAAGCAAATCTCGATAAACGAGACATGCTTTTATTTTAATTTGCTTGAGTTAATTATAAAAAATAAGACAACGATTCAAATATATTTATCATAATAAAATAATTTTTACTTTGATATGGGTCAGTCCAAAAAACAAAGGTTGAATCACTATAATCTAATAGTATGATTGTTTCTCCACATAGAAAGCCTATACGATTACAATAATTGAATAATAAAAGAGACAAAAAGGAGTACAATGGGTTGACATGGGGTAAAAAGTCTAGAAAAATGTAAAAATAACTTTTGTTAGGACTTTATGTATCTGTTATTCTCAAGCTATTAAGCTTAAAATCACTTAGCTGAGAAGATAGTCGACCTAACCCAATTATGAGATGCACTAACAATAATTATAAGTTACATAATCCAAAGTTAGTCTCATGATCTCAAATTAAAGATGCGAAAGCCAGAATTTCTAGAAAGATGAATACTAAAAGATGGATATGGAAAGATGCATGACTTACGATCTCTAGTAGTATAGAGATTTGCCCACTAAAGGAAGTTAATGAGATAACCCAATTATATGAAATTAGAGCTACTCAATTGAATTTATAATTATGTTTGGGTAAGGATTGCGTCACCTAGCATCGCAAGACAACCCATAAGCCTATTACAAATCCATACCTACATAAAAGCAAATATTTACAAGTGGTGCAAACACTTGAATGAAAGAAGGGTTATAGACATTCAAAAAGGGATCCAAATGTCAAGAATGCAGGATAAGTTCAAGTAGAGATAAACAACTTGAAAAGGAAGGAATTATATAGGTACAAGCAAAGTTTAAAATTGCGTATTCGGGTATTGAGGCATTTTTCATTCGTGAGGCGAGGCGTAAGCCTCAAGGCGTTTTGAGGCGTAAGCGTCAAAATCTAGAGATTCAACATAAAATGATAAATTTGTTATATACATAATAATATAAAACATAAAAAAGTATGATTGAAGTGAAATCAATATCTCAATAATAAGACAGAATGACCAAATTATCTTTTCGAAATCCCAGATTCTTTTCATTAACATATAATTCTGCATGATGGCATAACATAAGTTGTCATCAGCACTCAGATAAGGGGTTCTTCATTTGAATCTTATTATGGTGAACTGCTCTCTCCCCTTCCACCTCTCCTATAGTGTCCAATGTTGGGCATGTGGTTTTAATATATATAGTGTGAGGCGTAAGCCTATGCCAGTGAGGCGAGGCGGGCCTCAATGCGGGCCTAACCAAGTTGAGGCGCAAGCCTCATAAAAAAAACTCGAGTCGTACCGAGGCGTTTTTTATTGGAAAAAGGCAGGCTATCATATTGCGCAATTTTAAACCATGGTACACGTAATATCAAAATGTTCAACATGATTAAAAGAGCATAATTGAATAACCAAATGTGGCAAAAATGTCTAAAAGAGGCCTATAAAAAAGGCTATCAATTGAGGTAGTAAATCAAAATAACATGATTATAATTGAATATACTTAGCCAATATGTTATGGCCAATCAAGAACAATCTAGCTAAAAGTGCATAATTAAATCGAGGATGTTTTAGCCAAAAGAGCATGACTAAAATGGGGTAGATTTGACAAAAAGAAAATGATCAAATTAAATGTGAGATCCAACAATAAGGACATGATCATATCAAGATAACATAGACAAAATAATAACATAAGTAAAAGTAAGTTATAGGAGAATGATCATACTAGGAGTAAACTTCACAAAATTTGATATGGCCAATCTAAGAAGATTTTTAACAAAAAGAGTTTAATTGGGAGGAATGAAAAGTATAATAAAAAAAGGCAAACTATATTTAAGATAAACTCAATCAAAGTGATATGGCTATGGAATCCTAACTAAGATAACATAACTAGATTTTCAAGTAAAGTTAAATTAAAAATATCGATAAAATTAATGTATCCATGCTAGTGATGCAAAATAGGATGAACCAAAACGGTCTCTAAAAGTGGTTCAACATATGTATTATGGCATCAATGCTACTAGGATCTAAAAGGAGCTTGGGATGATGATCCTAGAAGGCAATATAAATCATCTTAAAAAAAGGTAATCCCCTATTTGTTAGCTCTTTAGTATTTGCAAGCTAATCCATATCAACTAACATATTGAATATAATAAAGTTAAAAAATATAAATCAAATTGAGAGTTCAAGGTGCACGTGTAATAACCAATAAACTGATACATGTCTAATGCAAGTACAAAGTGTATGATACATATGATATATAAAAAAAAGAGCACATGCAATATCCTACTAAAATTTACTTCAAACAATCCTACCAAATCGAATGAAAATATTAAAGAAAATAACATTTGAAAGATAACTTTTTAAAAGACTAAACTCAAGTGGGAGATTAAAGTCAAGGTCAAAATCAAGCCTTTATAATAATTAATTAATTAAACAATTAGATATTATAATAGGTGATATATTAAAAAATTAGTTCAATAATAACCAAAACAAGTTGACTGACTTTCTAAAATTATCAATTTAAATCAAATTGTTATTTAACTTTGAAAAGCTCCAATTAAGTCTTAATTAAGTTAAATTAATTAAAAACAATTATTCTTTAAAAAAGAACTTTATAATAATGTAAAATACATAATATGCACAGTTATAATAATTTTGATCATATATATGAAATAAACATTGTCAAGTATTTTCAGATTTTATAAGATTATTTCATTTTTTATAATTATTACTAAATTATAATAATCGTAAAATTTATTATATAAATTTTGTAAAAATCTAAATAATTTGAAAGAAGCTGAAAAATGCTTAGCATGACATTTGAGCTTAAAAATTACATTTTTGAAATTTTAAAAACATTTTTTGTATTTATGAATTTGAAAAATCGTGTGAATGCATTTGAAAGTATGATTTTTTTTATTTAATTCAAAAGTATGATATGATGCTTAAGAAGCCCCTATTCCTTAAGGGTATTTAAGGCAATTTTTATATTTAAATAATTAAAATAAAGAATATTTTAATTATGAAAAAAAATTATAAATAAATACAAATAAATTAGATTAAGTTTAGAATAGTAAGAATGAAAAATAAGAAGCTTGCCAAGGCCCTATGAATTTCAAAGTACAAAATAAGAATTTCTCAAGTGGTGAGCTTTCCCTTGAAAAATGTAAATACAATGCAAATAGTTAGATCAACCCTTGGAAAAAATTAAGAGGTATCTATGATGCACCGACACGGACACGTCGACACGGATACGGCACGACACAGACACGGACACGGACACGAAACACGGCATTTTTTAAAAATTTAGGACATGGGTGCGGCGTGGACACGGCATAATAAATTTTTAATATAATATATAGAAATTAAGATGACATTATATTAAAAATGACAAGTAATAATAAATCAATTTTATGAAAACTTGTTTAGCTTATAACATAAAGATGTTTAGTACAAAATGTCTAGTACAATCACAAAAATATAAGCAAAAAATCATTTAGTACAATATGAATGTCCAACTACACAATAGAGGGAATAATAGAATTAGATTCATAGGTTGATCTTTGGTATTCAATATCATCATCATTGAATATCATTGTTTCCAACTCTGGTTCATCTAGAGAAAGATTTGCAATCTCCAATAATCGCATATCATCAAGGCACTCGAACTCATCTCCAGCAACATCCCACATCTTATTATCACATGTCATATAAAGTGGGATTTTCCTTGATAGAAGATGAAGATTTATATCCCTCCTAAATCATAATGGATATTCTCTATTTCAACTACTATCCTTTAATATAGAAATTATAAATGATATGAAGTGAAATCAAAATATCTCAATAATAAGACAACATGAATACTACAATATACCCGTCTGTCAAGGTCCAAGGGGGCGCTGCCCCCTGTCGGGGTTCGACCTGCCAGGGTAAGAGTAATTTTGAAGTTCTACATATTTTTTAAAGTTTGTAAGTTATTTGTATGGAAAGATATCGAGAGGTACCGAGCAACTACTGAGCGGTACCGAGCATATAATGAGCAGTACCGAGCATGTATTGAGCGATACCGAGCATGTACCTAGCGGTACCAAGCATGTATTGAGCAGTACCTAGCGATACATAGCGGTACCGAGCATGTACATTAGCTTTTTTTTTTTTTGTAAGTTTCAAAAAACAACAATTAATATTTCAGGCGTCGAGAATCAGACGTAGATGCCATTTATCAATCACCCGAAAGAGGAGATGAAAAAAATACCTTCACTGTCAAAAAGAAATTAAAATGAGAATATTCGATGATTGTGTATTAAGTGTGAACGTTGATTTGGTGTTGTGCATAGGAAATAAGAAATTTAGTTTAAATCTCGCAAAATACAAGAAATTATATTTAAAAAAAATTATAAAATATTTAAGACAGACGTGTCCAATTTGCATTTAATATTTTTTAATCAGACACGTTTTCGACGTGACCGACACATGTCGGACGAGTGTCGTTTCGAACACGATGTCAGACACTGCACGCCTCTTTGAGGAGAAGTGTCGGTGCATCATAGAGAGGTATATGTTAACTTAGATAAAATCCTTTTATTTTATTTTTGGATTTATGTAAATAGGCCAAAAAATTCAAAACTAGTAAAAATTAATGTTTTTAATTATTGAACATGTTAAATATCTTAAAACAACGAATGATTGAATTTTTAAAACTTAAAAAATAGGAAAATAATGGAATGAAAATATTTTTCCTATATTACCAAAAGCCCATTGCTTATGTGGTTAAAATTTCATACAATTTGATTTTCTAGTGTGATCACAACAAAAGCAAGAAATAAATACTCCTAAAAACTAATTAAATAAGTCTATAGGGTGAAACACCACCAGTTCAACTCAATCAAAAACATTCAACTTATTTAAAATAGAATGAAAGCCACTGATTTCATTTTCCACCTCTAGCACGCACGAGCTAAGATTGAGAATTGGGCTCCATCGGGTCAACCCGACAAGGTGTTGACCCACCACATGTCCAATAGGTTGGACCAATTTGATGTTTAACATTATTTTGATTCAATTAACCCATTTGAGTTCATATGAGTAAAATTGTGTTAATCAAGCTCAATTGGTTCAATTGAAGGGTCAAGTAATCATGTGAAGATATATTTTACTCAAGGAAATACCATAGTTGGCATATGATCCATTTGATTTAATCAATTTGAAACTTGAAGATGATTTCTCCAATTTGACCCCTTAAGGGTTCATTTGGTCAAACTTAAGTTTGGTGAACTAATTTGCTAACCTAATGGGGATTTAAAATTTCTCACTAATAAATGAACATCTATGGAACACATAGGGATCGTTGGTTGAAACAATTGAGGATCTTAAACTCATTTGGGTCATCAAGGAATATCAAATGGGTTAAGTTTGCCCTTTTCATGATTAAAATGTTTGACCATGTCAAAAAATCCAAGGGTTCCTAGAGTCCCAATTGTGTACATATTATTTGGGAATATCTTAGGGTATATTTGGTTTGAAGTAAAAGGAGTCTAAAGTATTTCAAATGGAAGGATTTGGGGAATATTGGTGTTTGGTTTGTAGTAAACCAAATGCAATATAAATTTTGATGTATTTAGAATTCACATTTTAGTTTATTTTTTGGCATATTTGGAGTTTCTCTAAATTCAGCAATTTTCAAATATATTGAAACTTCATTGCCTAGTGCCACCGGCCGCCAACACCACAACGACCGCCGGCCGCCACCACTACAGCCGCTGGTCGCCACCACTACAACCACTGGTCAACACCACTACGGATGCCACCACCACTGGCCATAGCCGCTTCAAGTGCCACCACTTCCACTAGTTGCCACCATTGTCTGCCACAAGCACTAACCACACTATATTTGAATTTTACACTGCACAAAATATATATATACCCCATATTTATTTTACACTCATACAATAACTCCAAAATATTTCAAATATACTACATTCTTTTTTTAGCCAACCAAACGACCCCTTAATGGAGCTCAAATTTGATCCTAGTGATTTAATTTAATTGAGATTTCTTTAAGTGTTTTGGTAATTTTAAATAATTCATTCAATTAAGTCCATCCCATGGTTGATTAGATTTAATCATTACTCAATCAAATGATTGAAGATGATTAGCCCCATCAATTTGAACAATTAAAGTGAAATTTGTCAATATGATTTAATACTAATATAGGTTTCAATTGAGTTAACTTGGGTCATTTTAGGCTAATCAGCCTCACTTAGGAGTAACAAAGTTCTGAATATTTACAGGAAAGTCTTATAAACTATTTGAGATCATTGATTGCAATCAACATAGTCAATTTGATTAATTTTGTTTACATGGTCTTTTAGGGTTAAAAAATAGGAACAAAAAGGCTAATTAGCTAATTTGAGCTTGATTAAGAATTGGTTGTGCTTAATTCATCAATGAATAACTAGTTGGAACAATTTCTGATGACCACTTAGAGTTAATTTGATTAAAATTTTCAAATTAATCAAATTGGCCTTGAGGAATCAAAAAGGGTCAAAATAGCTATGTTAGCCCATTAATCAACTCATCTGGACCTTTCCAAAATGGTTGGCCATTAGAAACCCTTAAACTTGGAGTTTAAGTTGTCATTAGCCTAATATAATCCTTAGAAAAATCTAGCCTAATCTAATGATCCTTTATCCTCATTCCACCTATAATTTGATGATCTAAACCTATAGAAGAGGCTTGATCAGATGAAAAGATCAGTTGGTTGAAAATCACTAAAGGCGCCTATAAGTTCTAGATATATTGAAATATCCAATATTGTTTTGAATATGAGTCAAATCAATACCCATAAACCTAAAACGATTCTCATAATTAATTGCACCGGCAAGCAAATAGTTAATTGAATGAGAAGAGGATTAATAATCATACCAATCATATACAGTGAGGCTAATCAAGATTGATTATAAAAGAGATTTGCCTTGATGGAAAGCAAACCATGGATTAAAGGTCCTCACTACATCCTATGACCATTTACAATTCAAGGAAATCCCCACTAATTCTGAAGTCCTTTTATATCCAGCCTACTCCAAGACTGAGAATAGAATTCTTAGCTAAGCTAAACTAAGAAAGGATCTTCTGGAATGGTCTAATAATTTGAATATATAAGTTTAGGAAGGGAGAATGCTTAAAAATTCTGTAAGTAGGCTCAAAATCCAAGGAATAAAATTTATTTGCTCAAGTATTTCCCGTGTGAAGTTTTGAAGATAATCATATTAAGCTCACTTTGAGTAGGTGATTTGAACTATCATTGAAATGTTGACATTGTTGATGCTTACCAATACTTCATCAATAAGCTACATTTACTTAATTGATGTACATCAATACAAGGAAACCATTTAACTACATCAACTTGGATTGCTTATGAAAAAAAAAAACCTTATAATTAATGGAGATAAATAGTTTAATTGATATCCTTTAATGATGTGTGCAATATTTCTAGCGGAAACTATAGAGACACATCAACATGAGTGCTAATAATATTTTGCTTTCGGACACTTGTTGTCTTACATGCAATTCTTACACTCTTCTCTATTTGAGTAGTAAAATTCACTGGCCTTTATTGCATAGCGAATGTAGGTCATAAGATTAAACCACTAAGTTTTTCTATTTATATTCTATGTTGTTTCTTTTACTTACCTTACAAGTAACTTGAATTAGAAGTTTCTTGATTGTAATACTCAAAAATCTCCTATATCATGACTCTGCACATCCTACATTAACATAACATTAAGAAAACATTAGTATCGAGATATTTCAACTACCCCAAAATTCCTCTCAAGAAAACTCTGGCATGCAGGAGTCACTCGAAATAATGCTTACCCATACAAATTGTCTTGGAAGAATCATGAGTGTTCCTTAAATGTCATTAAAAGCATAAAGATGTTGATTTATTAAATGCTAATGCAGTACATGAGTGTTACAAGAGACAAATAAATTCAGATCATTCATGAACAATGACTATGCATTAAATATAGTCCAACATTCAATGAATCTTCCACTAATCTTCAGGAACAAACACTACTATAAAAAAAAAAAGTCAGATATCTCAAAAGACACCATACACCAAATATGATACACTAAACATCTAAATATTTGATAAATTATATATAATACCCCTACATTCTCAGTAAGGTGTTGTATTCCAATAGATACATTCTTTATATGTTTTCTTCTCATATAGTGACTATTTATCTCGGCTTGGAACATAATAGGTAAAGCCAAACCACTTAAATCTCTTTCACGCATTATTATTATTCGTACATGTTGCCTTCTCATAGAGTACCCTGGATATAATTCATTTTAATCCCTATCTTCTCCTCTCATAAGCTTGAATGATTTAATTCTTATCTCAAGTGAGAGTGAATTTTAACCACACATCTATTATGATGTCATCTATGGTAAAGTAATTGTAATGTTGGAAGAAAATGACAACTTTATTCAATCTAAAATTTACTCGACCCCCTTAATTCGCACATATAAACTGTGTAATAATGACACCTTTGTTACCCAAGGAGGCATTGATGTATGAGTCAATGAGCTTCATTAAAAATTGATTGCCCTCACAAATATAATTAATGCTACACTCCAATAGTAACACACTTCTTCTAACCAACCACATGAACTTCATCATAAGGGGAAAGTAATAGTAGGAACACGATCCAAAATTCCTCTTACATCCATCATGCCATTTCAGACACTTGTTATGCTAACGTCCAAGGCTCTTCAATTGGAGATACATAAAAAGGCAGCTGGCTATATTGATTACTTTGATATGTTTGAGTATGTTTTATTTATCTATAATGTTTCAAAAGCAATCAAATGTAGATTTTTTGCTACCACTTTCAAGGACTTTGTATGAAAGTGGTTCAATGACTTACTTTCCTCAAGCATAGGCTTATTAAAAGAATATGGTCTAAAAATGTCTAATAAGAGACCCGCCTCAATACAATTTTTAAGATAAAGGCGCACATCTTAGATATCTTGGCTTGATGAGATGTACACCTCAATAAAGCTGACACAAACCTTTATGCAATTTATAAGAGGCACAAGTCTTAAAAACTATGAGTTTAGGTAATTCAAATTTTTAATTTATAAATTTAATATATAAATTAATCTTAATTTGTTATTTCTTTATACTTTAATCTAAAACAAACAAGCTAAAACTCCCAACAGCATGCCCAACTCGACTCTTAGGCTTCGTTTGGGAAGGCTTTCTTATTATTTTATGAAGCAACTTTTTAGTATAAAATTTTTTAATTTAGAAACTTTTTATACTAAAAAATTGCTTTAGAAAACAGTTAAAAAGCCGTCCCAAATGAAGCCTTAGCCGCACACTGCAGTCAGACCCGACACCGTTTATGCTCCCAGCCACAACCACTGCTAGGAGATTGTTATTTCTCTCAACGCCTCCTTTTCTTGCTGGTAGCCCATATACCTTTTTTTTTTAACCTTTTTTTTACATTCTGTGTTTACTATTTTTTATCATTCACATTTTATAATCTTTTAATTATGAAATTTTAGTTTACAGTGTATGTTATAATGGTTTATATTCTAGAAAAAACTAACTAAGAAATAGAAACGATCTGACATGGCAGTATAGTATTTTAGAATTTAATAAAAATTATAATCATAATCTAATCATTATTTTAAATTTTAAGTAATGTTTTTATTAATTTTTATTGATTAGGGAAGAAGAAGAGGAAGAGGAAGATGAAGAGATCAAAGATGAGGACAATTAAGAGGATGTTGACACAATTGAAGAAGAGAAAAAATAATTCGCTATAATAATTATTCTAATAAAGACCCACTAAGTGATGATAATAGTGGAGACTTCTCAACTCATAGTTATAATCTTAGTGACATTATCATAAATTGAGAGTAAAAGAAATTTCTTATTATGATCTTACTCTGATATTAGTATATTGTTTATTATTATTTTTTATTAATTTGATTGTTTTGTTAAGATTAAATGTCACATCACAAATAAAAAACGATTCAATATCCAATTACATAATTTCAAACCTTAACAAAAAATCATATTTGTTCCTATCACTTTTTTTTAGAGGCTCCTAAAGACCTTTCAATGTCTCTTATGTATTAGGCAAAAGGGAGAAACCTTAAGAGACTATATGACAAGCTTCAAGAATGCCACTCATAAGTTCATTGATAACGATAAGTTCCTTGCCAAAACCACCTTCATCTTGGGATTAGAATCAATAAATTTTAAATTCTCGAAGGAAATTAACCCTCTTGACAACATGGAGGGCTAGCTCAGAAAGGTTGCAAAGTTCACTAGTTTTGAAGATGATATGTAGAACTCAAACACCCCCAGTAAACAGTGGTCCTCTTTTCCTTAAGAATGGAAACAACAACAATAGTAATTTTTCTTTACATTTTGAGAAGAAACTCAAAAGGATGACTTGAGAAATTAATTCAGACAGCAAGCACCTACTCCTACGAGCCATATATCGCATTGCCTCCCAAAAGATATTTTGAAGTTCACCAATCTCCTCTTAATTGATCACCACCCACTATTATGGAATCCATACAACAACAACAACAACAACAACATCAAGCCTTTATCCCACTACGTGGGGTCGGCTACATGAATCCTTTTTCTCCATTGTGTCCTATTAAAAGTCAAATTCTCGTTTAAATATAATAAAGAAAGGTCATTCCTAATATTTTCTAACCAAGTCTTTTTAGGTCTACCCCTACCTTTCTTAACATAAGTCAAATCTAATACCTCTACTCTCCTAACCGGGTCATCGCAAGGCCGCCGTTTTATGTGACCAAATCATCTAAGGCGACTTTCTCTAATCTTATCTTCTACTGGAGCTACTCCAACCTTTTCACGTATATGCTCATTTCGTATCCTATCTCTAAGGGTAAAGCCACTCATCCACCTGAGCATCCTCATCTCTGCCACACTTAACTTAGTATCATGCTTCTCTTTTAAAGGCCAACATTTGGCACCATAAAGCATTGCAGGCCTCACTATCATCTTATAGAATTTTCCCTTAAGTTTGAGGGGTACATTTCCATCACATAACAAGCCCGATGCATTCCTCCACTTCAACCATCCAACTTGAATTCTGCTGATAATACCCCCATCTATTTCACCATCACTCTGAACAATATATCCAAGATATCTAAAACGTGTACTCTTATTAATGACTTGATCGCCCAAAGTCACAATCCCCTCACTATGTCTATTACTATTAAAATTACACTCCATATATTCCATTTTAGATCTACTCAAGCGAAAACCTTTAGACTCTAAGGTTGACCTCCATAATTCAAGTTTACCTTCAACTCCCTCTGTAGTCTTATCAACAAGAAGAATATCATCAGCAAAAAGCATACACCAAGATACATCCTCTTGCAAATGTCTAGTGAGAACATCCATGACTAAAGCAAAAAGATATGGGCTTAAGGCTGATCCTTGATGTAACCCAACCAAAAAAGGGAAATACTTGGTCAATCCACCTTGTGTTTGAACACAAGTAATCTATTGGCTCCTTTCATACATATCTTTAATGATTTGAATATAAGCACTTATTGACTCCTTTCTTTTCACGAACTCTCGCGCATAGGCGACTTCTCTTGGGAACTTTATCATATGCTTAAATTATCTAATCACTAAAACTATCATAATGAAAGAGCCTCTTATCAATTTGAAAACTCTATATTTCTCCAAACAAACCTCTCATAAATGTACCTGGCTTCTCATAGTCGACCTACCCGGCATGAAACATTTCCAACTCATCTTTGATTTTGAGACTTAGTATCACGTCGCAACCTGATGCTCCACTAACATCTACTCCCATAGTTTTAAGTAATGACACAATTAAACTTAATACCTGTGTAATTCGCACAATCTTGTGCATCATCATTTATACTTAAAAATAGGAATTAACACATATCATTCTCTTTCATTTTCTTTCCATCTGGCATCATATTATTATACTTAACTCTCTTTTCAAAATAGTATATAATACAAGTTTAGTAAGCCATGAAATTCCTTCATCCTCATAAGCCATTTAACCACGACCGTCTATTGGAATATCCATCAAGGGGGTGAACTCCAATCAGCTTTTTCCATTCATATCATATCATATCTTTAAAGCCTCATCTTAACATATAACAGTTTTATAATACTAATACGCCGATAAAAACATGTAATCTGTATTTTCATTTAGGGTGCTAGAGTTACTATAGTCAATCATGATTTATCACAATCATAAACATTGAGAAAAGTTTAACAAAATATTACTCTATGCATACTTTGTTGGAATATTAGTCCTTCTAAGAAATTAGTATTTTCTCATGATCTTCAATCTTTTTAATAGCATTCTCCTTCTCATATGAACTAAATCATCTAAGTACTACTCCTCATCTCTCTTGTTTGGCTAACTTATACATATATCTTTCTCCCTCTTTAGTATCTAATCTATTATATAAATCACTAAAAGCTAATGCATTTGCATCGCATATTGCTATCTTAGCATCCTTACGAGCCACTTTATATATTTCCCAATTATCAGAATTTTTAAAATTAAACCAAAATTTTTATAACAAAGCTTAGTTTATTTTATAATTCAAAATTTTCATTAGCACATTAGGATTCCACACCAACTTTGTTAAGAGATTTTTACTAAAAAGTAAATATCTTTTGTGAGCATTTCCCATTTGGGAAAAACCCTAAATCCAAAACATCAAAATTTTGCTTAATATTCTTAATATCACTAGCCATTTTTTCCCACATAATTCCCCGTATTAGCATCATCTTTTGTGATGCACAGACAAAATCTTAAGATCTAAAATCTTATTTTCAAAAATATTTTTGTTAATATTCTTTAAATGCCCCCATTTATTCCTAAAAATTATTTTACTTTATTTTTTATTTTATGCCCCTTTATCTTAAAGTTCAAAACTAATAATCAATGTTGGGTACATAAATTTTCACTCGGAATAACTTTACAATCTTTGCAATCTAAACGATTTAATTTTCTAATAAGAAAATAGTCAATCTGGGTTGTATTATATCCATTTTTATAAGTGATGAGATGCTCATTCCTTTTTTTAAATAAGGTATTAGCAATTAAAATATCATAAGCTAAACAAAAATCCAATATGGTCTTGCCACCTTCATTCGTCGTTCCAAATCCATGGCCACCATGAATGCTTTTAAAATCATCTACCTCTCTAATAGGGAGATGGGGGAAAGCCAACATGTCCATTTAAATCTCCTCCAATAAAAACTCTTTCTTCAAGAGGTATATTTTGTATTAATTCTTCTAAGCATTCCAAAAATTTAATTTAGAACTCATATCCAAACCTACTTGAGGAGCATAAGCACTTATAATATTAACAATCTTATCAATATTATGGAATCCATCCAGAATTAAAAAAAAAAATCCTAGCAATGCCTCCCAAAAGGTATTTTGACGTTCACCTACCTCCTCTTAATTGGTTATCACCATTATGGCAACCAGCCATAATAAAGAATACTCCAATTTGCTAACACCACTAAATAATTTGACAAAGGGAAAAGATAAATCTAAATTATATCTATATCATAATGATAAAAAACTATAGAGTTCTCAAATCTTTAATGATGATGATGATAATAATAATAATAATAATAATAATAATAATAATAATAATAATAATAATAATAATAATAATAATAATAATAATAATAATAATAAATGAAGGTTATTTGAAGGAGTGTATTATTTATCACCAAGACCACAAGTAACCTACGAAAGATTTTCCTAATACATCATATAATAAGATAAACAAAATAAGCACCATGAATGACAAAAGAGAAGGGGTTAAGAGTCACAATGGTATGACTCAAGAGCTTAAATGATGTAGCACATTAGATGAATCAAGTTAGAGGACCAATTACAAAAGGTATGACCAAAGCTCAAGATAACAATCAAAGAAAGACCCATTGAAAAAAACACAGTTGAAGGCCCAACTAAAGAGTACTTAAATTTGCAATTTCTTTCTGGTATTTTGTAGTTTTATTTTCTTTATTAATACTGCCATTAGTTGTCCATCCATGACTTGTTTTATAATTGAAAAGAGCATTAAATGGATTGTTTGAAACACCCTCCATTATATGGTTAGCCACCAATTCTCTTCACTTTTCTCCTCTAAAATGCATTTTAATGAGGTAGATCAAGAATCATGTAAATGTGTACGTGTATATATATGATTGTTCTGTAATTAAATATTTTCAACTTTTGAATGAACAAATTGCTTTGAAGATATTTCTTCTCTTTGCCTAGTGCTTGGCGGCCTAACTAGCCTTTCTTTGATGATATTATAAATTATCTTTTGTGCTCTTTAAATTTATAGGCAACTCTTCTTCTAAATCATCACCACCCCTTTCTTTACATTATATCATCTAAACCAATCATCACTCAAATCTTTAAATCCACGCCAAACCTTTCATAATAGCTCACAACAAGGCCTAGGTGAACAACAATTAAATATTATTCTCTATACCAATACGAGGCCTTAAACCTCAATAAAATACTCTATATCATAAACTAATCCTCCACCATCATTTCCCCTATTTTGATAACTTAAAACCCATTCCCAAAATAGATAAGTATAAATTTAGGCAATTTGCACTGGTCTTGGTCATCTTTCTATCATACAACTCTAGAGGCCTCAAATTCATATAAAAAATTCAAGATCACAACCTCACCCAATACAGAAAAAATCTATAAGAATTTTCATCCACCAAACCCACCAAAAGGCATCCCACCCAGATCATTGAAAGAATTAACAATATTAAATTCAAAGCATTGTGTTTTCTTACAATTTTTAAGCTTTTTATTGCATTCTTAAGATATCATTATATCAAGACGCCTCCAAAGAATGAAGAGAAGACAAGTTTTATCATGGACCAAAGAATATTCTGTTATCACGTCATGCCCTTCAGACTGCAAAACACTAGTTATACATCAAAGGCTGAGGAATAAATTCTTCAAAAGTAAAACAGAAAAAAAAAAAAAAAAAAAAAAACTTGGAGGTGTACGTTGATAACGTTTGAGGTTAAAAGCCAAAAACGATGAGTATCACCTTGTTGACCTCGCTAAGATGTTTTCTTCCCTTAGAAGATAACATAAAATTAAATACTGTAAGATGCTTATTTGCAGCACACTTGAGAAAATACTTTATCACTTGAGAAAATATATGATCTCAGTAAAATAAATAAAAATCAATCTAGATAAAATCAATTCTATTATGGAAATGAATCTCCAATATAAAAAAAAAAAAAAAAAATCTCCAAAATTTATCCAAGAGATGAGTAATATAAATGGTAAGCTCGCCAGCCTCAATAGATCTGTTTCTCCGGATAGGGAGAAGAATGCTATTATTAAAGGCTCTTTGCAACTCAAATCAATTCGTATGGGATGATGAATTTCAAGTCAGTCAAAAAGTTGAAGACATACCTCGCCATTGAACCAGAGCAGCTCAAAACTAGGAGAGAATTTGCTCCTATACTTAAAGAGTAAATTTTAATATTGTTAGCTCAATCATGGTATAAGAAGCGAAAAGCAACACCCAGTCCATTATTTAGGCTTCGTTTGGGACGGCTTTATTACTGCTTCATAAAGCAGCTTTCTAGTAAAAAATTAATTTTTTATATTAGAAAGCTGTTTTAAAAAGCAGAAAAAATAGTCGTCCCAAACGAAACATTAAGCAATATATTGAGTGGAGCTGGGCTGTCAGAAAGACTAATGAGGTAGTATATACATGCCACGTATTTGCAATCAAGGTATTGATACACGTTGATTTTGCTGTCGAGTTTTCTATGTTGGAAGAGAGTAAAAAGAACCTGGAGACAAAAAAAAGGGCATACAAACCATGCATATAGATGGTGTTTATGATAAAACCAACAATTACAAGGCATTATAATCTAAAGTTCTCAAGGTTGGCATTATTATCTTCTATCAAAATTATTTTTAAGGCACTAAAAATCAAGTATAAAGTATTGCTTGCTAGACTCGGACTTGCCAAGAAGCTATGTTTCATGATTCTCAACTCAATGAACTATGTATTGGCATACTATAAGAATGAATAAAATACTTTATTTAGATTTCTCAATAAGGTACAAATGAAACTTATCAAAAATAAGAAATTTACTAATATTATGCAAGAGAAGTCTATAGCCAATTTTCTATAGTAGAGAAAACAAATAAGTTTATTATCTACCTGCTACAGAAAATCTTTGATAATCTAGAAAGTTGGCAGATGAATTGACATCAATGCTCTGCCATACAAAATAACTCCAACCATCATGGTTGAAACACTTTTATTAGCATTGGATACAAAGCAATAACTCAGTAAGAAATCTGCTTCCTGACATTCTAGAACAAGAAGAACAATTCATTAACAATTGAGAAAGTCATAAATTGAATACAACAAAATAATAAGATGTTAAGGAAATGCAATCAAGATATGCTTGAGGAAAACTAAATACCAGCGTCCGAAAGGATAAGTAAGTAGAAGGATAGCGCAGTCAAATTCATGAAATTAAAAGTCAAGCATAAGAAAAGCATAAGGAAATCAATGATGGTGAAATAGTTCTCAAGAAAATAAAGGTCAGCATGAAGCACTCTACAACAACAACAATAAGTCTTTATCCCACCAAGTAATGTAAGCTAAATGAATTATTATTCTCCATTGTGTGTTATTAAGAATCAAATTATCATTTCAATATAATTAAAAATTATCATTTCTTCTACTTTTTAACCAGAACTTTTTAAGTCTACCCCTATCTTCTTAACATATGTCGGATCTAATACGTCAATTGGAAGGCCAACATTTTACATGACCAAATCATCTAAGGCGATTATCTATAATCTTATCTGCAACTAGAGCTACTCCAACCTTCTCATGCATATACTCCTTTCACAAAGCGTAGGAAAGGCTTGTACCATGGAAGCATAGGAAAGGCTTGGATGACACAATTGTTGGTTCAAAGATAAAAAATTGGTTGCCATACGATTAGAAGTTTTATGATGGCATTGTTGATTTTTTTTTAATAAAAGTACAAGAATGCATAAAATTTGTATGATGGTGATGTAGAGGTGTTGCTCCTAAAGAAAAAGTAATTGGAGTTTATTGAAGGTGAAACCAAGATGCATGGGGTGCAGGAAAAGGGTGAAATCGATGTTACAAACATTCTTACCAAGAGAGTTCATAACTCTACTTTTCTAGGACTAATTACCAAGCTAAGAATGACAGATCTGTATTCCCCAGCTTGAGGAGGAGTGTTAAATCTCAAACGTCCCTTTGCCCTTAATCTCAATGCCAGCATGGGGATATGTGGAAGGCTCACTTGGATTACGTTGTTAAATCTCCGTCATCCCTTGGCCCTTGATCCCACGGCCAGTATTAGGATCCATGGGAGGCTCACCAAGATCACACTAATCTCCTTCTATATTTGGGTGGCTTATTTAAGAAAGATTATATTAAGGTAATTATGCATGATTCTATATTTATTTGTTTTTTTAGTAAGATATATTGTATAGATATATAAATCGGAGTAGTTTTGTATAATAAAATTAAGTCTTTGTCCTCTCCAATTCTCTGAAATTACATATACAATTTCTGTTTCATTAGGAAGCACTCAACATGCAATGAGGAAATGGCAAATGTATAGTTTGTGACTAGGATAGACGAGGAAGGGGAGAAGGTTAGTTGTTTTCATCCTTTGAATCATCCTAAAAATTTGTAACCAGGTGAAAAAGACAACTAATCTGTTCGAAATGGACATACAGTTAAGTTTGTTATCAAATTTAGAAAATTAGAATGAGTCCGCGAGGATGCACAAATGTCAAATCTAATGACAGCAGTTGTAAATGGAAACGTTTAATGACATGAAAAAATCATCCAAGTAATATGATACGCAACAGCCATAACAGAATGTGTTCTCAAAAAGTCATTAAAGTTACATAAACAAAAAAACAAAAAGTCAAACATAAGTTAATATATATATATAACAATAACAAAAGAACCATTTCATTCAAAATTTTCAACAGAGATTCAGCAGTAGTTAACTAGCCTTGCTACCAATGAATTCTCCTCCAGCATCCCATGGGCGGGTTTTATAAGCCTTCCCAATGATGCTGCGCTTCTGATTTATTGAACCGTCCACACAATGGTATTCAGGGAAATAATCTAAAAAGGTCTTGGTTCCCAATGAATCAACACCCTCAAATAGAAAGTGCCTAATCATTTCCTGTAATTGATGAGAAACAGAAATGGGTGAACAAATATGAATCATGCAGTGGAACAAGTCCTCCGATTTGATAAAACATACTCTTGCCAGATTCTCTCCAATTAATCTTTTCAATAGTGGATGTCCTGGATCCTGTGAATCAGCAAGTGACAATTTTCACTTAAAAACGTTCTCCTCGAGGAAAACACACTTGCAGGAAAAAAAGAATGACAGTAATTTGATACTTTTAAACAGAAAAAGCGTACCACGGTGGATGAAATCAAGTCCAGATTCATACATATTTTATAAAGAACCATCAGTAACCGATGGAGAACAGATGGGGTTATAAGGAAACATAAAACTACAGAAATGTCATTTCCTTTTTTTATTTTAAAATTTGTTTGGTTTGATGAAAGAGCAGGGAGACCAAATAAAGCAAAAATACATGAGCATAAATAAACAGTGTGAAATAAAAATGAAGGAAAGTCAGTTGGAGAATAGAAGCACTTAAGTAAAAACCTTTTCTGCTCTCCATGCTAAGTATTTATGCTGCGCTTCACAGTTACAAACAGTTTGCATTTCATTCACTGCCTCCACTGCCAGTTCCATTGAAACAAGCCATGCCTGCATAGGATCAGTTATTACTTGAGTGATATTATCATATGGCCTCCATATTTTTTGACTTGGTATTATTCCAACTTATTTGTGTATGCTTTATTAAGGAAAGAAAACCAACAACCTATTAAAATTTAAAACTAGTATGTCAATAAAAACTTAGGCTAATGAAACAAAAGCATTCTAGAAAATAGCATGAGAGTAGATTTCCAGAACACCTTACCTAAATAAACATGCATGTCCAAAAACTTGACCAATATATCAAATTTATTCAATAATCATCACCACCATTGTTAATAAAATACAAAATTGTAACGGACATTAAATATACGTGTATTATATGGTTTTAGTTTTAAAATTAAGGTGGAAAATATGAATTCGGTTAAAATATAAATTATTATATTTATTTTATTTAGAATTCATACTTGACATGTCAAAATGTGCATGGAAGGGAGTATAATACATGAATTATAATTTTGAAAGTTAAATTGTGTATTTTTTCTTCCTTCTTGAAAGATAAGATAACAATGGAATTTTTTTTTAATTAATCATACATAAAAATATTTGTTGAAATCTAGCCGTTCCCAGTGCAAAGGATCCAACAGACACAAAGATCAATCCGTGGGATACTCCCATGGATCACGCCATAATGAAGAAACAAATTCAGGAAAGATTTTTTATGTATTATTTATATATTAAATCTGCAATTTATTATTTCCTCATTGGGATATCTTGTATAGATCTATAAATAGGGAAGATTGTAATAAAGAATTTCAAGCTTTTTTCTCTCAAATTCTCAGTTTTAACATAGTATCATAGCCAATGGCCTTAATTGCCGTTGGAGAACGATCCTAAATCGTCGAAAGAAAAAGAGAAGAAGAAGAAGAAGCTCGGACTTGATCGTGCCGACCCGAACGGGAAGAGACGGTGTCGAAGCTTCAATTGGAACTTCCGATCTAAGAGGAAGGCCAAAGTCATCAAGACTCCCGCTAAGAACCGAACGTCCGAGCGTATTCGGAGAAGGAGCATCTTCGGCTGTCTTCTCCCGAGCCGAACAGACGAAGAAGCAAACGGCGGACGGCGAGCATCCCGATCCGACAGGGAAGGAAGATCGTCTAAAGGAGCACCCGCTCGATCCTCACTTCCGATCGCACGACCCAGTCGAGACCGATCGGAAGTCCGATCCACTCGTGAGATTCGCGGGAGAAAGTCCGCCTACGTGCGGCTTGAAGGGGACCGCGATCGTGCCCTAGCCCAATCTGAGCCTCTTTAAGGCTCAACCGGTTCCTTTGTTTTTGCGTTAAAAAAAAATCAAATTGATAGTTTTCATTACTATCATTTGATTCAAAAATGTCAGAGATCAACTCTTCTTCGAACACTGATCAACTTGAGGATTCTATGGTGCACCATAGACGTGGTGACCTTCAAAACATACAACCTTCATATCGTCTAAATGGAAAGAACTACCTGAAATGGTCTCAATTTGTGAAGACCTACTTGAAGGGGAAAGGTAAAATACATCACCTCCTTGGAGGGGGACCAAAAGAAGGAGATCCCAAATTTGGGGCATGGGATGAAGCAGACTCCATGATTATGTCATGGATGTGGAATTCCACGACTCCAGAAATTAGTGATACATTTATGTTCCTTTCAACGACAAAGGATATATGGGATGCTTCCAGACAAACCTACTCCAAAGCTCGTTACGCGGCTCAAATATTTGAAGTTAAAGTCAAAGTTGGAAGCACGAAGCAGGGGAGTAAGACCGTGACGGAGTATGCCACCATTCTACAAAACCTTTGGCAAGAACTTGATCACTATAGGTGCATAAAAATCAGATGTCCGGAAGATGCTGCGATCCTAAAGAACTTTATTGAAAAAGATACAGTTTATGATTTTCTTGCAGGACTAAATTCAGAATTTGACCAAGTTAGGGTTCAAATTCTTGGCAAGAAGGAGATGCCATCACTCAATGAAACCATTTCTCTCATCCGCGCAGAAGAAAGTCGACGAGGAGTGATGTTAGAACCGAAGACAGTTGAGAGCTCAGCAATGGTGATGAACAAAGAATCATCATGGAAGGAGAAGGGTAAAGATTCTTCGAAGTTCAAAGACAATGACTCACTTTGGTGCAGCTATTGCAAAAAGTCAAGACACATAAAGGAAACATGCTGGAAAATACATGAAAAACCCCCAGCAATGAGTGGAATCAAAAGGGTAAAACAAGGAGCACATCACATGCCAACAACACTACAAGTAAGCCAGAAGCACGGTCCAACCTTGGAGAATTCAATAAAGAAGATATTGATAAATTAAAACAACTCCTGGTATCTCTTGAAAAACCAAATGCTTCTTCTTCACTTGCACTCTCAGGTAAGACTCCAATTTCTTTCAGTTTAAGTGCTTCCGGAAATCATCTAAAAGAATTATGAATAATTGATTCAAGAGCCACAGATCATATGACCCACTCACCTACCCACCTCATAAACTATACTCCTTGCCCAAACAACAAGAAAATCATCACTGCTGATGGTTCTCATACCACGGTAGCTGGCCAATGAGACATCATATTATCTCCCTCACTCACACTGAAAAACGTCCTACACGTACCACAATTATCCACAAATCTAATATCAATACAAAAACTTACCAATGATCATAACTGTCAAGCCTTATTTAACCCCACCTATTGCTTATTTCAGGACCAGAGATCGGGGAAGAAGATTGGACTTGCTAAGGAGAAAGAAGGATTGTACTACCTGGAAGAACCAAACCAATTTAAAAATAGTTGCTCTATGTTATCCCTAGTAGATAGGAATTCCACTATTTGGCTTCATCATTATAGACTAGGACATCCGTCTTTTGATATCCTAAGACATATGTATCCACAACTTTTTCAGAAGATAGAAAATAAAAATTTTCATTGTAAAACCTGTGAGTTGGCTAAACATAAAAGAACCTCATTCCCAAACAAAAGTGAGAGATGTGACACTCATTTCTACCTTATTCATAGTGATATATGGCGACCCTCAAAAATCCCCAATATCTCTGGGGCACGCTGGTTTGTGTCTTTCATTGATGATTGCACTAGAGTCTCTTGGATCTATCTCCTTAAAAATAAATCTGATGTTAGCACCATTCTTCCCATTTTTCATCCCATGATCCAAAATCAATTTGGGGTAAAAATACGGAGATTCCGCTCCGATAATGCCAAAGATTATTTCAACCAAACCCTGTTCTCCTACTTCCAGAGTGAAGGGATCATCCATGAGTCCTCATGTGTTCACACTCCACAACAAAATGGGGTTGCAGAGAGGAAAAATGGTCACCTTCTAGCCACCACTCGAGCTTTCCTATTTCACTACAATAAACTCAAATCCTATTGGGGGGAAGCTCTTTTAACTGCAGCTTATCACATAAACCGATTACCGTCAACAGCTTTGAGCCTCAAAACTCAATGGAGACCTTGTCCTCTTTTTACCCAGAGTTTCGAACCCATCATAATATTGCACCCAAAATCTTTGGATGCACTGCCTATGTTCATATCCACAGCCATGAGCGAGGAAAATTAGATCCAATAGCACTCAAAATGCATCTTTATTGGTTATTCAGCTACCCAAAAAAGTTATAAGTGTTATCATCCTCCCACAAGAAAAACCTTTGTTTCTATTGATGTTACCTTTGATGAGAAAAATTCTTATTTCTCAAAAACTCATCTTCAGGGGGAGACTGAACTTGAGGAAGATGAGGAAAATGAACTAGCACCTCTTGACATTCCTCCACCACCTAAAAATGATCCACCTGAAACCCAAGAAAGGGAAACAAATGACAACATTAATAGATTCGGAAAGGTTTACTCCAGACGTATAAGCTCGAGCTGTACTCCAAAGCAGATCCAAGAATCTGAACCATCTCCTGGAAATAAGGTAAGTTCATCACCTCCCTTATACCCTATAAACAACTCTATATCCTTCAACAACTTTTCATCATCACACAAAAATTTCCTTGTTACATTAGAAGATATCCATATTCCTAAAGATGTTTCTGAGGCCTTATCTGATAAAAATTGAAAAAATGCCATGAAGGATGAAATGCAGGCCCTGGAAAAGAACAAAACTTGGGAAATCGTCAATCTACCAATAGGGAAAAAATCGGTCGGCTGCAAATGGGTGTTCTCAGTAAAATACAATGCTGATGGCACACTAGAGAGATATAAGGCAAGACTAGTGGCAAAAGGGTTTACGCAAACGTATGGCATTGACTACCAAGAAACGTTTGCGCCTGTAGCCAAGATGAATACTGTCTGAATACTACTCTCACTAGCAGCCAAGTACAATTGGCACCTGGAACAATTGGATGTGAAAAATGCATTCCTGCATGGGGACTTAGAAGAAGAAATATTTATGAAAATACCACCATGGTTTAAAGAACAATCTGAAGGTAACAAGGTGTGCAAATTGAAAAAAGCTCTAAATGGGCTCAAACAATCTCCAAGGGCCTGGTTCGAAAGATTCTCTAAACTCATGCTCCTGAATGGGTATCGACAGAGTCAAGGGGATCATACACTATTCATCAAACACTCAGACTCAGGGAGAGTCACAATATTATTAGTGTATATTGATGATATAATTTTGACTGGAAATAATGAAGAGGAGAAAGCCAGTTTAAGGAAAAGTCTTACTAAAGAATTTGACATCAAAGAACTTGGTAGATTAAAATATTTCCTCGGAATTTAAATAGCTCACTCCAGCAAAGGAATCTTCATCTCACAACATAAATACATCAAAGATCTTCTAAGAGAAACAGGTAAACTAGCCTGTAAACAAGCACCAACACCAATAGAACCTAATCTTAAACTAGGAGAAGCTAAAGAAGATTCAGATGTAGATAAAGGGGCCTACCAGAGACTTGTAGGGAAATTGATCTACCTCTCCCACACCAGACCAGACATAGCATTTGCTAAAAACATGGTCAGCCAGTTTATGCAGAATCCAAAGCAGATTCACATGCAAGCGGTAGACAGGATCTTGCACTACCTTAAAGGAAGACCTGGAAAAGGAATTCTCTTTAAGAAAGATCGGGGAATAACCCTAGAAGTATACAAGAATGCTGACTACGCAGGTTCACCAGTTGATAGAAGATCTACTTCTGGGTATTGCACATTTCTTGAAGATAACCTAGTTACATGGAGAAGCAAGAAACAAAATGTGGTGGCAAGATCCAGTGCAGAAGCAGAATATCGAGCTATGGCCTTGGGAATATGTGAGCTACTATGGATCAAAATAATCCTAGATGATTTAAAGGTTAAGTGGGATGAGCACATGAAACTACATTGTGACAACAAATCAGCAATCAGCATAGCCCACAATCCAGTTCAGCATGATAGGACCAAGCACATAGAAGTGGACAGACATTTTATTAAAGAAAAACTAGACAGTGGTCTAGTAAGTGTCGACCATGTATCATCAAAGGATCAACTTGCAGATATCCTTACTAAAGGAATGGACAGTTTTGCCTTTCTCAGAATGATTGACAAGCTGGGGATGATAGATCCATATCTCCCAGCTTGAGAGGGAGTGTTGAAATCTAGCCATTCCAAGTGCAAAGGATCCAACGGACACAAAGATCAATCTGTGGGATACTCCCATGGATCACGCCATAATGAAGGAACAAATTTAGGAAAGATTTTTTATGTATTATTTATATATTAAATCTGCAATTTATTATTTCCTCATTGGGATATCTTATATAGATCTATAAATAGGGAAGATTGTAATAAAGAATTTCAAGTTTTCCCTCTCAAATTCTCAGTTTTAACAATATTATATAAGTATAACAAACAAATTTATTAATTGAGGTCATCGCTATCACTATTGATCTTATCCCAACTATTTGAGGCCGATTTTATGAATCCTCATGTACAATTTATTCTTGTGTATTGTTGCCTAAAGATTTAAACCTAATATTTGCATATAATTTTAAACTTCTATTAATGTTACCTCAATCCTAACCCATTTTACTTTTTAATCCACTTCATTGCACATGTAAAAATAATAAAAGACTATTTTAAACAATCTTATCTTCAATAGATACTATTCCAAACATCTCTTTAATATAATCATCCTTCCAATAAATTTATTCAATAGCTTTCTGATGAGGACATCGTCAGCGATTTCGACACGTGTACCATCGAAGACGCCGGAGATTGACGACCACGATTAGGAGTTTTATTTTTGGGTCATTTTATGTAGTAGTTTATTTTATTTTTCAGTTTTACGGTTTTACCCTTATGGGTTGTCTTTTGATATTGTAGCCCCGAGGGCATTTATGTATTTTTAGTTTTGTTTCATTTTGGCCTATTTATAGGAGGCCTCATGCATTGTATGAGATGATGAATATTTTGAATGAAATTTGTTTTGGTTATCTTTTTCTTCTTCTTGTGGAGAGCTAGAGAGGAGAACGAGAGCCCAAGGTGAGGGCGAAAAGCAATACCCGCCAGTCATTGGAAGAGTCCGTGACTCGTGGTCTATCCCCATCATCCGATCTCTTTCCTTCTCCCAACCCGCCGGCCCTAGACCCCTCTTAGCCGCCGCCCAACCCACCTTCCACCATCCGTCGGTAAGCCTCAACCGTCGGCCTCATCCCCCATTCCTCATGAATTCCAATTTTAAAAATTCAAAATTTGAATTTCAAAAACTTTCCAATTTTGGAATTTCCAAATCAGGAAAGTTTTAAATCCGTTTTCATGATGAAATTCAAATTCAAACGGATTTCATCAGTCCTTAAACCTCCTGTGCTAATTTGGAAGCTAATCAATTGCTCCCACACCAATTTCCCCCTCTTGAAACCGCCGACCTAACCCTAGATGAAGCCTCATTTAATGCACCAATTAATGCATTGATTACCCACTTATTTGAAATCAAGTTCAAATTAATTCCCCCCATATTTTCATTCAAAACCTGAAATTTAATTACAGGTTTTGAAATCACTCTCTCTCCCTCTCTCTCTCTCTCTAGAGCCCGCCGGCCTCTCCTTTAATGGGCCACATTAATGCCCATTAATTGCCCCTTAATTCTATTGATGATTTGAAATCAATTTCAAATTTGCTCCCTCCAAATTACTGAAATTCTGAAGTTAATTTCAGTTTGAGTAACTCTCCTTCCCTCTCCACTACCTCTCTCCACAAACTAATTAACTCACATTAATTCCCTCCCTTAAGCCTTCCAAGCAATCTGTATCTCCCTCTCAACCCTAGCAGCCAGCCCTCACAATTTTCCCCTTGGTTTATTCTATTCTTTGGTATAATGGATTGCTGTCCCAGAATTTCTGAGAGGACAACCTGCTGTCCTGCACCACTTGAAGGCCACGGCTAGCTGTCCAGCAGCCCTAGTCTCCCCATAACTGCTACCCAGAGTTCTGTCCACCTCAAAGGATTGCTGTCCTGCAATTTTCAGCAAGGTAGTTTGATGTCCAGGTTGCTGGAACGGTCCCATTTGCTGTCCAGAATTTCTGGATATTGACAGATTGCTGTCCCAAGAACTCTAGTAAGAAGAATTGCTGTTAAACCCTCCGGGAGTACACTTTTGCACTGTTCGTCAACTCCTCCAACTCCGAATAGCTTTCCCGTGGACAGTATTGTAAGCTCTCTCTTCCTCGTGGTGATCACATTAGTGTTGCTAATATCTTTCTTCTGTTAACCGCAAGAGAGCTTGAGTGAGGGAAACTCAAGGTGACTTTTCTAAATATTAACCCGCGGATTATTGTTAAAATGCATTCGTCATTACTCGCATGTTTGTTATTGTTTTAAATTGTTGTGCCTAATGAGTTTGTAACAATGCCTAAGCAATTCTGCAACTGAGATTTCTTTAAATCCTTAATTGTGACTCGTTAATCTTTATATTGACTTACTTACTCAATTGTCTTATTATGTCTCCGTGCAATTTCGATATTGTTTCACATCACTTTCTCAATTCCAAAGTGTCCTGCAAAACTTCAAATAGACTTTTACTCCAAAATGCAATTAGGTCATGCCAAATCCAAGGATAACCATCACTTGACCAGAGAGACTCTCCCCTAAGCTCTCTAGCAAAAGTTCACTAATCTTTCAATAGCTTATTTGGGTGATAAAGTTAGTATGGAGCAACGGTATCTTCTAGAGGATAGACAAAATTATCATATAAAATGGTGTAGAAGTTACTTTTGCTTAAATAATTTAATACATTTGTAACCATAAATGCTAGAAAGTGTACCTTAAAATAATCCTTGAATGTCGCATATAAGACCTCATAGTTCTGCGGGGTTGAATTGATCTTGGACCATATGACGATGGGTGAAAAAAATTTAAGGGACTCGCTTGTGATCTTATCTCCCCAGGGCAAAAGCTGTATGATTATAACTGTTAAAACAACATTTTAACAATCACAATACTCGTAAATGAATACGGCTATAAAATTTGCCACATGTGAATGTGTTAAGAATACTCATAGTTCAAAAAGTACCTTAGCATATTTCTGATAAAGGGGCATCAAGCTTCGATAATATTTCTCTTTGTAATCCCTTTGAAGGGTGGCGCCATATAGAGGATTAAGGTCCCTGGAAATAATGAACGAATAGTAAGTTGAAGTCCTTTCTTACAATTTTATAAAATCACCGCATAAACAATATCTAGCAAATATGTAATGTTGTTAAAACTCTTATCTTCAATGACTAGGTGCAATGAATATTCATAATACGTGCAAATAAGAGAAGCCGAGATATGAAGATTGTGCATAGTATTCATAAAAAAAAAAACTATCAAGAGAAAAATGTTCACTGTCGAAATGCCCAGTTGCAGACCACTAAAAGCACAATTATTATGTAAGCATGGTTTACAATATTCTATATATGTAGATGTTATTGCATCATCATTTACAATACAAGTCCCATGTATTTTCTCCATGGGCCACCCCCTACTAAACCATATAATCTAGAAACCAAATCTCCTCCCACCACAAACAAAGGTCAACTATTCTTATTTCTACTAAAGCTGCCACATAGCATTTCTTCACACCGAATGAATGCTCACTCATCACAAGTTCCTCGCCCTTTTTGTTGCAGCAACTGCCTCTAGGGGTGTAGGCGAGCTCAAGTGTTGTTCAGCCGGGCTCATTAAGCAAACAAGCCAAAATTTTTTGTTTGTGTTTGACTCATTAACTAATCTAGCCAAATACAAGCTATGCAAGAACACAATTCTACATGAAAATCATATATGACAATCATGAATGCCTTAGTTTTGATTAGAATTATGGCACTCAATTAGGTGAAGAAAGAAAGAAAAAAAAAAAACATATTTTAATGATTAAAGCAGTTAGCCTTCATGTAGTTCATCAAGACGTGAATTTAGTTGGATCATGTTTGAACATATAAATGAAAATATAAAAAAGTATATTGATTGCTAACATGAAACTTTATAATTTAAATATCTTCATAAAATTTTTTCGTAGCTTCATAGCAAAAGAAATAGGATAGATCATTAACACCTCAAGGATTTAAATAACATGAAGTATAAGAGGGTCTTGTCTCACAGTATGGACCCAATTTTTTTAAATAGTATAAATGATGCTAATGAGTAGTTAACAAAGAAATTGAATAATGACCTAGATGAAGAGAATAATTTAGTGCATGGTAAAAAAGAGTTGACATGACATGCCATTATAAAAGCTAGCAAAGGCTATGAAAACAACTACAATATTCGAGACATATCTAAAGAAAAGAAAACAAATCTTTATCTAGGTCCATCACACTAGCAAAAAAAATGAAATTGATGAGGTTGACATTAAGTACCATTATGGAAAATTAGAGGTGATATAACACTAACAAAAAAAAAGGAAGGATAAGATTTTAAACTAAGGCACTGCATCAAGATCAAGGCTCATCATCAAGCAAAATATCATAGGTATAAACAATGATTAGCTTCTCCTCCCTCTGTTGATCTCCTTTTTGGCATCAATCTTTGCTTTTGATCACATTTTTACTCTTTATTATATTTTAAAATTACATGTGATCGGATCAATACCAATTTGAAGAATATTTTACGCGAGTTTATGTATTTGAACCTTTCATGCACATATTCATCTCGTACGTAAAATTTTTCGATCGGTATCTTATATTGCAAAATGGATTGCTCCGTTGCATCCGACTCGTTGAGACTAATCAAATGAGTCTATTTGTCTTCGAATCGGACATCGATTAACGTGTGTGGAGGAGAGAAAGTATTAGGAGTTTTTTTTAATAAATTTAATAATTGCATAAAAATCTAAAATAAGTCAACATTAACATATCAATATATAAGCTTAATTTACAAAATCAATAAATTAACATATACATGTGTATATAATAAATAAATATAAGTAAAATAACAAACCCTCATTTAAATTAATCTCAATTTAAGCATGAATACAAACCAAATCAATCATGTCCTATCATATGTTTCTAAATCAAGTAAAACTATAATTCAATGATTGAAAAGCATCTAAGGATAGCAGATTTCTTTTTCTTTTCAAGGGCAGCAAGAAAACTCCATCTTAGCCGTCCAATGAAGGGGCCGACATGCCTTTTGCCCCCTTCCTTCAATTTGAAGCATTTCAATAGGACAAAAAGAGTGCTCTCTCTCATGAATGGCCCTCTCTCTCTAAAGGAATCGGGGGCTCTCCCTCTCAAAAAATGAAAAAGGGGCTCTCCCTCGCATGAAAAAGAAGAGGCTCCTTTCTCCCTTTCTTGTGTCTCTAATGGACAGCAACACCTGAAGCAAAAGAAAGAGAGGTTGAGATAACTGTTTTGGTTGGGCTCCCAAGAGGAAAAACAGGATGAGAGCTACATAAGCAAGAAAAAAAAAGGGAGGATTCAATCAAAGCCAGGCTGGTGCGATCCATCTAGCCGAGCAAGTCAAGCAAGTGGGGAGGGAGCATGAGCAGGAGAGACTGGAGGCGTGGTTCGTGCGATGAAGAGATGAGCAAACGGGTAAAGTTTCGAGCAGATTCAAGAAAACGGAGGTGGGGCTAAGCTTGTTCCTTATCTAAGAATTAAGAAACAAAGGTCGTAAGCATTTCTTTTGTTCAAATTGAATGGATGCACTTCATTTTCTTCCTATCTCATGTAATTGCATTTATCATTTCTTGCCTCTTTCTTGAAGTATAAAGATGAAACTGAAATTATCATCTCATCCCTTCTTTCTTTGAAAGATTAAAAATTGCAATATGTTTATTGTTTCTCTAAAAAGAAGTTTAATGGATAGTGATTACTTGTGCTAGAATTTATTTACGTAAATACAATGATTCTTCTATTTTAATCAAAGTTTCCTTATTAACCTCATTAGCTTGAATCTAGGGAAATATTTGGAAATATACGATGATTTTGTTTAAATATTAAGGTTTAAAAAGCCCGATAGAGTTTTCTTCTTTACTTTGCTTTCACAAAATCTAAAGAGGTATGAGAGCTATTTCCATTTAAGATTTTTTTTTTTTAGCATGAGAAGTTATGGGCTTCCTTTTCTCGAAGTATTTTCGATCATCATTTATAAATAGCTTGATTCTTTGCCTCTTTCGTGGTATTGGTAAAGTGTCATCATAATTTTTCTTGACCTTGCTATGGATTTAATGTGTAAAAGTGCTAACCTATGTACTTGTTCTATGAGTAATCTAATGAGTAAAATATTGGTAACTTGAGATATATGTTGCCTTATTGTGGATACTCGGAATTGGGCTATATGTTAAATTGCACCTATCAAGTTCATTGCAATAAGACAGGCAAATTCTTTGTCTTATCACCTTCTTGATAAACATTTTTTTTGGTGATTTTTGGTGGAGAAGGTTTATCACTTTCTTGTTGCAAAGAGACTATAGGAAGTTCATTATTCTTCATTTATTGTGAGACTTTTTATCTAATCTTCTTTAAAATAAAAATGTGGATTTTTTATTTCTTATTTCAGAAGTTGGATTGGGGATTTCTGAGTGTGTTGTTTCATCTCCTCTTCCCCTCTTATTCTGCTTTTACAAAATATGAGAAGAGCAAGGGTTGTTGATTTTTTTCTTTTAGAATCAAGAAGAGTAATATCTCTCCAATATTACATGTAAATTGTTTGAGTTGTTGTTTCCTTTATGTTATTGGTGAGGGATCACTCTGTGTACTCTTGTTCTTATTCAATATATGAAATGCTCGGTTATATATATGTCATATGATTAGTTTAATGAATAAATTAATGAAGATTTGAGGTTGCATTTAGTGTAATAAGTATATTATTCCATTGGAAAATAAATGGCGTTAGACCGCATAATTTAATTTGTCAAATGATGGATTTAAAACATAATGCATTTTAATTAAAAGTTCTTCTATCAATTTCATTGTTAATGAAATTTGAAGATGATTCTTGCCCCATTAACTTCGTATAATTACAGGAATTTAATAAAACATATTTCAACATTTTAATTGAGGGATTTATGATTTCTTTTTCATAAAGAGGCCTCTTTATAACATATTTATTTAAAGCAAGAATGAGTGGCAGCTTGTGTAAAGTATTCATATGCTTTCATCATCATATGATTTGCAACTAATTAGAGAAGTTCATATGTAAAATGTATCAATTGATGAAAACATTTGAGGATAAATGCATCACATGAGATAGAAAGACAAGGAAGTGCAACCATTCGATTTGAACAAAAGAAATACTTACAACCTTTGCTTCTTCATTCTCATATAAGGAACAGGCTCAACCTCACCTCCATTTGCTTGAATCTACTCGAAGATTCACTCATTCACTCCTCTCTTGATCGCAAGAACCACACCTCCAATCTGTCTCCTGCCTGTGCTCCGTCTCCACTCGCTCGTCTTGCTCAGCCAAATGGAGCGCACAAGCATTTCTTATTGTGAATCCTCCCTTCTTTTTCTTGCTTTTTGAAGATCTCTTTTTCTCTCATGTTCTTTTTCTCTTGGGAACCCAACCAAAACATCCATCTCACCCTCTCTCTCTCTCTCTCTCTCTCTCTCTCTCTCTCTCTCTCTCTCTCTCTCTCTCTCTTTTGCTTCAAGAACTGTTGTTCACTAGAGACACATGAAAGGGAGAGAGCAGCCTCTTCTTCTTCTTCACATGAGAGCCCCTTTTCTTTCAATTTTTTTGTTTTTTTTTTATAGGGAGAGCCCTTGGTTCCTGTAGAGAGATAAGGTCATTCATGAGAGAGAGAGAGAGAGCACCCTTTTTGTCTAATTAAAATACTTCAAATGGATGGAAGGGGGAAAAAGATGATCCAACCCCTCCATTGGCATGGGAGGCACTCTTTTTGTCTTATGAAAAGGCCTCTAATATTCTCTCTCCTCATCACACATCAAACAAGGTCCGATTCAAGAATGAATACACTCATTTGATCCGTCTCGACGAGTCGGACGCAACGTTGCAATCCATTTTGCAAGACAAGATCCTGATCAAAAAACTTTACGCATGAGATGAATATGTGCATGAAATGTTCAAATGTATAAATTCAAGTAAAATATTCATAAATCGGCATCGATCTGATCACATCTAATTTTAAAATATAATCAAGAGTAAAAATGTGATAAAATATAAGATCGATGCGAAAAAGGAGGTCAACACCCTCCATATTAATTTTTGATTGTTTTTGAAAGCCCAAATCTCTATCCCACATCACATACCACCCCCTTCCCTCCCCTAGAAGATTACATAAAGATTGAAAAATTGAAACTGCTCCGCCCCTTAAAAATGGCTTGGCTGAATTTTTACTTATTATAGAATGTTATAGTTTTAATTCTTTTAGGGGCTATTTAGTAGCCTGCATTTAGGGTGTAAAGTAATCTAAATGCAGAGGTTTTAGAAATTTTGTTATTTGATTTAAAGCAAAGTAAAATGTAGAGTGTAAAAGGAGTGCATTATAGATACCCCAGGAAGTGCATTTTGAGTGTATTTAGAATTCCTCTAATTTTGATGATTTACAAATACATTGTAAGCACACATCCATTGCCAACATTGTCGGCCGCCACGACAGGCCATGACCGCCATACCCACCACCAGCCGCCGGCGATCACGACCACCTGCCGCCATCACTACCGACCACAACCCCCGGCCACCTCCTACCGCCAGACACCACCGCGAGATGTCGGCCACCACCATCAACCATAGTCCCTGGCCACCTCACATCGGCAGTCACCACCGTCGCCGTCACCTTCCTCGATAGCCTCCCACTGCCCCCCGCTGGCAGCCACCATCGACCCCCCAGCCACTAGTACAGGCCACCGGCAACTGGTCACCGCTAGCTGCCACCACCGTCGATGGTACCACTGCAGACCACCACTGCCAACTGCCAAGCACCCCGACCACAACCTTCTTGCAATTTACATTGCATTTACTTTATTTCATATCAAACAAAAAAATAAAATAAAATCATGCATTTACTTTACATTCATCCAAATAATTCCAAAGTATTCCTTTTACATTGCATTATTTTTTTTGGGCAACCAAACAACCCCTTAGTTTATAATTGTCTAGATGTATCACCAACTCACGTGATTGATTGTAATTGGCTCCAAATGTTTTTTTTTTTCAAATTAGGTATAAGTGGGCCAAAGCTAGAGGAAACACTATATATACCCCATGCTTTGTAATCTTGAATTATTATTAAATAATATTAAATTTTGCTAGTGCAAAAATTATGTAAAGCTTGGTGGTTGTTGTACATCTTGATGAAATTTGGTGTTTGATTCTATATTGGATTTTAATGAGTCCTTACTTATCATAACAACCTTTCTTCCACCCATCTTCTCTCCACTTAAACTACTCCTCTCCTACAAGTTAGTTTGAGTCATCCTCACAAACCCTACAATTAAATAACCTTAGGACCACTATAGTGGGTTTAAATAAGGCTCTTGTCTTTATTATTTTTTGTTCTATTGGATGTTGCTTAATTTGGTTCTTTGAGGTTGTTTTTTTGCAGGTTATTGTTTTTTTTTTTTTAATGCAGGTTAATTGCATTGTTGATTGGAAGATAGTTGCTTTGGATGTGCAAGGATGGATGTTTTTTGCTAGTGCTGATTTGTCTTTTTCATTTGTTTGTTATAATTGTATCTTAGATAGGGACTCATTGCTCATTAGGTTTATTTTTGCTTTATATTGTAACTCTTATGAGCATTTAGTGAGCAATTTGTCCCTTTTAAGGACTTTTGTAACAAATTTTTTATATTAATGTGTAAACCCCTATAGTGGGTTTTAACCCATTAAAAAAAAAAATAAACTTAGGACACCACAACTCCGCAGGGATCTAAAACTTCCTTCCCCTCGAGAAACTCAAGTCAAACATCCATTTAAAAAAAAAAAAAAACAATTCATGTTGTATATCCATTGTAACCAATCAACTCAACAATTTCATAATTCTCGGACTACTTCAAATACCCTAAAAACACCTAAATTAGTTCATTGACACCCAAAACATCAGCTCTGGAATTCCCCCATCCGTCTTCTCTAAATAAAATTTAACCATACATAGTTAAAAATCCACTACTCCAAATCAGTCTAGACAAACTAATCATCATTTTTCCCTTCCCTCGATAAGCACCTTACCACCGCCCAAGGATCAACAATCAAGTTGATACCTTCACCACCAAGAGCCCATTAACCCTAATATTGAGCAATATCCATGAAAGTAACTAAATAATAAAATAGATCAAAGAAATGAAAATGAATATTTATCTAGGCCTATTTCGAAATAATCATAAATATAAGGAGGTTGATGAATAAGATAATACTTTGAGAGAAGATAATGATAAAAAGGGCAAGGTTATTTTGGTTTGTGAAGATAATAATTCATAGAATGACTCATCTAAATTTGGGTAAAAATGAAACTTGTGAACAAGCTAGTTCTTATGTTTTAAGCTTAAGCTCTAAAGTAGAACATTTTGTCAAAATATTATGCATATAGCTACATCATGATAATTTTATTTGCAAATGTTACTGTTTTCATAGCCATGAAAGTATATTTCTCAATCTAATTATAATGCAGTAACCTTTATGTACATAAAGCAATTTTATATCTTATTTATATTCATTGACCTTTATTTAATTATTTTTTCCTTTTAAGATATTTGCACTTTCCATTGTTGAATTATTAATAAATTATTTTAATTTTTTACAATTAGAATTATTTTTAAAATAGCACATGCTACACGATGTGTTATGCATTATGGCCTTAGGAAACTTGCATTATAATACAATATGTTCCAATGATAAGTACGGTTTATAGATTCAAGCATTTGTAAGACTTTACAAGGCATATTTTGCATTATTTCATTCAATACTTTTCTAAATAATGAGGTATAAGATTACAATTCAACAAATCTAGTTGAGCCAGCACTTCTTCTATAATTACAGATGTAGTATTGCTATTATCTTTTTTTTTTTTTTTTTGTCAGTCCTTTATGCTTCTTCTTATTTACTCTCCCTCAATAAATAATGACTACAAAAGAGTTGAAAAAGCACTTGCATACATTTACACAAGCATTTTTGCAGAAAAGTGGCTAGAAAAGTTTAGGTTATTCATTCTTTCAATGAGTTTTTATAAAAAAAGTTACATAGAAGAAAAAAGAAAATAAATACTTACAATAACATACTCAAAAATAAATGATCCCAACAGTTATATACCAGCCATTTGATCCATTTAGGGGTTGCTAATTGATGCAAACAATCAATCTATGTGCTCTTTATCTTGCATATGAATCCATGAAAGAGGTATTTCTTTGTAAGTAATAAATCCATAGCCTCTAATTTTCTAATAAACCACTCCCACCAAGCCCCTTAATCCGGAAACTCTTAAGCAATCCCCCTTAAACTAGATGGTAGATATCTATCATTCCAAATTTGCTTATAGTATTCTTGAATGTAGAGTTGTTGAGTCCTTTGATGAATATGTCAGCATATTATCCTCCTGTTGGGATATATGAAGTGCAGATAAGCCAACTTTCTAATTTTTTATGAAATATCCATCCACTTCACATTCATGGTTTGATCATGTTGTATAGGATTGCAAGCAATATTTATGGAAAATTTATGGTATTAAACCACTATACATAAAGAAAACCTAACAGCACTTGAAAATTTTCTAAATCTTAATCCACATTTTATTAAAAAAAAAAGTTGGCATCTTATAGAATTGATGATATAGGGATGTGAAGAGATAGGTTTTTTTTTACTCCACCTCATTAACTGTTGGAACCTCTAGAAAAGTAGAGGCAGTAACCGTGAAAAAATAATGGGACGACAAGAGCAATATGATGAAAAAGCATGAGATTGAGAAATGGAGTATCAGTTTCACAAGAAATTAGAGTTGAAGTTCGCCTATGATGATCGCTTATTTGCAACGGAAAAAAAGACGCTTTTTTTTTTTGGCTTGAATCACACATTTAGATATTGGAAAAGTATGCAACTTAGCAGGCTAGATCATTGATGGGTGGAAATATGTCAGACTAGCCTGATTTCACTCCTAAAATAATGTATGGCACAGATGAAGAATAATTGCACCTTGTTTAAAGTTGAGCTTCAAATTACTAGGCTAAAAAATGGTTAATTTGCATGTCTACAGAACTCAATGTCTACAGAACTCAATGCTTCTGACAAAAATATATTATTGCTATCATTCCAGAGATGTCAGTTCGGTTTCCAGTAACTTACAGTACAATAATACTAAGAGTAGATGTTGTAAAAAAGTTGGCACAAAATATTGGAAAATCAAATTTTAGTTCAGGAAATGCTGCAAAATCAAGCACCTGCAATGAACAAAAAAAAATATAGTCAGTAGATCATCAAATCACAGAAATGAGAAGACGTCATACTAAAAAATGCCATGCATTGGTCATATGGAAAAAACAGCCATGAAAGGAAAGAAATTATGTAATGCAGCCCTGAAGCATATTAGCTCATGTTATTGTTGACCCTAATACTAGTGTCGGGTCGAGTCGACCACGCGAGATGAGTTTGAAAAGCAAAAAGAGCTCGAAATCGCGCAAAAACTCACCCGACGCGTGTCGACCGAAAACCCAAAATCGCCGAGATGACCTCTGTTTGCGAAACGGACAGCGCCGATGCGTCCGGAGCAACGGAAACAGCTAAGATTGACACCCATATTGTTGGGGGTCGCCGGTCGGCGAAAAATTAAATTTTGGGTGTGCGAATCGAGACGACGACTTGTGCGAGCGGCGACGCGACGACCCACTCGATGCATGATTAAAAATTTATTTTCTTGTGCAATATAATTAAAAATTTGTTAGAAAGAGTATTTTTTAAAAAAAAAAAAAAAGATTTTTCTTTAATAAAAAAATCAAAAAATCCCTAAAATACCCCTCACTTAAACCCTCACTCTCATATCCCCCAAACCAATCCCCACTCTCCCTCTCACGCCATTCTCACGCTTCAACCCGTCGCCCCCTTCGCTCTCACACCGCAAGAAGCCGCCGGCCTCTCTTCCCTCCTCCAAGCAAGGTAAAATCTCTCCTTTCTCTTCTTCTTCCTCTTCTTCCTCCTCCATTCTTCTTCTCCATCTTCTTCTTCCTCCTTCCCTCTTATTTTTCTTCTCCATTTTTCATCTTCCCTCCAAGTTTCCTACCATTTTCTTCCTCTACTCCCTTCTCCTTCCTCTCCTTCATCTTCTTCTTCCTCCTCCAACTCTCTTTCTCAAAACCTACAAAACCCTAAACCCTAATCTTTTTTTTCCTCACTTCCACTCACCAAACCACCTAAATCCCTTTACAAAAAATGTTCCTACACACCTCCTACACCCTTCCAACAAAAAAAAATTCATCCTTCATTTTCTCTTTCTAACCTAGAGAGAGCAAATTTTCTCTCTCTAGAATGAGAGTGAAATTCCTTCATGTACGGCTCTACTTCCATCCTAAGCGTCTCCCCTCCCCACCATACCTCCAAATACCTTGCCTAGAGAGAGAAACAAATTTCCCTCCTCTCTTTCTCTCTCCAAAAATGAGAGAGAGATTTTTCTCTCTCTAACCCCACTCCCCTAATCTTTTACACATTCTAAGCCCACTCCACTAGAAAAACCCATAAAATCCTTTCTTTCCCTCTCTTTCCCTCTCTTTCTCTCTCTAGAAAGAGAGCTCTCTTCCTTTCTTTCTCTCTCTACATTTTGTTTTAAATAAAAGAAAAGCATGAATGACTAATTTTATTGCACAAATAATAATAAAAAATTTGAAATTGTGCATCGCAGGTTCCTACGTTGCCGTCATCCGCCGTCGCCGCCTCGATTGCTGCACACCCAAGGTAAAACTAGTATTTACATTTTCGTGCATGAAATAAGTACTCGTGACCGCTTTTCTTAGCGGGCGAGGAAAACTTAAGTACCCGTGACGCACTGAGCGAGCGGGGAAATTCGAATGCATGAAAATATAAGTACCCGTGACTACTTTTCTTAGCAGGCGGGGAAATTTGTTATTGGTAAAAAAAAATTATTTAAATAAGTACCTGTCACTGCTTTTAGGCGGGAAAAATGTCATACTTTAAATCTGTGCTCAATGACCCCGTGACCGCTTTTTTTAGCGAGCGGGGATTAGAACTGCGGCCGCGGTGTCACCCGACACCTACCGTGACTGCCTTTCTTGGCAGGCGGGAAGGCCTTACACTTTCCGAGGCAGCCCCCTAAGCGGGGACGACGCCGGAGTGCTGCCAAAATTTTTAGCAAAAACTTATAACTTAGAAAATTTAAAAAAAGATTTAAAATCCACTTAAAAGTTTTAAGTTAACAAAAATAAAATATACGACACCCTAGGCTCCCGACACTGAAAAACAAATACAAAAAAAATATAAATTAATGTGAAATGCAACATACAGTAAGTTTTCAAGGGAATTAGTTGTTCGCCAATAGGTAGGAATCAAGCCTCTTCCTCCTAGCACCTGACTCGTACACCCCTAAGTCCCTCACCAAAATCTCCTTACAAAAATAGGATGGGAAGAAATGAGTTGAAATCCCTCCTATTTATAACATTGAGTTTGAAGTATTCGTGGGCCCCACCAGCCTAGGATCTTTTGCTAAAATACAGGGAAAGTACACCTTGGGCCCCACCCACTTAGGATCCTAAGATGTCATTTCAAGGCTCTGGCATCGGATTCCTACAGTATTCACTAGCAAGTGAAATACGTGCGTAAATACGAAAGTAAATACGAGTTTAAATTCAAGTGAATACGGTTAGTAATTATCTTAAGGGAGGGCGGTAAATGTAAAAAGTAAAAGTAAAAAAAAATTAATTACCTTTCCTATCAGATATTTTCGTGATCATTGTAAACACATAAGAATTATCGCACATCCCCGGTAATTTTTTGATTGAAACCCTTGTAATAAATGTGTCCATCGTATTGCAAGTCACGGACGCTCTAAGTGGTGTGCACACCAGCTGTTAAAGTAGGCAGCTCGTACAGCCCGTGATCATATGTCTTCAAAAAGAAATAAAATAACGTACTTTTATGTGTCACGGGTTTTACGACCCTGAATTAAAGTAGGCACATCACCACTGGAAAGTTTGTACCCTACGATCCAAGGCAGGAGATTAGTTAGTGCACTACAATCTATCTGCACAAATCATGCAAGTAGTGCACGACAGTCTACCTGTACAAAGCAGCAAACAATTCAATCCATAAGTTGCTACAACCCGCCACCGGATCTGCAACACTCGTACAAGCAGACATAAGGCGTACATAATCTCTCAAATGAAATATTGTGTGCATTTAAATTACAATTACTTGCACAACTAAAATATTTTGAAATCCCCCCTGCACCTACACCGTAGTTTGTATACACATAGGTACACTAAATGGGAAAATACGATCTCGACCCGTATGGGCCCCAGCGAGCGTGTTATTGGTACACACGTGACGCCTAGGGATGCTGCGCGGGTCAACAAGTGAATTCAAGTCCGAATCCGATCCTTCTATACGGATCAATAGAAGTCGATAGGGTTCAGACCATCAAATAAATATACGGTTGTAGGGACTGGTGTATTTATTTTAATACACTCATATTAGGCCTTCAAGACCTATAATCAATAGAATTCACTCACAGAGGCATAAAGCCTACGAAACCCGATCCTCTATCGACATCCAGACAGAGTTGACAAGGTTCAAATTACAAATAAAAATGACCCCACACCCCGATGATGGCCGTGTTGAATGTGAATCTCAACCGGAGGGGTTAATCTCTCATATATTTCAAAATGTCCTAAAATTTCTACAAAATCCAAATTCCACAAAAATTCAAAAAATCATCAAGCTCTAAGATATTTAAATTTGAAACCAATCATCAAAACACTTAAAGCAAAATCCATCCACCCTCCGCAAAAAGTTTGTCGAGGTGGACAAATTCAAATATAACTTCAGCTCACAAAGAGCCAAATACCTAGTCGAAAATATCACTAGGATCCATTCTCAATCAATCTCCTGCCAATAAGGACGTGGTACGTGTCCTCTAACCAGCGGTTTTCCGCCAAATGGCACCGCAGGATAAACGGTTATGACTCGGGGCCCTCTGAACCGAGTGGTTTTGCCGCCAAATGGCACCACGAAATACCGGTTATGGCCAGCGCCGTTACGTTCCTTATTGGCATCAAATCATTGAGATATGAATCAATAGGATATGATTGATAGGGCATTAAGCCCTCTGTCAGCTAAGGTGGATTCAAATTTATCCCCTTAGACAAACATTCAACCCAGGTCTACAAGGTCCCCTTGGACGAAGCAACCCATGGCTGCCGACAAGGATCCTTCTGTCAGGTTGGATCGACTACCTCCTCTGACTAAGTAGACCAGGGACCACGATGGCCCGAGACGACGGAACCATGGGATCTTGATCGGGTCCATCATCAATTCCCGCACCATCCGCTTTAAGTGCAAGATGGTGAAATTTCTATTTTAAATATTAAATCTTCCAAAACCAACAAATTTCCCAATCCAAATCTTTAAATTTCCAAATGTCCTATGATGCTACTATATGCCAGATAACACGTATTTATTATGTATCTGATCGACGACTAGCCTTAATCGAAAGTTCTCTCTCGTTATCGGGAGGGGTAATTAACTATAGGGGCTTGCGCCTATAGGAAACCAGAACTCAGATCATAAAGTCCTCACCAAATGAGGGCAAAATCTCTGGGTAGTGACTTATTTACAAACCCATCTGTCTTCCAAAATTTACCCCGGAACTTAATTTTGTTAAAACTCCCTCGCTCAAATAAAAAGAAAAAAGCGCGACGGGGAGGCCAGGGCCGAATTTTCGGAGCCCACAGCTATACAAAATTCATAAAATTAGTAGAGAGTTTAAAAATGATGCTTAAGCAGGCCTAAAATTGATCAGGGGATAATCATGTGATACCTAACATAGTAGACTTGGCATTTTAAGAATTGTTTAATTCACACAAAGGGTTTCTACCATGTATAGTGTGCTAAAAATAAGCTTGCCACTCCAAAGTCGGGTAAGGCTTCCTACATGCAACCCACTCAATCCTTACAACAATTGGAGCCTCATGTTTATGAAATGATATTCTTTAAGGACTGTTTGACCACAAGTAGGATTTAACTAATGTAGGATTTAGTAAATCCTGAGTATGTTAAATCCTGAAAACATTTGGACAAGAAGAATGTTAAATTCTGCAAAATTGTTTGGCAGCACAAACTAGGGTTTATGGCGATTAAAAATCATTGAAAATGCTAACTACTTATTACACTATTAATTATGTGATTAATTATTTAGATTTTACTTTAATAACTAAGTATTTAAATATTTAGTTACAAATATCAATAATAGTTATCTAATTAATTATTTAAGTGCTATTTTAATAACTAAAAATTTAATTATTAATTACAATGTTTATTTGGGTGTTATTTAAATAATTAATTACTTAATTACTAATTATATTCTTAGTTTTCTAATTAAGTATTTAAGTATTCTTCTAATAAATAATTACACTAACATATATCCAACTATTTAATTACGAATTAACACCAGCTCCACAGTCTATTTACGGATTGCTTTTCCTCGTCATCATTTCTTCTTCGTTGTTGTCGCAGCATCACATTAAATTGAGTTGTAGGCTTTTAGTTGTACATCTCATTAGGTCTTCTCTTATTTTGCTCCTTCCTTTCAAGAAGAATGACCTCTAAAGCTTTGGAGTTGTGGCAATCGAGATCACACTTAACAAGATTGAATGAAAATAAAGATGCATAATGTTAATCCAAAATAATTGGCATAAAGATAATGGTAGTGTTGAAGATGATCTCAACTAGATTAATAATTATACTCTATTTGGCTTTAATATCAAATGTTTTTTTAATAATAGTATGCATAGATTTACTTTATAGTTGCATTCTTAATTAGGATAATTATATTATTAATAAAAAATTTTAAGAAGAATGCATGATGAATTATATGATATGTAATTCAAATTTATAATAGTAAAGAAATATTGCTCTACAAAAATTTAGAACGTTTAGCTTCTAAGCCACCATCGCATGCTATTCAGCTATTTTTTGAATAAATTATTAATACTTAATAGTGTATATTATGTTATTAATGTTTCCACCAGCAAACTAGTCTGTACCTCCCCAAAAACAAATAAATATCAAACACAAATTTTTTTGCTTCAACTTCCGGTTTCAATTTCCTGAAAAACTCACCAAAGTCCTTAATTCTTATTTATCTTCCTTCCAAGTCATGAACTTCTTACCTTACAATCCCAATTTTGTTAAGGCTTCGAATGGAAGCTCAGTAGTAAGCATTGTTTAAAATTGCGCAAAATGAGGCGCGCCTTGAGACCCGCCTAAGTGCACTTCCAACGAAAAATGCCTCGAGTTTTTTTTTAGGCATGTGCCTAAATTTGGTTGAGACAAGAGGCTCGCCTCACCATATATATATATATATATATATATATATATATATATATATATATATATATATATATATATATAAGACTGTCTCGACCTTTAGGCCGTCGCAGCCACTACTAACATGGAATACTATTTTAGCTTGGGAGGCATTGGATTCCACAAGTGATGAGGCAGGAGAGAGAGCAATTCGTTATGACAATGACTCAAATGAAAACCCGCTTAGTGATGGTAGTGCAGATGGCTTCTAAATTGTTGTCATACTATTTTAGCTTTCTCCAATAATTAAATATGGATGAGTAGGGAACCCTAAAAAAAAATTGAAGTTGAACTTGATGTTATATGATATTTTATGCAATTCCTATATTTTATGTTATTTTGCTCTTGTGATGTTTGATTTCAATTATATTTCACGTAATTTATCAGTTGTCAATTTCTAATTCAATTGGCAGTCAATATGCCATCCTTTAACATATTATTTGATTATTATACTAACATATAATTTCATTTTACATATTTTTTAATTTTGACGCTTACGCTTCAAAACGCCTTGAGGCTTACGCCTCATCTTATAAACGAAAAATGTCTCAATACCCAATTGCGCAATTTTAAACCTTGGCAGTAAGTTGGATCGATCCTTTAGTTTATCCCATGAATCAAAGAAGATAATTTACTCTATCTTTTGCTATGATTTTGGTTTTGTTTTCATATTTCAAAATCTAGCGGAGACGAAGAGTAGCTTAGAGAAGATCAAGAGACAACTATTGATGAGGACATCGACAGACGCTACCGACATGTTTATCGCCGGCGAAACCGCAGATCGACGGCCACGATTCAGCGTCTCTACTTTTGATTTAGATGACATGATGTATTTTATTATTATTGTATTGTTTGATTTACTGTTTTCCCATTTTACCCCTGTGGGGAGTTATGTTTCTTTGTAGCCCTGAGGGCAATTTAGTCTTTTCACTTTTTATGAGTCAAGACCTATATATAGTGGTCTCTTGTATCATTTTGATTTTTAATGAATATTTGAATGAAATTTTATGTTATCTTCTTCTTCTTGCATGAGGGCTAGAGAAGGGTGATTGAGCTCAAGGTGAGCGTTTGCAATACCCACCAGTCGTTGGAAGCGTCCTCGACTCGTGGTTCGTGTTACCTTATTATTTTCTTTTCTAAATTTTGGTTCTCCTTTTCTCCACGACCATCTTCACCCGAGATCCATTCTTCCAACACTTCATCCAATCGTTTCCACCACTAGAATTCCAAGCTCCGCCAAAAGAACCCCACCTAACCCGTCGGCCACCCCACCCCTCCTCCTACATTAGCCGCCGGCCATCCCATGCTCCACCCTTGGTGACGACATCCATCATCCTAGTGGCTCCTTAATTGTTGCATAGCAATGAATGAGGAAGTTACTACATTTTGAATTTCAAATTTTGAAATTCAAAACTTTTCTTATTTGAAATCTTCCAAAAAAGGAAAGTTTCGAAATTGATCCCATTCAAATTTCTTCACATGAGGAGTTACTAATTTTTCATCCTAGGTGGCAACAACCCATTTGGAAAGTGTGCAATTGCTTCCTCACCCCCTCCCCTCTCTCCTAGCCGCCGGCCCCATCAAAGGGGGAATCCCACTTAAGGCTAGTTAATGACAATTAATTCTCTTGATTCAAATTTCAAATCCCATTTAACTCCCTCCAAATTTACTTGAAATCTGAAATTAAATTCAGATTTTTGTAAATCTCCTCTCTCCCTCAACCATGCCGCCGGCCACCTAAGGGGGAATCCCATTAATGCAATTTTAATGCATTCATTACACCTATTTCAAAATCCTAATTCAAATTATTCTCCCTCCAAACTTAATTAAATCTGAAATTAAATTCAGATTTTGATTAAACTCCCTCCACACCTCCTCTTCACCTATTCTCCTAACCCTAGCCGCCTCTCACACCCATAGCCGCCCCCCTTGCTCTTTTCCCCACCATAGGCCGGCCCTCTCTTCATCCCCCTTGAGAGGTTGAGACAAAAGAAGAAGACGACGACATCTCCCCACCCACTTCAATGTTGAATGGCGGATCCCGAGCTTGAGTGGGGTCTAGTATTCAACGCCGACGGAAGCATCAACGTCCTACGGTCACCGTGCTTCGACGTAGGATTTGAAGACGAAACCACCGTGGAAGAGTACTTGGAGAGAGTCGTGCCAATCCTCGCAAGCATCTACGACCGAAAACTTTCAAAGCACGCTTGGAGCCTCGACGGTCGTCTACGACTTCCATCCCAACCGGCAACTTTTCCTCCGACGAAGTTCTTCGGTACCCTCTCCCTAGTGGTAACTTCTTTCATCGCTTGGATCTTCTATCTCCGCCAAAAGTCCACTACCCCTTGAGTGATACGGCCCCAAGGTGAAATTCTCATTGTTAAACGTTGGGTTTTGTTATTGTACTTTGCATATTAAATTCTCCTAGAACTTTGATTGAATCGGCTTGGTTAATCTCTATTGCGAATCTTTGGCCTAAGCAAGTTGATATTTTTTTTAAATTCCTAACTCAAATTTTATGTGCTAGTTTTAAATTCATAAGAAGCAACACTTTAATCTTTTCTTTTAAATTTCTAAGCAAACTCCTCGTAGTTTCACATCATATTTGGTATCAGAGCATGGCTAGCATGCGATGATTGTGCTAGATTGCATCCTAGGCATTGCTTTTAAATTCTCCCTAAAAGTTTACATGCATATCATCATTTAGGTGAGTTTAGTTACTGTTTTCCTACTGCTGGCCTGAAAATTCTGCATTGTTTACTTAGTCTTAATCATGCTTTCATGTGTTTAATTGCTGTCCACTAGTTGTCTACTGTTAGTTAATCCCTAGAGTGAGTCTTCTAGTGTGTTTAGTTGCTGTCCTCTATTTCCTGCAGTCCGTTAGTGAGCCTAAAGTAGCTGTTTAGGTGTTGCCATCACTCCGGATCCTTGCCTATACACTTAGGTGACTTTTCCCCTTAGTTATTGCTTGCTGCCCTGATTTTTCTGCTGCTGTACTTACTATTCCAGCAAGCGTTTTGGTGAGTTTAACTGCTGTCCTTGACTTAGGAAGCCTTCTTAGTGATCCCTAACACCTATCAATGGATCCTACCCATATGCAAACAACTTTAGACATGATTATGGGACAATTAGGAACACTTACGCAACAAATGAAAGATACCCAAACAAGTGTAGCTGAGCTTAGACGTCATACAGGGGAAAGACTTGACAATATTGAACGAACGGGACACCCACCCATCTATACACCGTCTAGACCCCAATCCCCTTATGGCGAAGATACCCGAACTGAGTACGGGCCTCCTAGAGACTACTACCGACCCAACCACCGACCCCATCAAGAGCCGGTAGGTCGAGACGCACCTTGGAGGGACAACGACACCCAACTCCTTAAGAGCATTAAGGTAGATGCCCCAACTTTTGACGGAACGTTAGAACCCCAGGTTTTCCTCGATTGGATTAAAGGGATGGACAGTTACTTTAAATGGTATAACATTTCGGAAGAAAAGAAAGTTAGGTTCGCCGAGATGAAATTGACGGGGAGAGCCAACCAATACTGGACTAACGTGGAGCACATGAGAGAGACCCGAGGAGAATACCCCATAGCTGACTGGGGAGCGATGAAGCAAGAACTGAAAAAGAAACCTTCCTCCCTCGTACTACCCAAGACTCCTCGATCGTTGGAATAGGTTAACCCAAGGGAGTAGACCCGTTAAGGAATACATCTCCACGTTTGATGATTTCTTAATCCGTTGTAACGGGGAGGAGACCACCACTCCCACACAACTTCTGTCCATGTTTAGAGCCGGACTGAGAGAAGACCTTAGGAATGAGCTCTTTGCTCGAGGAATAACCACATACGAAGCTGCCTGTAGTCTTGTACTAGACTTGGAAGAGTCTAGAAGCCACACCACCCGGACCCAAGACTCTAGACCAAACCCTTTTAAACCTTCCTCTGGCCAACCGTACAACAAACCCACTGGACCCTCCGGTAGTCGGACTGCTCCTAGCCAAGCCCAGCCTCGATCAGACTATAAAGGGAAAACACCTGAACGAGAGACACCCAAAACCACTGCCGGCACTAAGTGTTTTAGATGCCATGGGTACGGACACATTGCTTCTCAGTGCTCCAGCCCATTTAAGGTCACTATAATTGAGGAAGTGACGGAGGAAGAGAATGAACCAGAGACTGACTTGGTCCACCATATGGACGACGATGAGGCGTCTTTTGACGAAGAAGATACCGCAGTTGTTCACTGCCTTCAAAAGATGAACTACTTAGACCTGCAGGTTGTTAGGTGTGCCTTTTTCCAACCTAAACCTAGCGACGACTGACGAAGAACCTCGATCTTCTACACTTTCACTAAGATTGGAGACAAAAACTGCAAGGTCATAATAGACAGTGGAAGTTGCATTAACGATGTGTCTTCAGCCATGATTTCAAAACTGCAATTGAGGACCACCCCACACCCGAACCCCTATAAAGTTGCTTGGATAAACTCGACTACCTTGGAAGTTAAAGATAGGAGTCTGGTTCCTATTGAGTTCGTGGGATACAAGGAGAAAATCTGGTGTGATGTTTTGACGATGGATGTGGGTCAAATCATCCTTGGCCGCCCTTGGCTGTTCGACAACGATGTACACATTTATGGACGATCAAACACCTGTGTGTTTGAACACAAGGGCAAGAAGATTAAACTATTACCCACTCAACCTAAGTCGACTAAAGAAGAAGTTAAGCCCAACTCCCTGAAACCCAACACGGGCGTGAACTTGATAACTGCTAAGGACCTAGATGTGGAACTGGAGTCGGGAGCCCCTCTTTACGCGCTAGTAGGCCGAGAAATAAGTGTAGACCAAGCAGAACCGATTCCCGAAGAGGTTAAACCCCTGTTGGAGACTTTTTCTGATGTTTTTCCCGACGATTTACCCAACCAACTGCCACCTCTAAGGGACATTCAACATGCCATAGGCCTAGTGCCCGGAGCTTCCCTACCAAACCTACCCCATTACAGGATGAACCCCACTGAACACGAGGGGCTCAAAAGACAAGTGGATGAATTGTTACAGCGAGGGTTCATTAAGGAGAGCCTTAGTCCGTGTGCGGTTCCTGCCCTTCTTACCCCTAAGAAGGATGGGACGTGGAGGATGTGCGTTGATAGCCGTGCTATCAACAAAATCACTGTCAAGTACCGCTTCCCAATCCCTCGGTTAGATGACATGTTGGACATGATGACCGGAGCCACCCTATTTTCCAAGATCGATCTTAAGAGTGGCTACCACCAAATTAGGATCCGTCCGGGGGATGAATGGAAAACCGCGTTCAAGACCAAGGATGGGTTGTACGAATGGACAGTAATGCCTTTTGGATTGAGTAACGCACCTAGCACTTTCATGAGAGTAATGACTCAGATCCTTAAGCCTTTACTTGGGAAATTTGTTGTAGTATACTTCGATGACATTCTGATCTACAGTCATTCGGTGGAACAACATTTGAATCACCTACAACAAGTCTGTGAAATTTTGAAGAAAGAACACATGTATGCCAACCCTAAGAAATGCACTTTTTTCACGAATCAAGTAACTTTTCTTGGATTTATAATTTCTTCCCATGGCATATCTGCCGACCCCGAAAAGGTACGAGCGATCAACGAATGGCCTATACCAAAGAATATTAGAGATGTCAGGAGTTTTCACGGATTGGCCACGTTTTATAGGAGATTTATCAGGAACTTTAGCACCATCGTGGGTCCCATAACTGATTGTTTAAAGAAGGGAGATTTTGTTTGGACGACATCAGCCACCAAGGCTTTTGAGGAAATAAAAAGGAAAATGGTGGAAGCACCAGTCATGCGTCTACCCGACTTTTCGAAAGTTTTTGAAGTAACCTGTGACGCATCTGGTATAGGAATAGGGGGAGTATTATCCCAAGAAGGACACCCGATTGCCTACTTCAGCGAGAAATTAAATGACATCAGGCAACGATACTCCACCTACGATAAGGAATTCTACGCCATAATTCAGTCCCTCAGGTATTGGAGACATTACCTGCTTCCCCAAGAATTCGTTATCTTCTCTGACCACGAAGCCTTACGATATATCAATTCCCAGAAGAAACTGAATGCCCGGCACGGAAGATGGGTTGAATTCCTTCAAGAATACACTTACACCATTAGGCACAAAGCCGATTCTGAAAACAAGGCTGCGGATGCACTAAGTCGTAGGATGATGGTTACGCGTGAGATGAGGACTGAAGTGATTGGTTTTGAGCAAATTAAAGAAAACTATTCGGACTGCCCCGATTTTGGAGAAACCTATTCCAAACTAACAACTGGAGACGAGCGTATCATAGGAGATTTTATACTGGAAGATGGGTACCTGTTTAAGGCTCAAAAACTTTGCATTCCCACAACTTCACTGCGAGAATTTCTTGTGTGGGAATTGCATGCTGGAGGTTTAGCGGGTCACTTTGGTCAGGCCAAGACAATTGCAGCTGTGGAGAATCGTTTTTACTGGCCAAGTCTTAAGAAGGACGTTAGCAGATTAGTAAGGCGGTGTCACACCTGTCAGCTGGCCAAACAACAGAAACAAAACACCGGCCTTTACACACCCCTCCCCGTGCCTAACCAACCTTGGCAGGACGTCAGCATGGATTTTGTTTTAAGGCTGCCCAAGACCGTTAGGAAACATGACTCAGTCTGTGTGGTTGTCGATAGGTTTTCTAAGATGGCCCATTTTCTCCCTTGCTCCAAGACTTTCGACGCCTCTAGAGTAGTCAAACTGTACTTTGATGAAATTGTGAGACTTCACGGGCTACCTAAAACCATAGTTTCGGACCGAGATGTGAAATTTACTAGTTATTTTTGGAAGACCTTATGGCATAAAATGGGGACCAAACTGAAATTCTCTACCGCCTTTCACCCCCAAACAGACGGTCAAACGGAAGTAGTGAATAGGAGTCTAGGAAATCTGTTAAAGACCTTGGTTGGAGATAACATTAAGGACTGGGACTCTAAGTTGCCTATAGCTGAATTTGCCTACAATAACTCTGTGAATAGAACTACGGGTCTTAACCCTGCTGAAATAGTGTACGGGTACCTCCCCAACCAACCCATCGACCTGATTCCCATGAGCACTAGAGTTAGAACATCTGAGTCAGCATCATCATATGCATCGCATCTACAGGAGTTACATAAAGAAATTAAAAAGAAAATTGAACAAAGTAATGCAACTTATAAATTTATGGCTGACCATAAAAGAAGAGCTAAGGTATTTGAAATTGGAGACTTTGTGATGGTTTGGATCCGTCCGGAGCGTTTTCCTCCTGGATCCGCAAAGAAGCTGCATGCGAGAAGCGCCGGACCATTCAAGATAATTTCAAAGGTGAATGACAATGCTTACGTACTAGACCTTCCCGAAGGTTTCAACATTAACCCCACATTTAACATAGAAGATTTAGTAACCTTCGAGGGACCAGAATTTAACCCATGCAATCCACTTTCAAATGAGCCTTGTGTGACCATACCTGGTGAGATCCCCAACCCTCCTCCACTCCCAAAATTACCCCCCTTACCCAATTCGGAGATAATTAAATCCATATTAGATGATGAGATCATTACTACGAAAGGAGGCGGACGTCGAAGGTACTTAGTCCACTGGAAAGGGACCCCGGCGACAGAGGATACGTGGGTTGACCGAGAGGAGCTGCAGAGCCTAGACCCAACCCTTCTAGAGTGGTACGAGAGCTCTAGAGACACTCACTCGACAGGGTCGAGTTTTCTCCCACCTGGGGAGAATGATGAGGACATCGACAGACGCTACCGACATGTTTATCGCCGGCGAAATCGCAGATCGACGGCCACGATTCAGCGTCTCTACTTTTGATTTAGATGACATGATGTATTTTATTATTATTGTATTGTTTGATTTACTGTTTTCCCATTTTACCCCTGTGGGGAGTTATGTTTCTTTGTAGCCCTGAGGGCAATTTAGTCTTTTCACTTTTTATGAGTCAAGACCTTTATATAGTGGTCTCTTGTATCATTTTTATTTTTAATGAATATTTGAATGAAATTTTATGTTATCTTCTTCTTCTTGCATGAGGGCTAGAGAAGGGTGATTGAGCTCAAGGTGAGCGTTTGCAATACCCACCAGTCGTTGGAAGCGTCCTCGACTCGTGGTTCGTGTTACCTTATAATTTTCTTTTCTAAATTTTGGTTCTCCTTTTCTCCACGACCATCTTCACCCGAGATCCATTCTTCCAACACTTCATCCAATCGTTTCCACCACTAGAATTCCAAGCTCCGCCAAAAGAACCCCACCCAACCCGTCGGCCACCCCACCCCTCCTCCTACATTAGCCGCCGGCCATCCCATGCTCCACCCTTGGTGACGACATCCATCATCCTAGTGGCTCCTTAATTGTTGCATAGCAATGAATGAGGAAGTTACTACATTTTGAATTTCAAATTTTGAAATTCAAAACTTTCCTTATTTGAAATCTTCCAAAAAAGGAAAGTTTCGAAATTGATCCCATTCAAATTTCTTCACATGAGGAGTTACTAATTTTTCATCCTAGGTGGCAACAACCCATTTGGAAAGTGTGCAATTGCTTCCTCACCCCCTCCCCTCTCTCCTAGCCGCCGGCCCCATCAAAGGGGGAATCCCACTTAAGGCTAGTTAATGACAATTAATTCTCTTGATTCAAATTTCAAATCCCATTTAACTCCCTCCAAATTTACTTGAAATCTGAAATTAAATTCAGATTTTTGTAAATCTCCTCTCTCCCTCAACCATGCCGCCGGCCACCTAAGGGGGAATCCCATTAATGCAATTTTAATGCATTCATTACACCTATTTCAAAATCCTAATTCAAATTATTCTCCCTCCAAACTTAATTAAATCTGAAATTAAATTCAGATTTTGATTAAACTCCCTCCACACCTCCTCTTCACCTATTCTCCTAACCCTAGCCGCCTCTCACACCCATAGCCGCCCCCCTTGCTCTTTTCCCCACCATAGGCCGGCCCTCTCTTCATCCCCCTTGAGAGGTTGAGACAAAAGAAGAAGACGACGACATCTCCCCACCCACTTCAATGTTGAATGGCGGATCCCGAGCTTGAGTGGGGTCTAGTATTCAACGCCGACGGAAGCATCAACGTCCTACGTTCACCGTGCTTCGACGTAGGATTTGAAGACGAAACCACCGTGGAAGAGTACTTGGAGAGAGTCGTGCCAATCCTCGCAAGCATCTACGACCGAAAACTTTCAAAGCACGCTTGGAGCCTCGACGGTCGTCTACGACTTCCATCCCAACCGGCAACTTTTCCTCCGACGAAGTTCTTCGGTACCCTCTCCCTAGTGGTAACTTCTTTCATCGCTAGGATCTTCTATCTCCGCCAAAAGTCCACTACCCCTTGAGTGATACGGCCCCAAGGTGAAATTCTCATTGTTAAACGTTGGGTTTTGTTATTGTACTTTGCATATTAAATTCTCCTAGAACTTTGATTGAATCGGCTTGGTTAATCTCTATTGCGAATCTTTGGCCTAAGCAAGTTGATATTTTTTTTAAATTCCTAACTCAAATTTTATGTGCTAGTTTTAAATTCATAAGAAGCAACACTTTAATCTTTTCTTTTAAATTTCTAAGCAAACTCCTCGTAGTTTCACATCATTAGCTTTATATGATAACGTCAAACATAACATATTAATTTTCATTTGCCTCAACATGATCAATCATTGAGTATAAGAAAGATAAAACATGATCTAATCAATCACAAAGACTTCATAAGCCAGCATTATCTTTCAAAGGATTTAAATAAAGAGAAAACAAAGTCATTATTATAATAAAAGAAACATGAGTACTCGCCTTGATTTGAATATCTGGATAATTTATTTAAGGCACGACTCCAATCGTCCCCAACATAATACCTATATAAATGCATACTATATAATTTATCTCTCACTTGAAATATTCTTTAATTCTGAATATTAAAATTTTCTCTCCCTAAATTGTTCTTTCTCTTTAACTTTTCGCATTTGAACGCGATTCCTCGTTCATTCACAAGGTCTGATCGCTCCAGCTGTTCTCGCGTCCGTGCTCGGCTCGCTCAACTTGCCTGCTTCGTCTGTTATTTCGCCGACAATTTGATTAAGGTCGTTCATAGCCTGATTTTTACAATCTCCCTTTCTTATAAATTTTGTCCTCAAACCATTAAAAAAAGCGGACAAGGCGTCCGCATTGAGTCGAGCCTCAAGTCGAGGCAAAAGTCATGTGTATTGGGGCTTACGCCTCGAACCATCCAGCGAAGCCTACGATTTTTTCGCACGAGGCATACGCATCAGAGCGTAACGCCTCGAGGCAATATGAGGCACCACTTCAAAATTTTTTCTTCGGTATATATGTAAATATGATGCAGCTGATTCGTGTTTGCGTATTCGCATATAGGATTAGGGCTTGTTGTGAGAATTGAAAGGCGAACTGGAGGCGAAGCCGTGAGGGAAAGAGATGAAGCCGTGAGAAAAGGAGACAAAGCCGTGAGAAAAGGAGACGACGCAGGAAACGAAGCCGAAAGCAATAACGGTTTTGAAAGCAGGAAACGAAGCCGAAGTTGTGAGTGCAGAAAATGTTCAGGCCTTGATTAGGTCGGAAGAGCAGGTGAGCGGTGCTGTGAGCCATGACTTTGACGTGCAGTAACGAAAGCTTGAATAACTCCTGATTCGACTTTCTTTCATTCGTTCGCTCAATACATGCTCGGTACTGCTAGGTATCGCTCGGTACTGAGCAAGTATATGCTCAATACTGAGCGGTACATGCTCGGTACCACTAGGTACATGCTCGGTACCGAGACAGTACCGCTCGGTACCGAGCAAGTATATGCTCGGTACTGAGCCGTACATGCTCGGTACCACTAGATACATGCTCGGTACCGAGCCAGTATATGCTCGGTACCGATTGGTACATGCTCAGTACCGATCGGTACATGCTCAGTACCGATCGGTACATGCTCGGTACCGCTCGGTATCTTTCCATACAAATAATTTACATGCTCAGTACCACTCGGTCGAACCCCGTCAAGGGGCAGCGCCCCCTTGGACGCCTGGCAGACCAGTATATTGTTGTATTCATGTTGTCCTATTATTGATTTTTTATGTTGATTATTTAATATTTCTATAAATTATTAGCATGACTAGTGGCACAAGAAGGAAAGATCCTGCATGGAAATATGGAACTCAAGTTGAAGTGTCAGACGACAATTACACCAACACTTACATGCTGCTGCGTACTATTTAAACCCCCAATTTCATTATGATAAGGATTTTCATGTTGACAAAGAGGTGAAAACTAGTTTGTATGCATGTATGGACAGACTCATTTCTGAAGAAGATTACCTCAAAGTGAATGATTAACTTGAGGATTTTCATTTGAAGAATGGAATGCTTGGATTTAGAGCAGCACAAGCATGCTACAAAACACGATCTCCTGGTATGTTTATAGTTTGTGTATTTATAATTTTAATGTTAATATTTATGTTCAAGTCTTCTACTTCAACCAATATTCATAAAATACTATGTTTGTCTTCATGTAGAACGTTAGTTGGCTCAATTTGGAGATGATGTTCCTGAATTGAAAGCTTTTGCAGTTAAAGTTCTTAACCTAATGCGTTCGGCTTCTGCATGCGAGCGTAATTGGAGCATTTTCAATCAAATTCATATAAAAAGAAGAAATCGATTGGCGGCAGATCGAATGAACAAACTAGTTTATATTATGTTTAACAAAAAACTGAAAGATAAACATCTCAAATTGCAGAATCAAGGAAATATTGAGAATGAAATTGATCATTTGCTTGTTGATGAGTTACAATGTGATGATGAATGGGTTACTCCTAACAATGCTGATGTTTCTGAAGTTGAAGTTGAAGAAGAAACTTCATGTCAATGAAGAAGACAACGAAGCAACTACCCAAGTATATAAAAGAAAGAAAAAAAGTGAGATTATAGCTTCAAAAAAATTCAAAGGTATTCTTAAATATAATAAATTATTTTGAATGTTACTATTGTTTCATTTTAAAGCTAATGAAATATTAATTGATATAAGAGATAAAGAAAAAAATGTTATAGATGAAGAAGAGTTTGAAGATGACTTTGACATTAATTATGAAGATTCTTTTGAAGACAATCAAAGTGATGATGAGCCTGCTTTGTGTCTTAATCCTAAGGGGATGTTTTATTTTTAAGTGGGTTTATTTTAAATCTTGTATTCTAGTAATATTATCTTGAAATAAATCTTCAAATTCATAGTTGACATAATATTTTGTTATTTTTTGTCATTATTTATAATTTTAAATTAATTTATTTTAATCGTTTTAAGGCTTACGCCTCGAGACTTACGCCTCGCCTCACTTAGAGAAAACGCCTCGATTTCCGATTTCGCCTTTTAAAACCTTGATAATTATTAGTTATAGTATACTTTTATGAGTTAAATCAAACATGAATACTTGACACTTAAATAAAATAACATCTTTAATTTCACTCAACATAAAATTTAACATTGGATACATAACTGAATAAAACAAAATTTTCATTATAACATAATAAGATAACTGGAAAAAGTAAAACATCTGATATAACATAACAAATTAATATATTAAAAATATCTCATTCATATTTATTAATATGTATTGATTCATTAGGCTCTTGCTAGGTTAAAGCATAAACTTGCAGTCAAACAATATGCCTTGTTTGATTTTGTGATGGAGCTGAAAAAGTTGATTATATCATCTTCCGTTTGATAAAGCTCTTCTGTGAAGGTGCCTCACTTGATCTTATCTCTCCTAAAGTCCTCTAAACCAATGTAGAGCAAGATTTTGCAATCTGTCCAGGCTGACGATACCAATAGTAAGTGTTGGAAACCATCAAACATTCACTCTTATGAAATCTGTCATACTTAGCAATAGCTTTCATGACTGTACTCGCAGTAGTACTACTAACTCCACTAGGGCTAAACTTGGGCTTCCCATTTGATCATTTAATCTGATTACTTTGGATATTTTATTCAACACTCTTCCTTTTATATTGATCCCTTCTCCTGTGAGTGATTTGAAATTCAATCTTCACCCGTCTAGCTCTTTCTACCAACACTGAATAATCCTCAATTCCTAAAGGTATTAAAGGTTGCCTAAATGCATCTCTTAGACCATATAGGAATTAATAACATTTATTCTCTGTTGTTACAATCAGTTGTGGTGCATATCTAGATAAGGTTATAAATTATGCTTCGTATTGCATTACATATTTGTCTCTTTGAACCAGACTTATAAATTTGTCCTGCATCTGCCTCCTTACTGACATAGGTACGAACCCTTCTCTAAAAAGTTCCACAGTCTTCTCAATTAACCAGTAAATTTGAAAAATCTTCTATCCTATCTTCACGTTATCCTCACTACCACTTTTCTGCTTCTCCATCCAAAACAAATGTAGCAAGAGGCACTTCCCTTTCATCAGGATATGACATGTTATCCAATATTTTCTTTATACAAAGCAACCAATTTTCAGTCTCAATTGGTCTCTCACTACCTTTGAATAGAGGTGGTTGCATGGCCTGGAATAACTTCAGATATTTATCAACTCCGACTCCAGACTACGATCTTGATTCATAAAGCTATTGGGTCATAGCCGTCATCATCTAGGTAAAGGTATCGGTGTTCACAGTCATTTTAGTTGGTATTTCTTCTCTAACCATATTTCTATCAGATACCTCCTCTTGATCATCCGCATACCTGATATATTTATATAAGGCATAATTAATTATACTATCTAATTGAATCTCTAAATTCTTCACGGATAATTTCATAAATCATTCATATAACTCTTTCATGAGAATTCATATTCCTAAGATACTGACCTAGCGTACTGATACCACTTTTGTCACAATCCAGCCCGAAGACTCGAATTAACGAGACGGTCGGACGGTTGATTTAACTTTTATTTGTTAAATATATCACCAGCAAATTGAAAGAGCCACTAAATCCTCAAAATTCTTTTAAATATAAGATATAAGTACATTTCACTCGAAGCGCCTCGCCTACGATATATATTTTCATCTTTTTTACTCATTTTAAGCTTTGAATAATACAAATTCATTATAAATTTAGGAATGAGCCATAAAAGAACTCAGTGAGTAAATTATGCTTCTAAACTATTGTAATTCAAGGCATTTTAAATAATATGCATGATTATTTCAATACATAAAATAATTTTATTTAATCATTTCATTTCAAAACTTTCAATGTTATGCATATATCATATATTTATCCATATCTTTATCATTTTCCATAAATAATATAACCATGATAAGAGTCACCGTTTAAAATAGTACCAATAAAAATATTCCTTTTTCATTTTTATTTTCTTTTTCATAACCTTTTTCATTTACATACATGGGTATATTGCATCATCAGCTAGTACCATAAGGTGGTGTGTTCCATCAGTCAACATACACATACAAGCATATCTATGTAGCCATTTTATTCTTATAACATTCATTACCTTTATATGATAATGTGAAACATAACATATTAATTTTCATTTGACTCAACATGATTAATCATTAAGTATGAGAATAATAAAACATGCTCCAACTGATAATAAAGACTTCGTAAGCAAGTATTATCTTTCAAAGCATTTAATTGAAGAGAAAACAAAGTCATTATTGTAAATAAAATAAACATGAGTACTCATCTTGATTCAGATATCTGAATAATTTACTTTAGGCACCACTCTAATCATCGCCAACGTAATAATTATATAAATGCATACTCTATAATTTATTTCTCACTTGAAATATTCTTTAATTCTAATATTAAAATTTTCTCTCCCTAAAATATTAAATACTATTTTATTTTTATTTTTATTATTATTATTGTTATTGTATACTACATAAATTGCCCTTTCTCTATATATTTTTCTCCTCATTTTATTATTTAAATATTAATAAAGTCAAAATTTCATTGTTATCAATTTTTTAAACTTTATATATTTTATAACATTTCACTTTAAAAGAAAATTCATAATTTAATTATTATTCATTTTTAAATAAAGTTTCTATTAATAAAATGTACTCTCATTTTCTATAAAATTTATTATTAGCTCACAAATTCGTTACTCTTTTAAATACAGTTTATTATAATAACATTAATTATATATATATATATATATAATAAACTAATAAAATTTTAAACATTGATCTTTTTAAAATTATTATCATGTATAAATTTAGACTAAACTTCATTAATAGAATTTAATAATTTATTCTATAAAAAATCCATAAATTTTAAAATAAGTAATTTAACAATTAATTATGTATTAGATTAAATCTTTCTTTTAAACAACCTCTATTTCTTTTATTTATTATTTACATAATAAATCCTTATATATAAATTATCTTGCCTTTTCGATGCTTGGTGCTCGATCCCTCACTCGTCGCTCGCCCGATTCTTCTCCTTCGCTTTTGTTCTCACTCTCTCAGTCTCTCTCGTTCACTGCTCAAACCCATGACCACCTCCTTCTCCTTCGACTTGTTTGAAAACTCCCTCTTGCTCTCTCCTTTTTTTTCTCTAATTTAGGGCTTCTTCTATTTGTGTGATTCAAAATGAGTGAGCGAATCAAAGTTGTCTCACATTAGAAGTCGCTACATTTCGCATTTGAACGTGATTCCTCGCTCATTTGCAAGGTTCGGTCCTGCCTGCTGCTGTCGCGTTCATGCTCGGCTTGCTCGACTCGCATGCTTTGTCCTATGTTTCACCCGCGTTTTGATTAGGGCCGATTCAAACGAATCGGCCAAGCCCGGTTCTTACACGCCCTTCTTCATCTTCATAAATCCTCTAAATCTGTCGAACTCTCAAATTTAGTAAATCTAGGATTTAGAGCAAAAACTAGGAAACGGTGGATTTTAAGTAGTTGTGAGATTTAACATGACGTTTTTTGCATTTGGCAGAATATAGCCCAAATCCTGCTTAAATCCTGTTACCAAACAGCCCCTTAAAGTAAATTGACAATAATGAAAAAATCTTGACAATAATCTAGTAGTTAAATCAATCTTTTTTAAAGGAAATCCTGAAGCGTGTTTGACATTTTATTGTGTACTTTCGAAATTCAAAATTGGTAAAGGAGTTCCCATACTGCTAGCTTGCAAATGATTGAATGCCTTAGAGCTATTTAAATTCATAAAGGAGACGGGTTTAATTTTAATTCTACCCACCTCTTAAGGTTTTCTACATGCGTGAGTAGTACAGAAAAATTGGAAATAAAATCAGGCTCAAGAAAGGCTTTTGCTTTAGAGATTGGCCATTAAATCGCATATCATCATTTAAATAATCATAAACCTCTTGAATTATGCCTCCCTTTTCTTGCTTGTTGAAGCCACTAAACAACTTTTCAATCCAAATCTAAGGTTACTTGTGTAAGCATTTCTGTCAGCAAAGTACTGAACCTTTTCTATAGGGACATGCTTTGAAAACTTCAAAATCTTGAAAAAAAATGTTCCATGCCGTACAACTCTTAAGAAATGTATCAGTGAAATAAGCATCCTCAACTAAATCAATAACATTTGTGGCATGCATGAAAGATGTTAATACTCAGTTAAAGAAGATATTAAAAAAAAAACAAATTACTTGCATGGAAGGACCTCCTTCAATCGATAAACTCCGAATATGCCTAATCTTGGGAGCTTTAAATGAGAGTGTATGAAGTGTAGCATTGCCATCTTTAGACCTCAAACATTTGAGGTTCTCCTGTCAACATGACAAAGAAGAAATCATTGGAGCAACATCTATAAACCAAGCAGAAACATCTGATGATGCTCCAAACACTACAAATAGTTACTGTAAACAGCAACACTATTGAGAAACAGTGAGGATCTACATTTTCTAATGAGGGGCACTTCTCCTTTTCAAAGTGCAGATTCAAAGTCTGTGCCTCAAGAAAAAATAACAAAAAATCTTTTTTATCCTATCAATTTCCACTCCTACATCATTTCTTCTTTTGATTTGTTAAAGTTTCCCCCAAATCAAACAAACATTGTAGCGTACATTAGACCAATTCCTGTGTTGAAGGCTCACAACAGCTTTTTCTTCTTCGTTTTTCTCTTAACATTAAAAGCGTTGATCACTAATTTCTTTCCCCTTTCAGTTAGAATTCTTTTAAGAGTTTCTCTACGCAACTCGAACAATAACTCGAACACTTTCCCGGATAGTTAGAATTCTTTTGTGCCCTAGTTTTCAACTGCAAATACAGCTGTTTAGCTTCCAATTTCAGTGAGACAGGAAACAAATATATGGTGAAAACCAGCGCTCTCTCCATAAAATACAAAGTGGTAAAAAAAAAAAAAAATTTAACCTATGAACAAAACAAAAAGAACATAAATTATGCCGGCAACGTAAACTATAATGACGCGCCAAGTTCCTACCATGACTTAAGCCAAGGAAGCTAAAAGAAGTCAGGGATAGCAACTTTATCAGAAATTCCAACCTCATTTAGCAAACTCAGCAAACCTTAGAGAGTGTTTTACTGAAACAGTAAGTCAAGTACATGCAAATTTCCTATTTCATAAGGAAAAAGAGCAGAGCTTTAAAAAACAAAAAATTGACGATGAGCGACGGGAGGGAGAGACCTGGATGGGACGAGGGCTGAGAGTTGTCCGGCGTTGGGTCTCTTCCAAAGCAAACTGGACGAACTTTTGGTAGGAGAAGGCGGACAGATCCATGGATGAAGAGAGAGAGGAAGAGAGAGAGAGAGAGAGAGGTGTTTTGAAGTGCTGCAGAGCCGCGAGACGGAATCACGGAACCAATAAATTGGAAAAAGTTTGTGGACCGTAGTACTAGAAACGGGCTAGGCCTTCTTAATAGGGCTGGGCCTTACTTTCGTTTAAATTATTATAATTGGAGATATATCACATAAATTTTATATATTTATTAACTAATTTAATATTTACTTATTTAATATAAAATTTTATGCATAAAAAGAGGTATTTTACTTTTAAAAAATGTATATCTATAATATTTTTGATGTAATTTAAAGTTTTAGGTATAATATAAATAAATTATAAATTTTATATGTTAGATGCATAAATCCTCCATTATATTAAAAATGTATTGAAAGATTGAAAATCATAAACATTTAATTGAACTTGCGCACCTACTCTTAACAATTTAAATTTACTTGAAACTATTAATATGTAATAATCACTATGATTTTCATTTATACAAGCTTCCTTAAATTTAGGCTTCGTTTGGGACGGGTTAATTTCTTACTCTTTTGTAAAGCTTTTTCTTAGTACAAAAATCTCTTAAAAGCAAGAAAAAAATAGTAGTCTAAAGTTGTCTCAAATCAATCCTTATCTTGATGAATTCCTGAATTTCAATTTGATCAACACATCTATTAAGAGGAATGAACTTTAAAACAAAGTTGATGAAACCATTTTAATGGTCAACCAGTACAAGGAGGTGCTGATAAGAATATTGAATAGAAGTTCATTCTTGGAAAATATTCTTCTTCTTCTTCTTCTTCTTCTCTCTCTCTCTCTCTCTCTCTCTCTCTCTCTCTCTCTCTCTCTCTCTCTCTCTCACAAATTGACAATCCACCCTAGGGGTGCAACCGAGTCAAGCCGGCTCGAACTCGACTCGGTAATCGGCTCGACGAGTCGAGCTTATTGATCTCGCAAGTCGAGCTCGAACACAGTTTCAAGCTCGAACGCTTATCGAGCTCGAGCTCGAACAGACATCGGACTCGACTTGTCCACTCGACGAGCAGCTCGGCGGAGCTAGCGGGCGGAAAATCCAATTTACGAGCAGGGAAATCCAATTTACGAGCGGAGAAATCCAAACTGTGAGCGGGAAATCCAAACCGTGAGCAGGAAAATCCAATTAGCGAATCGATTTGCGACGTTGTTACACTCAGCGACGTTTCGACGACGGCATCTGCGACGTCTGCTTCTCTGGCTCTCTGCGATGGACAATGGAAGCGGACGACAGCATTGCGAGAATGACATCTTCGACGTCTGCGACGGACAACGGCGAGAGTCTCAAGACGGCGTTGGACGGACGACGACGTCTGCGATGGACAACAGAAGCGGAAGCGGAACTCGATGACGGCATGGGGTTGAGCGGAATCGGATCTGCGATGTCTACGATGGACAAAGGCGACGGTCGAGCGATGGGGTTGGACGGATGGCGATGTCGTCCGACGCTGGTGAAACGGCTCGATCTCCCGTGACGAGAGCTCGACGAGCTCGCTTTTTTCCTGTCGAGTCGAGCTCGAGCTTGACTTTTGAGCTCGACACGAGTTCGAGCTCGGTTTTCAACATCTAGGCTCGACTCGAACACTCCCCCGACTCGAGCTCGACTCGACTCGTTTTCACCCCTAATCCACCCTTACCCTTGCCTTTGTGAACAACTCTTTATTCTTATTGCATGTCTTATTCTCATGTGATCTGACTCAGTATAAGCATTTGGAAACTCTAATTACATCACAAAAGTAGTAAATAATTCTGATAGGCCATTTACGCGACTCATTTTGGCTTACTGGTTGGAAGCTTTGGTTCGAGTTTCACGTGTGATTTATGTGTGAGTATATCTTAATTGGCCAAAATATTCCCATAAAAAAATAAGTAGGCCATGTGTGATAACAAATAGTGCCATATAGTTCATTTTCTTGAGTTGATTTGTACATTACTATTTTTTTTTGGAAATATAAGTGAAACGTTAGTAAATATATGATTTAAAATATACACCCTCTCAAGTGAGAGTGAAATCTTTACTTCTTGGAGCAATCAGACAACCATCCTGATATTTCTCTAATAGAACTCTTATCAAATCAGTTCATATTTGATTCCCTTCCTGTTTTAGGATCAAGTTGAATTTTTTGTCAATTTAATAAACCATTTATGTTCTAGTCATCCCAAATATGAATCTTTTAACATAAATCTATACCCCTAATTGTAAGAATGAAAGACCATAGAAATTTTTATTTAATAGAATTTTTTTTTTTTTGTTAGGATGTCTTAATAAAAAAAAAATTAAATATGATGATCTTTAAAGTCTTTAAATTTGCTTTGAGATTGTTATAATGTATTGTATCTTATTGTGTGCTAGAAAATTTATGGTTATAGAGAGATGAGAGTTTGTTGTCTAGCTAGTTGCACGAAGATACAGTACACTCAGATAAGAGTTGAGAGCAATAATTATAAGAGACATTGAACTTTTTGCACAAAAAATTTAGGAAAGGGAAAAATCATAAGGCCTAGTCCTATAAAATGATTTTACTAGTATTGATCGTCGATTACAAATTATATTTTTCCTCGATAGAAGGCATAGAACATGTCTTTAATAGATCATGCGTTAATTTGTTTAGTCGTACTCCTTTTGAGAAAAGTAGACCAAAGAACAATTAAAAAGCACGGTATAAATTATAATGCCAACACCGAAAATTGTATTTAATGTTTATATCATACATCAATCTTATGAATGACATCATGCATTGACATGATTAGAAATGATAGATGATAAAATTAGTAGATATCGGTGTAAGCATGCAACAACAATTAAATGAGAGTAGGATTATAGCCGAGCGATGGAGGTCGGAGGACCATCTTTGGGTGACAATAATTGGAGGGTCGTAGTCTATATCGATGGTTGGAGGATAATGGCAGGGTGATGGAAGCCAAAGGACTGTAGTCCAGCAATAGAGAATCATAGTAAGGCAATAAAGGTCGAATGACCATAATTGGGTGATGATGGTCAAAAGACTGTAATACAGAGACAGAAGTCGAATGATAGTAATCAGGAGATGGTGTTGGAAAGGTAGTAGTTGGGGGATCATGGTTGAGAATCATAGTTGGGTTACAGTGGTCGGAAGGTTGTAACGAGCAATGCTACTCAAAGGATGTAGTCAAGCAATAATGGTCGGATGATTGTAATCGCGTGATGGTAGTATGAGGACCGTGATCGAGTGACAGTGGCCGAAGGACCATTGTTGAGTGATGGTGGTCAGTAAATCATAGTCGGGCGACGATGGTCAAAGGGCCATAGTCGAGAGATGCTTGTTGTGAATATCCTAATTAGATAGTGGTTGTGAGAGGATCGTGATCAAGAAATAGTTGACAGATGACTGTAGTCATGCGATAATGGTCGAAGGATGGTGGTTAGAAGACTTTTGTCGGGCAATAGTGTTGCAACGATGGCGATCAAATAAAGGCTCTGCAGTGGTGCTTAATTCAAACTCCAAGATTCTTAAAGCCTCTAAGCTTTTTTGAATCTCAAGTCTAAGATCAAGATCCAACATGTTAAGAGTGACGGTTCATTATAGATGTTTTAGAATGATATGTTTCTTAAATATAGCAAAAATCATAAACACTCCATGGAACGATGATCATAGACTATTTCTTTAACATTTAAGTTTCTTAATGTTGCCGAGATTAAGCAATCTTACGCTTGCAGGATTCGTCTTATTGAGACATTCAGTAGACTATAATTTTATTGAAATTAAAAATAGGATGATCTTGAATTTAGTTTTAAACTTTTTAAATTTAAATATATATCGAGATTTTCAATAACGGATCACAACTATCTTAAATTAAACTAATACCTTTGAAATCTGTACTGATCAAATATATATTAAGAATATTTTTAACATAATTTTAATCCTATATAAAAAGTACTAATTAAATAAATATCATTTTTTAGAATGCTAAAGGCTTTAAAAAAAATGGAAGAGTTTTTCAAATGAGTTGCCAGCTCTTGCGACCCAACGTTAACCAAATCTTTACATTTATTGATGAAATGGATGTCAGTAAATAATGAAAAAATATTTACTTCCTTCTGACCTGCGCCACCATTTATTTTATTTGGAGAGCTAGAATTGATAGATTATTTGGAAACTCTTTTGAATGCTATGCTGCGACTGCTGCAAAAATTAAGAGGGCCATTATATTTAAATCTTCAAAATGGAAAAGCTTCCACTTCATTCAACATTTGCTACTCTAATTTTCAGCTCCTTTTGGGTTTTTTCAAGATTTGCCCATATCGGCTGCTTCTCAAATTTTTTGAGACCTTTTGGAGTTTTGTTTTGCTCTGGTCATTTTATGGATGCCTTGTGGAGGTCCTGTGTGGCTACCGGGGTTTTGCATCTGCTCTTCAATGTCGAGCCAGAGGTTTTTTTTGGTGGATGATGATTAATGCTGGTGCTTACCAGCTTCTTCTTGGATGGTCTTTCTCGGCAACCAGAAGACCTCATGCTCTTCTTGCTTCCTGGTGGTTATCATTTTGTAGAGCATTTTGAGTCCTCTTACTCCTACCTTTTGGTGGTTGATTTTGTTTGACCCTTAACTTCCAAATTTTTTTTTCTTGTATAGTTTGATTGGGTCTTTTTTCTTCCACACTTAGGGGCAGATCTACCTAAAGCTCATCGGGGGTAATTGTCTCCCCTAAAAAAATAATTTTTTCGATAATTTGTTCTCCGTCATCTATTTTTAGTTTTCATTAAAAGGGCTTTTAAGCAATGCCCCCCCCCCCCCCCCTAAAAGTTTTAAAATATTATAGTCTTTAAACAATTGCCACCAACATGATTAAACACATTGTGTAGAGGTATTATTGTTAGAAGACGATGAACCAAATACAAAGAGAAATAGTAAAGAGAATTCAAAAATATCCTTACAACCAAAATTTGTTCTGGGGGCACTGCCCTCGAATCCCGCTAGGGGGAGCTGCCCTTTTGGACTGCTGGCATATCTGCGAAATCTCTGCACTTTTATTTATAAGTTTGTCCTCCCCCCCTCCCCTGAAAATTAAGGATGATTCTGCCCATGTTCACACTTGTAACTTTCTTTACAAGGATAGAATGAGCTAATGCCCCAAAATTTTTCAAAAAAAAAAAAATAAAGAAATAAATAAATAGCTGCATGGGAGACTGCCCTCACCGAGGAACTTTTATTTGGTCCGGTGTAAGGATGCAGAGGAACATCCGGTTGTAGACAAAATCCCGCCTATACCGAGGTGTACCGAGTTTTCCAAAAAACTCGGTACACCTCGGTATAGGCAGAATTTTGCCTATGACCGAATGTTCCTCTGCATCCGGTCGGAGGACGTAATAATTGTTCCTCACCGAGCCATAGCTCTAGGACAATCCTTTATGTTTTTACCAAGAAGGCTTTATGGCTTTATAAATCGGCAAGCCATAGCTCGCAGTGAGGTTTGGTTTCTTTTTATACTGTGAAATTAAAACACATATTATACATTTCAAAATGATTTGTGATCTCACATAATTTAAACTAAAAATATTATCATGAGATTTAAGTTTTATTGGGACAGCTTTCTACAACTTTCTAAAATAATATTTTAATTAAAAAAAAATTATCTAGAAGTTTTAGTACTATAAATCTTCCTTAGAAAGCTATCCCAAAAAAATTTCTTACTATTTTCTAAAGCAAATTTTAAAACAAAAATTTCTTCAATTGAAAACTTCTATATTAGAAAACATTTTTAGAAAGCAGTAAGAAAGATATCATAAACGTAGCCTTAGACTTTGCTTGTGTTGCATCCTGCAAAATTCACGGTGGTAGAGAAATATGGAGTTATCGTCATAGCTTTGTACGAAGATCCAGTGCACAAACTTATTATAAGAAGGGGTGTGGGAATCATAAGTGACATGAAGTATATATATATATATATATATATTCAAAGGGATCGTAGTCGGCAGGCAATGGATGGTTGGAGGGACCATAGTCGGCTGTCGACTGTGGTCAGAGGGACCATATTTGGCGGGTGAGGATGGTGGGAGGAATCGCATTCGACGTGCGAAAGTGGTCGAAGGGACCTTACTTGGCAATCCGATGGAGGACCAACAATGGTTGGACGTAAGAGGAGGTTTAGTGGTGGTTCAACGATGGTCACGAGGAAGTTTGGTAGACGTCGATGGCCTAGTGGAAGTATAGTGACGGTCGGGCAAAAGTCTGGTGGCAGTCGATGGTTGGTTGGTAGTCTGGAAGCGGTCGGCAGCCATGTCATAGTCTAACGATGATAAAATGAAGTGTAGTAACTGCCGCCGACCAGGCGATGGTTGGATGATGGTAAGGTGGAAGTCCGACGGTTGTCTGCAGCCGACTAAAAGTCCAGCGACGATCGGAGACGACAGTGGTCGAAGGGACCTTACTTGGCAGCCCGATGGAGGACCAATAATGGTTGGACGTAAGAGGAAGTTTAGTGGGGGTTCAACGAAGGGACCTTACTTGGCAGCGGCGATCGGAGATTGGGTGGAAGTTCGATGGCGGTCGGCGGCCGAGCAATGGTTGAACAATGGTCAAGTAGAAGTCTGATGGTGGTCGTGGGCCAGACGGTGGTTCGGTGGCAATCAACGAAGGTTCGCCGGCGGTTGTGCGAAAGCTCTTAAAGCCTCATAACTCTCTCAAGTCTATAGCCAAATGTCTTCTTTCAAGTTGAGAGTAGAGTTCTATTTTTGGATTTTGTGAGCGACACATCCCGTAAATATACAGAATATTTGGGGCATGTTCGTGGTGCTCTATCGGATGGCCCGTATTGATTCCCCATATCATAGAGCATTTTCAAGTGTTTAAGTGCCTTAATTATGTCATAATTTATCGATCATAGACTTGTTGGATTTGTCCCGCCGAGCCGCTCAATTTGACTATAAACATGTTATATTTGAATATCATTTAGTCATCCAATTTAGGCTTTGAACCTTCCAAAATTGGATCGATTTTAGTGTTGTTGGGTTCATCTCTTCAAAACATTCAGTTTGACTATAAGTTTGTTGAAATCAAGATGCAGATGGTCCTAAATTTAATTTTGGAAGTTTCTAACTTGAATATGCTTCGAGATTCGTGCATGATCAAGATGAATTTTGGTTACGTATCTGTTTGAGACAGTTTTTTTACTATTTTGCTCTTCCAACTCAATTACAATTTTGGTTTGACTCCTAATTTTTTAATATTTTTAATAATTTTTTTACTAGAACGCTATTTTGAACAGTAATTATTTAAAAAAAAATCATTTTCTCCATTGTTTCTTTACAACTACGTTTATAAAAAGTAATAATCAGATGTTAGGCTTCATTTGTGATAGCCTTTTTATTGATTTTATAGTGTCCCACGCTTCATTTGGGATAGCTTTAGATCACTGTTTTTTTCCTACTTTCAAGAGAATATTTTTGTGCTAAAAAATAGTTTTATAAAACATTAAGAAAGCTGTCCCAAACGAAACTTCATGCTTCTAGAACAATATTGATAATCAATTGAGATTTTTTTTCATACCAAGCCAAATATAAATTTGACATGCAATAATTGTGATGTGTACTATTTCATAATTATCATTTACCTTAAAATTATGAATAGTGCACATAGAAAATGCAGGATTAGATTTTTGAGGGCTTGATTACTGCATATTTTTATATAAGTTTATTTTTTAAAATACTATCACAATTTTATTTGATTGAATTTTTTTTATTAAATTTCAAAATTTTTCATAATAACAAGTAACTTTTTACCATTAGTCAAATAAACCCTAAGACAACCCATAATTTACAAAGTATACCAATTTGGCATATATAGTTTGAGATTCATATGGGTAAAATGTATTGTTCTTTTTGATTGATAAGGATGGTCCAATGACATTCCATGTGATTCATGTCTCAAGAAAATGTTGGAAAGCCAGCTGCCACAATAGTGATAATAGACCTCAATTATTAAACACAAAGCATGGTGATTGTACATATCTCTTGATTAGAAATTTCAAAGTTGTGAGGCTGACTTGCAATTTTGTTTTGTTAAATTTAATGGTATCAAAAATTGATCTATTGAAATATTTGAGTTATGATTGATCCATTTAACAATTGAGATGGGTTGAGATCTAAAAATCTAACCTGTTTAATAAACAATTGGGGTCTGGGTCAACCTGCCAACCCAAAATTAATCTAATTTTGATCTTGAATGGACAAATTTATAAATTTGATCAAAGAAGCGCGCAAAATCTGAAATGAGAGAGGCGAATATAGGATAGGAGGCGGGATTTAATTTTGTATTTTCGTTCACCGTTTTGATTCGGCACTTCGGTCGTTCGGGTCAGCACCTCAGTGGCTTACTGTCCTGGACACGAAAGTGAAAAGGGTAGGAAAGTGGCGGGCCGAGAGCAAGCAGAAGCATATTTATGGGATTTGGCTCAAGAAGCGCGCGAATTGAAAGAAAGGTGGGAAAGTTTTCGCAATCTAGAGGGGATTTAGTCGAAGAAGCATTTGAAATGGAATATTGGAATCAGAAAAAAAAATCTACTTTTAAAAAATAGGTTGGCGGGTTGTGTTGGGTTGAGTTGGGTTTGAACCGGGTCGGGTTCAGGTCTGAGTTTGCCTCCTTTTATTTGATTTTTCTTTCTGAAGCTTTTTCTCTAACCGTCAATTATTGTGATCATGATGAGCTTTTGGCTTTGAGCTTCTGATTATGTGGTTTTGGTTTAGGATTATGTTCACATTTTTCATGGCCATTGCATCTTGCTGCGAAGCAAGGTCAGCCATCTCGTACGTGTCAAAATCCTGTTGGACAATGGAGCTCTTGTTTTTGCTTCTACTATAAGCACGTGTAACTTTGATGAATTTCTGTTTACTCTTATTATGTTATTTTTTTTACTTTATGAATTTTAAACAATTGAAATTAGTCAAATTACTTATTATATTATGTTAATTTTATTAATTTTTAATAATATTATTATCTATTATGTCATCTGATTCGATCCCGATCGAACCGTGAATCTCTCCTTCTTCTAGTTCAATGTCCGATCCGACTTTCAAGCCTTGAATATATTCAAATAGTTTTTTTTTTTTTTTGGAAGAAATGTCACTCTTAATGGTATGATTAATAAATGTAATTACAATTATAAAAAATAGCATCTAAAATAGCAATCTTCATTAAAAAAATAATTAATTTTAGCCACATGATCAAAATTCAAGTTCTTGACCCAAAAAATAAAATAATATCAGCTTTAACAAAAATATGATTAAAATACACTTTCATCATTATTTTTAATATAAATAATAATGCGAGCTGCGCTTGATGAATGGCACGTAAGCTAAATTCGATGAACTAATGGATCAAATTTAAACTAATTTTTCCTTGATTCAATAGGTCTCTAGTTCGTTGATTTAAAAAATATTAATATAAAATAAACTTAACATATATTAGAATTAAAATATTTAAAATTTATATTAATTATATATAGTGATTCTTGATTATTTAATTTTTTATTTCTTTTTCTTTTTATAATTTTATTATAATAATTATTTAAATTATAGTTATTTTCGTCCTTTTCTTATAAATAATTAAGTTATCTCCTATATCATACGTACCTTCTTCTTAAAAAACTGCCACTTCTCCTCCACTAAGCATCCGACGTGAGCTATTCTCAAACCATTAAGAAGCAGCACAAGCAGGAAGTAACAGCGTCATACAATATTTCATGTGGCAGTTGGAGATATTTTTAATTTTTTCATGTTTGTCTTGTTGCTGAGAGCACTGTTATTTTCACAGTGCTTTAGTACAATGATTAATTTAAAATAATTCATAGAAGGTCATTTGGCAGCTTCTAGAAAAAAATATATGTTTAAAAATGATATTATCATGTTTAAATTTTTTTGAAGTCATTTTATATAGTTGAAGACAAATGCTCATTTTGAATTATGAAAATTAGGGGTGTCAAATCGTGTTCATAGGTCGGGTTCGGGTCACTTATCCCAAAACGGTTTGGGATTGGGTCTACCCGACCCGACCCGTAAATTTGTCGACTCGACATGAAGCTTTCTTCCGTTTGCGCATTTATTCAGCCAAATCCTGAAATATGTCACGGGAGCTTGCTTATTCAGCCAAATCCTGTAAATCTGTCATAGGAGCTTGCTTATTTAGCCAAATCCCATAAATTTGGTGATGGGGGAGAGTTTCTTCCTTTCACGTGCTTATTCAACCAAGCCAAATCCCATAAATATCTTGAAGCTTAATTTTTTCAAGAGGCCGCCGACTGTCAGAGTACGAGGCTGAGTCTGAATGTGACGGGGTTGAGTTTGAATGTGACGCGACTCACAGAGTGACAAGTCGACAACGGACCACGACACGACTCACGTGCGACGGGCTGATAGCAGACTGCGAAGCGGCTCACGCCAATCAAAACCGGTTTGGTTTCGAGCTTCCAGGTTAACCCGAACTAGACCCAATTTTACAAACGGGTCGAAAACCTAAACCAGAACCCGACCTGTATCTCAAACTAGTTGACCCTAATCAGAAATTTTTCGTTCGACTTCGAATCTGATTTTCGAGTCATATCAAATATTGACACACCTAATGAAACTAATAAATAAATATCATTTTGGTTAGAATATATGTGTGCACATATTTTTATAACGCCTTGGATTCATCAATTTAATATGAGAGGTCGAACTTGATTCTGTAATCTGCTAGTCGTGAACTAGCTTCGTATCAATTTAATGTAGTCATATATATATACTATTGATTGTGTTCAACACCCACAAATAGGGGAGTTACTAATCATGCGTGGAAATGGAATTGAATATGACAATCATATGGTACAATCTTATACTTTAGGGTCCATATATTGTATCCCTAAAATCAATCCAATTTCTCTAACAAACTCTCTTTGGCTTAATTGATCTCAAATTTTCTCTATGTAAGGGGTCAACTTCCTTCATCAAATATAGAGACATTAAATTTATAAATTGTCTTTTTTTAAGGCAGAATGCTTGCACGTTATGGCCATTTAATTTCTTATATATTTTTTTTTATTCTTACAATTTTTTATCGTACTTCCTTGTTTCCTTATTCTAATTTATTTCTTGTTCTTCGGCATAAATAGCAATGTTGCATGGCTACTGGTTTGTATTATAACAAGTTTTATTATTGATATACAATCAAAAAAATTATCTTGACCGAGCATGAATGTCGAGGCAAATCGAGATGAAAGCGTCCAAAATTAAATATGGGACCATATGACTCTGATTTCAGCAAACTTAATCGAACATCTCAAAAATATTAATCCAACGACACCAATTTGACTCAATCCAAGCCCAAATGGGTCCAAATTGAAGACCCGAAGCACCTCTGAAAGGTTCAACCCATAATTTTGATTACCAAATGAATTCCAAATGTGACATGCTTATAGTCAAATCGAGCAACTCTACGAGACAAATATAACGAGCCCAAGATCATCAATCTACGATATCATTATGGCATTCAAATGCCCAGTAAATGGTTCATAATCAAGTGGATCAATTTTAGCCATCCATCCAAACTACTCCCAACATATCCTTAATCACTCTCATATTTACTGGCCAAGCCACATGCTTCATTTGTTACTAAGCCATATAATATAAGATTGAGATTGTGTTAATATTTCATTTCATACTGTTAGGCAGCTTCACCATATTCTTATTAATCAGTCATACTAACATCATACAACATTCCACCATAAAAGTGCATAACTATCTCGCACATGTTCTTAACACTTATAATACCAAGACCGCATAACCTAAAAGCCAAAATTGATATTTTTTTGCAACCATTAATTGATGACATTAAGTTCTTATGGGAAGAAGATGTCATCACATATGACATATCAAACAAACATAATTTTCTCCTTAAAGCTGCATTGCTTTGGATCATTGGTAATTTTTCAATTTACGGTATGTTATTGGGTTAGAGAACAACATGAAATACAAGAGTAAGGATAATGTAAAAGATATAATAGACATTAAAGTGTACTGTAGGTGAAAAAATATTGAGCTAATAACTAACAACGTTGATAGAATAATGAAGCTCAAAGTACCATTCGCATTCATGTTAGAACAAAAAAGATCAATGTGTTAGTGGTTTCAAGGTTTAAAAATCATTGATGTCCATGGATCAAATTTGAGCCGATGTGTAGACCTTAAATTTGCGAGATTATTTAGACTAAAAAATCAAGTCTGTGATCGACATGATTATAGAGGCGCTCCTTCCAATTGTAGAGCCGATGTGTGATCTTAAATCTGCGAGAAAAATATATCAATCATCCTATGCAAGCTAGTAAAAAAGATTTTCCCTGAATTCTATGAAACATCTTTCAATCCATCTACCTTATGAAGTTAGAGGAGGAGGACCTGTGAAATATCATTGGATATATTCTTTTGAGATGTAATATGTAATATCTCGTTTCCTTACTGTTCCTCTCTGATTTGGATTTTCTTCCCAGAATCGGCCAGGACGAAGTTTGGATCGTCCAGGCCGATCAGTGCATTGAAAACAGCTGATTTCTGGAGCAAATTCTGGACAGAATCGTCCAGGACGATATTGAGATCGTCCAGGACGATCTGCACTGTTCCTAAAAATCGTCCTGATCATCGCCCTGGAGTATCGGCCAGGACGACCAGAATTGGTCTGATCGTCCAGGCCGATCGAGACGATCGGTCAGGCCGATCCATGTATGATATAAGGAAATGAGCTCGTTTTGAGGAGAGAGAAAATCAAAATTTATAAATCAGATATTTGTAGAGAGAGAAAGAGAAAGGAAGAAAAGAGAAAAGTTGATTTTCGGAGACCGCGGAGCGCTTTTCGTCCGACGCTGCTGTTGGGAAAAGTGTAGATCTCGTGGTAAGGACTCCGAACCCTGTTTCTGTTTTCAGAGATTTTGTGTTTTGACCGAGATATGATCTGTTTTGTGTTTTCGTAGTCGACTTTTCGACCTGGTTTTGATTTGACACAACTTCCACCGCACAACTTTTAGTATGTTATAGATATGATTATTGTACACGATTTGACTGTATTCTACGAAGATTTTACCGGTCGGAATTGATTCTACGTGATTTTAATCGATTTTAATTGAATAGAATAATATCAGGACCTGATTTGATTTGGATTCTATAGATCGATAGTCTTGTATTGACGCTATAGATATTCTATTGTAATTTGGAAAGATTTGGAAACTGTGTCTTTTTGCAGGATTTTTGTGTAAATTTGACCGACTACCGTTACGCTGCCCGATTTTCGTATGATTCCTGAATTGTATGAAACTGATAGATTGAATCGATATAGATATGATTATTGATATGATTGCTTTACTATTGATTATTGATTGATTATTGATACTGGAACACGTATAACCTGGTTGAACATTGGTTGGAGATGATACCTGTACAGGATGGTGGGCCGACGGGCTTTCCTTTAAATCATAGATCATGGATCATGGATATAACGATGGGAGTCATAAGGAGATCATAGGCCGACGGGCAATAGAGTGACGACTCTTTTCATAGAACCAATGTATTGATATCTACAACAGCAATATGGATTCTACGACAGCAACATGACCATTGATTATACATTGTTCAGTATATAGTATTGAATTGCATGTTTATTGTATTGATTTACGGATTATTTGCTTTATCGATTTCTGCCCTATTGATTGATCGGATTTACTGTATCGTACGATTTCACTGATTTCATCGATTGACTACTGAACATTGATACTACTTTGATAGATATAGATACTGCATTGATAGCATGGACATCGTATAGATTCATGGATTTTGCTGCCTATAGACTTATAGATTCACTGTTGCTACTGTTTTACACCGTATTGACTGTTTTATAGATTCATTGCTTCGTATCGCCTTTCTCGATTGATTTCAATTGATTAGATCGTATTGATTTGATAGCATCGATTTGATTGACGACGTTGATTGAGCGAATTGATTATCGAATTGCCTGCCGCTGCATAGACTCATTGACCATTGATTGATTCAGATTGATAGATTGACATGCATATTGATAGCTCTGCCGTGCTCTGATTTCAGTTATAGGTATTAGGTGACCTGCTGGGCTTTGTAAAGCTCATTATATGTGGTTGATATTTTTCAGGTCAGGGCTCGGGAGCAGGAGATAGGCATTGATCCAGATCTGCAGGTTTTTAGTTCTTTTGATAGATAGATGATTCTTTTGTACTCAGGACAGGATAGTTTCCTTTCTTGTTTTGTTAGTGTAGTTCCTGAGTATTGTACATGATGTTTTGTGATATGAATCGACAGTTATATTGAAGTTTTAAATGTTATAGATGTTTGATAGAATGCTTACTGAAGGATTTATAGATAACTCTGGTAAATTGTTGCGAATTGATCGACATTCTTTCCAAGTTAGATCTTGGGGCGTGACAAGTTGGTATCAGAGCAATGTTATTGGAAGAATGGATTGTTACCAGAGTTGTAGGTTTGGATTGAGAGATTGGGTAGATTGGGTAGCTTAAGAGCTTCATTGGCATACATCATTGCATATGTGTATCATTTGTTCTGAATTGTGCAGGTGAAAAGATATGGATCCTCCGGCAGAATCCAGTGTACCGAATGAGCAACACAGCGCATCTCCAGTACCTTCAGAGAGTATGATGCAGTTAGCTACTGCGATTGCACATGTTATGGGGGATGCTCAGAGCAAGATGAGTGGGAGTAAAGAGGAAGAAGTTGATAGACACTTACAGATGTTTCATAAGCTGAAGCCTCCGTTGTTCAAAGGGGCTGTAGGACCACAGGCTGCGGAGGATTGGATAATGAGGATAGAAAAGATTTTTGATAGCATGCAGTGTCCGGGAAACAGAAAAGTACCATTGGCAGTATTCATGTTGGAGAGTGAGGCAGAGAGATGGTGGATTGGACAGCAGAGAGAGAAATTCCAGGGGAAGACCAATGCTGAGATCACCTGGGATGAGTTCACTACAGTGTTCAGGATGTGGTTCGTACCACCGTCAGCTCAGCGACAGATGCAGGAAGCTTTCATGAGATTGGAGCAAGGCCGCAAGTCAGTGATGCAGTACGAGGCCGAGTTTACTGCACTTGCGAGGTACGCTGCTCACTTGATTCCTACTGCCGAAGACAAGTGTTATAGATTTCTGCACGGATTGAACAGAGAGCTGAGGCAACCACTAGTACCTTTCCGGATCCACGAGTTTTCTGAGCTAGTGGAGCGGGCCCGATTGATAGAGATTGAGTTGACGACACCAGTATCGAGGTACGAGGATACCAGGAGGAGGAGAGATGAGGTACGACGAGATGATTCCAGAGATAGAGAGAAGAGAAGCAGGTATGAAGGTTCGAAGGGATCTGCATCGGGATCTGCGTCACGATCTGCATCGATAGTATCATCTGGTGGTTCTGGCGAGTGCACTCACTGTGGTAAACGACATGCAGGTCGGTGTTACCTATTGACGGGACAGTGTTTTTACTGTGGACAGCAAGGACATAGAGCGATAGATTGTCCTCAGAAAGGACTGGGTGGAAGGACTGGCTCTGGCACGGGTACAGGACAACAGAGGACTATTGGCTCGAGGGCCTACAGTGAGAGATCAGGGAACCGGATGGATGATAGAGCTGTCAGAGACCAGAGGGAGACGGTTGCGCCACGACCTCTAGTGGTGCCACGCATCTACAGTCTACAGAGTTTACAGCATCAGGATCAACAACGACCAGAAGATTCTACTGGTAAGATTGATTTGACTAACCAATTGATATTGACATATGAACATTGCATATTGACATTTGATTGATTGCATTGTGTGTTCTGTATGGATTCCGACGAGTTTTGATTTAGATTTGGTTTTCGATCGATTTGTTTTGCATTGTTGTTTTTGCTTCGTACCTGTAGGGAAATGTCGGGACGACATTTTTCTAAGGTGGGGAGATTGTAATATCTCGTTTCCTTACTGTTCCTCTCTGATTTGGATTTTCTTCCCAGAATCGGCCAGGACGAAGTTTGGATCGTCCAGGCCGATCAGTGCATTGAAAACAGCTGATTTCTGGAGCAAATTCTGGACAGAATCGTCCAGGACGATATTGAGATCGTCCAGGACGATCTGCACTGTTCCTAAAAATCGTCCTGATCATCGCCCTGGAGTATCGGCCAGGACGACCAGAATTGGTCTGATCGTCCAGGCCGATCGAGACGATCGGTCAGGCCGATCCATGTATGATATAAGGAAATGAGCTCGTTTTGAGGAGAGAGAAAATCAAAATTTATAAATCAGATATTTGTAGAGAGAGAAAGAGAAAGGAAGAAAAGAGAAAAGTTGATTTTCGGAGACCGCGGAGCGCTTTTCGTCCGACGCTGCTGTTGGGAAAAGTGTAGATCTCGTGGTAAGGACTCCGAACCCTGTTTCTGTTTTCAGAGATTTTGTGTTTTGACCGAGATATGATCTGTTTTGTGTTTTCGTAGTCGACTTTTCGACCTGGTTTTGATTTGACACAACTTCCACCGCACAACTTTTAGTATGTTATAGATATGATTATTGTACACGATTTGACTGTATTCTACGAAGATTTTACCGGTCGGAATTGATTCTACGTGATTTTAATCGATTTTAATTGAATAGAATAATATCAGGACCTGATTTGATTTGGATTCTATAGATCGATAGTCTTGTATTGACGCTATAGATATTCTATTGTAATTTGGAAAGATTTGGAAACTGTGTCTTTTTGCAGGATTTTTGTGTAAATTTGACCGACTACCGTTACGCTGCCCGATTTTCGTATGATTCCTGAATTGTATGAAACTGATAGATTGAATCGATATAGATATGATTATTGATATGATTGCTTTACTATTGATTATTGATTGATTATTGATACTGGAACACGTATAACCTGGTTGAACATTGGTTGGAGATGATACCTGTACAGGATGGTGGGCCGACGGGCTTTCCTTTAAATCATAGATCATGGATCATGGATATAACGATGGGAGTCATAAGGAGATCATAGGCCGACGGGCAATAGAGTGACGACTCTTTTCATAGAACCAATGTATTGATATCTACAACAGCAATATGGATTCTACGACAGCAACATGACCATTGATTATACATTGTTCAGTATATAGTATTGAATTGCATGTTTATTGTATTGATTTACGGATTATTTGCTTTATCGATTTCTGCCCTATTGATTGATCGGATTTACTGTATCGTACGATTTCACTGATTTCATCGATTGACTACTGAACATTGATACTACTTTGATAGATATAGATACTGCATTGATAGCATGGACATCGTATAGATTCATGGATTTTGCTGCCTATAGACTTATAGATTCACTGTTGCTACTGTTTTACACCGTATTGACTGTTTTATAGATTCATTGCTTCGTATCGCCTTTCTCGATTGATTTCAATTGATTAGATCGTATTGATTTGATAGCATCGATTTGATTGACGACGTTGATTGAGCGAATTGATTATCGAATTGCCTGCCGCTGCATAGACTCATTGACCATTGATTGATTCAGATTGATAGATTGACATGCATATTGATAGCTCTGCCGTGCTCTGATTTCAGTTATAGGTATTAGGTGACCTGCTGGGCTTTGTAAAGCTCATTATATGTGGTTGATATTTTTCAGGTCAGGGCTCGGGAGCAGGAGATAGGCATTGATCCAGATCTGCAGGTTTTTAGTTCTTTTGATAGATAGATGATTCTTTTGTACTCAGGACAGGATAGTTTCCTTTCTTGTTTTGTTAGTGTAGTTCCTGAGTATTGTACATGATGTTTTGTGATATGAATCGACAGTTATATTGAAGTTTTAAATGTTATAGATGTTTGATAGAATGCTTACTGAAGGATTTATAGATAACTCTGGTAAATTGTTGCGAATTGATCGACATTCTTTCCAAGTTAGATCTTGGGGCGTGACATAATATATCTATTTAATACGTTGTCTTTAATATTTCTAATCATAACTCATTATTGTGATCATCTAACATATACTTGATCAAGTTAAACATATGTTAAGAATAAAGCACGATCAGAACGATCCATATGTGAAGCATATTTAGCTAAAAAAATCACCAACTTCTACTCCCATGCACTACTTCGAGCCATATGTGAGAAGTACAAGAATAAAAATTGGTCGTAATATGGACTTCGATATTGAAGAACAATCTCAATCTACTCTATCAATGTTTACAAGTTATGAAAAGGTTAGTAGGAAATATGTTGCAAGATTTCTTAGTGATTTAGAAATCAAAACAACTTTATATGTGCTACTAAACTACCATAAAGTCTAACCTATCTTAAAGTAAATTTTTTCATAATATGCATAAAAAATCATGTTAATTTTTAATTCTCTAGTGTAAGTTGGATGATATGTTACCAGGAATTTTGTAAACAGTTTGCCCCCAACAGATACTATAATTGTCTTATTGCAAATGAATTTCCAACATGTAGATCTCACGTGATCAAAATCTATATTACTTCATTAATTTACATCGTATTAAATATTACAAACCTTAAAATTTTCAACTTTTCTAAGTTTCATGACCCCCGAAATAAGGTTTTCAATAAAGAGCTATAAGCACTAGCATGAGGTCCAATGCGAAAAACAAACACATAGCCAATTTATATAGTTAATGACAAAGTTCTGAAAATCAGACGAACAACGAACTGAAAGAAGGAGAGGTTCACCGTTTGATCAGCCGAATCGGGGTCGAACCGGATGAGGTAATAAATAATAATATTATCATTAAAAGTAATAAAATTAACAAAATAAAAAAATAATAACCATACAATTTAATATGATTTATTGATAATTTATATTACATATTTAGATATATTTTATAAATATAAATTATATAAAAACACATAATATAAAATTATAAATATAAATCATTCATATGTCTAATTAAATATATAAAAATTAATTGATTATAATATATAATTAAATATATAAAAATTAAATATTATTAATTAAAAAATAAATATTATCAGCTAAAAAATAAATATTATTCATATTATAAAAATTAAATATTATCAACTAAAAATATAAATATTACTAACTAAAAATAAATATTATTCATAATATAAAAATTAATTAAAAATTATAAAAAAATTGTGTTGTATAGTGTATACAAGAAATTAAAGATAATTTTTTTTTTTTTGCTTTGTATGATTTAGTCTCATATCACTTGTGAAGTTTTACTTTGTATAGTTTATTTAACTTTTTATTTTTGTTCACAATAGAGCTCATATGCAGTAATAGAGCCACATGAGAATGTTGAAAAATTATATTTAATTAATAAAAATTTAAGAGTTTTATATTAATATTTATAAGAATTTATTAAGTTAAATATTTATTTAATATTAACTAATTTGTTTAATTATTTAAATTATTTTTTTTAACTGTCCGGTTTTTAAACCTGGACTGATTCATCGGTTCACCGATTGAACAGGCGGTTCTTGTCGAAACCGACCTATTTGAGGCAAAGTCAATTTTTAAGTTGAATTAGACTGGGTTTTTAAAGCCTCGAGTTTGTGTTAGAGGAAACATTTATAAAAAAAAATAAATGTAATTATTATGAAATTCTAGATGAGATTCTTAAACTGTAGTACTAAGGAGAAAATGATAATCTTATATGTAGAACTAAGGAAAACATAAAAATCTTGTATGTTTATTCAACTGTCAATGATATGATCCTGAATTTTTATAAGAGGTGGAAGAGAGGAGAAGATGAAAGGAATATTCTAGAACTATCTATATTTTTTTAAAATTTTAATATATATTTCGGAATTTTAAAAGCAAAAGATCACTTTTTTTTTTAAATAATGATAATATAAATTTAATATTTTATTAAAAGCTAGGCAACACTATGGGAAATTCTAGAATTTTTCATAAACTTTTGAAATTTTTCATTATCTTTTTTTTTTTTTTTGGGAATTTTAAAAGCCAAATATCACTTATTTTTATAACAAATAAATAATAATAATAATAATATAAATTTAACATTTTATACTATGGTAGATTAGAAGAATTTCTAGAATTTTTCATAAACTTTTGAAAAATTTTAATATTCTTTTTGAAGTTTTAAAAGCTACAAAACATATTTTTCTATATAAATAATTATTTAGATATAAATATTTACAACATCATACCAATCTATGAAATTTTATAGGAGAGATTATTATGTGCGAAGATCAAACACATAGAAATGTTCAATTTTGTCTTTGTAAATAGTAAAAGCACGGTGTTGAATAGTAAAAACACAGCTTACTATGATTTACTTTTCATAGAGACATACCGGACTGTTCTCCATATTTGATCTCCGCAGGTAATAATTCATCCCATTAACTTTATAAATATAAAGATCTTTATATTAATACATTATATCTATATATTGAATATATTTAATATAATGATTTGTAATCACTTTATAGGTAATTTCATTGTTAGGGATTGGCCCTATAATATTTCATACAATAATTATAATAATTATATGAAAAATCTCAAAAAAGTCTATAAACATAATTTGAAATTTTAGACAACTTAATTATGAGTGATTTATGTTATTTTTTTAATTGCCTATGATGGCCAATATCCACGAGGATGTCAAGCAACATAATTATGATTATCAATCACCAGCAACTTAGGAAGGTACAAATATATATTTTTGGACTATCTAAGCTTTGATGTCTGAAAATAGGGAGATAATTGATATATCACATTAAATTGTTTTGACTGGACACGAATCTCAAGGCATATCTAGCAAGAAACTCTCAAAATTAAAATAAGAATTGTCCAAGCTCTGATTTCAACAAACTTATAGTTGAATTGAACATCTTAATAAAACGAACCCAACGACACCAAAACTGATCCAATCCAAACCCAAACGACCCCAAGTTAAGGGTTTGAGGCATATTTGAAGGGTTCAAGGTATTAATTAGATGACCAAATGATCGGGGAATATGACATTCTTATTGTAAAATTGAGTGGCTCGATGAGACAACTCCAATGAGCCGAAAATCATTTAATTTCAACATCATTAAGGCACTTAATGCTCGATCAATGGTCTATGATCAAGGGGGTCAATATCAGCCATCCATTCTAACACTCAGAATTTGATCTTGATCTCCTCCCTATTCACAAGCCGTGCAACTCTCAAAAAACTATAAATAGACCCCCACCACTGACATTCTTCTCCACTGCCACCATCGACATTTTTCTCCACCAAAGACATTCTTTACAAACAATAACATTCTTCCCAACCACCAACGTTCTTCCCATATGCCGATGTTGCCTAATTGCTGGATTTCTTATCAACCACCGCTGAAGTTTTCGTTAATCATTGTCAAAGTTCTTCCTAACTATCACTAGACTTTTACACTAAGAATACGTTTTTTAAGATTGTGAGAACTTTTCAATACATTGTATACTTCCTGTAATTGGATCGGAAGAAGGACTGACTTTTATAATCTATCAAAAATCCAGTGGAATCATTTCAACTGGGCAAGACCCTATGGTTTTTTCCTTTTCTCATTGTTTTCCACGTAAAAATCCTTATATTTTCTTTTTCATTTCTTTGTGTGCTAAACTTTTGTGTATTGCAAAGATGTATATTCTTCTCACTCTACTGCCGAGAATTTCTCAGTCCGCAACAGATCTCATTCGACGCTTATACATTGAAGGAAAAATAAGAAGAAACAGAGGACTGAATAAAAGAATCAAAACATGGCTCAGAAAAAATAGATTGCATACGGCAAGCAGCACACGCCCCGGGTTGCGGAGACTGCCATCAAGAAGAATTCATGTTGCAAGAGACCGCCATCTAGGGAGATAGCAGTAGCAATCGGTCATCATTGCCCTCAAAACCGTAAAAACCCCCAGAACCTCCATAAGGAGGACAAAAATAGCTTGTTGAAACAGCATGGGGGAGCCAAGGCGCAAGGGCCACCATCTCGTATAAAAAATGCCAAATAATCCAAGCCCAAAAAGAGCCTCATAGAAACAATTCCAACAGATTGAGACCATCCTTCTATTTATAAACTTTAAAAAAAAAAAAAAAGCTTTTTTGATCTTCAGGCAAATTGCTGTGCAGCTGGAGGTAGATCACACAAAGTAAATAGTGCAACAGATGATGAGATTATAAAAACTTTTTGTGACTTTGTCAACACAGAGGAGTTGGGACAGTCATTAACCCAATCAAAAAGTTGAAGCAAATTCGGTTTGAGCAGAATAGAGAAGCAAGCAGGAATCATATTTGTGATTATAGAATGAGTATAATCAAAAATATATTTTTGAAGGTCATTGTAGAATGAGTATTTGATGGGCAAAGAGCGAACTATTCTTTCGCCTTTAATGCTAATATCTTCATAAATCTAAAATCACTGAATAGGACATCGAAATCTGAACTCTCTGCCAATCTACAATGACCGCAAGGTTTTATTATTTTTAAAGGATCCAGAAATATATTTTCAACTTCAATTAATGAAATCTGCTCCACCTTTGGACAAAAATTGAATGATGTGACAGTGATTTTTCATCTTTTTTACTGTCTCTGCCACGCAAATCATGAATCAGAATCAATGAGGAGGTTTTCCCCTCCTGTCATTTTTCTGGTGGGGTATTATTCCTTGAGATAAGATAAAGATGTACACTATTTATGCAATTGGAACCTTTCTCTATAAAAAAATAAGATAGAGTTCTTACTTTTCTGCAAAAGGACTTGGAAAAATAATGAGAAAGAAAGATGAAACATCTTATTTTTCTTCTCATGCAGCCGAAAGATTCAATCCCCATAGTCAAATGTATATCTGGAATTGCGACCAATAAATATATGCCTGGGGCGGAACAAGTCTTAATTTTTATGGGGGATAAAATTATAAATAATTATTGGTGTTACCTCAAATTTGGCTCGATTCTTTACTACAAGAAAATGAGTCAATAGCGACCTCTATTTGTTCATATTCTAGAGCATCGTACGCTTCACATATATATTGGGGGGTCAAGGAGGCAGTGCTCACTCGAGGGGTTAAGGGTCAGCGCCCCTGTGGAGGTTTCCAGGGGCAGCACCCTTGGAACTAATTTTAGCTGTAAGAACACTTTTGGAATTCAAATTAATTAATTAAATGACGAATTATATTTACTATTTGCTGAAGCAATTGCCTAAAGATCATAGTATTTTAAAACTTTGAAGTGAGCAATTTCATAAAAATCCTTGTAATAAAGACAAAAAATTTAATTGATTGTGACAAATTACCTAAAGAATAATATAACATTTTTTTTATTTTTTTTTTTAAGGAGGGCAATTGCACCCCCCTAAAGAATGTTGATTTTTTTCAAGTAACTTAATACATCCCCTGAATATATAGACAAAATATTTTAATTTTTCTTTTCTTATAAATCTCTCTCTTTTTTAATAAACAAGTAAATTGGTAGATTATCTCTGCATTTGATAATATTGTAGATGTGTTGTGTGGAGCTAATGTTTTCATGAAATTGCACATGCAATAAAATAAATCTAATGGGTCTTGATCTTGTGAGATATTATCATACTTGTAATAAAAAATGAACATCAATCTCTCATGACAAATTTAGGGTTTATTTGGGACATCTACTCTTGTTGCAAAAAAAGAAAAAAAAATTTAATTATAGAAATTTTTTAAAATTTGTAAGAAAGTAATAGCCGAAAGAATTTATGATTGTTGTGTAAAAAATAAAGCAACAAAAAAGATGTCCCAAATAGGCTCTTAATAGGCCTTGTATGTATAAGATGATGGTATACATTATACCTAACATTTCATAATTCCTTGCATGCTTAGCAAATTCAGTGTGATTTTTATCTAAGATGAGATATTTCTTGAAAAAAGTTTTGAATGTCTAAGCTAGTGAGATTAGGATTTTTAGGTGTTATTTTAAGTCAAGAATGAAAGAAAAATAAGATAGATTGAGAAGAGGAGAGTAACTCCTTTATCTTGTACTCCTTGGTTGTTTTCATAAGAATTTCATGAGGATATTTTGGAAATTTTATTGATTGAAAGAATGGTAGGTAATAAAAAACCTTACTCTTTAACCCTGAAATTTATGACAATATATCTTTTAAGAACGAGAGTTTAATCTAGCATTGGTCTTCAAAATACCAATGAATGTAATAACCAAGCCAGCACTATAATAACTTGAAAATATGTAAAACATGTTTCCTTCAATTTTCTTATCTTGAGCTCCTCCATAAGGCACTATAGGTGGAAACACTCCTTTATGTCATGGTCATGATACCTATGGATGGTGAAATACCTTGAAGTATCCTCAACAAGCACTGTAATAACTTGAAAATATGAAAATACTTTAAAATAAAAAATATAAAAAATTTGCATATGAGCGTTGTGACGCTGTGCTTTTTAGTGGAGTGGCTTGGATTTTGCAGTATTTGGGCTCTAAATTTTGACGCGGCGATGTTAACGCTCTCTGTTATACAATAATTTTAGAATGAAAATGCAGTGTAGCGCTCTCCTACCCGTCCCCCTTATTTTGTTTTCATGCCGAAGATGGAGCTGAGGAAGGGAAGAAGAGAAAAGGAGAGAGAGGAACTCCATATAGCTCAGGTTTCTGGTGTATTTTAAATAGTTAATTAAAATGATTAAAAATTAACTATTCAAATAATTTAAAAATATGATTAAAATATATATTAACTAATTTAAATTAAATATTTTCCTAATTTAAAGAAAATGATTAAAATTTTAATATTATTATTTTAATTTTTATTTATTTTTAAAATTTTATTTTAATTAAATATTAATTTTAGTAGTTTTTAAAATTAATTATAAATTTAATAATGAATTTTAGTTAATTATTAATTTTAATATTATATTTTCAATTTATTAGTAATTTTAATTTTCATGGTTAAATTAATTGTTATTTTAATTTTCATTTTTAATTAATTATTAATTTTAATTTCTATTTTAAATTGATTATTAATTTTACTTTTAGTATAATTCTTGTTTAAATTTAAAAATCACTATAGACAAATATGTCAAACCATAATATGTTCTTTCTCCTGTTTTGTATCCAATTCCAAATAATAAGAAATATCTTTTAAATTACTTATATGAAGTAATTATCTTCGCAAAATTTAAATTGTAAACTAATTATTAACAAATTCAAATTAAAAAAATAATATAAAATTACATAATTTTCATTTCCCTTCAGGCATTGTGAATGAAATATACTGCCATTTGGCATAAGAAATGCTTCATGAAAATTTTAAAATATTATGATTAATATTTTCACCTCATAATCATAATAAAATATTATGTATATAAATAACATATTGATATATTCTCAATCTTTGAATGAACATTTCAAACATTTAGAAATATTTAAATGATTAAGTCTTATTTCTACCAATATTCAATTTTTTGTATTATAACTTTTCTTTTGATCACCCTCCCTTAATGCCTTCCTCCACAAGTTGCATAATCACAACACCTCCATGCTTAAACCTCTATATACCTCTAAGAATCTCATTAGTTAATTCCAAATGGAATAGAGATTTTCATTATAAGAAATTATTGTTTTCTTATGAAAGATTACAATTAGGATTGATTTAAAAGATATTGGATTAATAGTGAGATTAATATAATATAAATTGCTTATATATAATACTAATCTCAAAGCAAATATAATACATGGCTTCAATTCGAAGCCTATTCAACAGTAATTTTTTTTCATTCTATGAGAAAAAAATTACGTGAGCATATTCTACTGCAGATTATATTATGATGGATTTATAAATTATTGCATTTGCTTTAAGATTAGTGTAAAACAAACTCTTGATATACATCACTAATCTTAAAGTCAATTCAATAACTTCTATGTCTGATATCATGATATAATGTATCTTATAATAATGATAGAATATCAATAGAATTGTGACAATATTGTTTAATAAGCAAAAAATATATAAGAATTATTGTGAATTTTTTTGGATGAAATAAGACAATTGAAGATGTACCTAAATTTTTTTTAATCATTATAGTTGTAAAAAAATAGCTAAATGTGCTAATTTTTAGCCACATCTTCAATAATTACAGTCTAAAAAATGTCACAAAAACACTACAAAAATGTGGTAGAAGACCTTATTTGCGCTATTTGGAAGAAGTATGGGTACTAATGTGATTTCAATATAAGAAATTTTGGTAAAATTTTTAATTATTTTTATTTAGAAATTTCGATGGACTTACGATGAAAAATAAATATAAAATAATTAGTAGCTTGTTGATAGAAATTTCATTAGTCATCAATGGATTTGATGTCAAAATTTGTTCAGTTATGAAATTTTCATCGAGGTTTTAGTACTGTTTGTTTATAATTTATGATGCACATCAATACTCTGTTATAAAAGAGTATGTTAATAGAGACATGCGTGTGACATTTGTTCAATGTATTTCGAACATGCTTGTGGAGTGTCCAAATTTATATAAAAATTTAGACTTTGTTTGAGACAAGTTTAGGCCTTTTTTCTGCTTTCAACAAATTTTTGAACTAGAAAGTTGATTTTAAAAATAGTAAAAAACTATCCCAAATAAACCTTTAAATAATTATGTCCTGAATAATTAAGTTATAATTTTATAAATCTTAACTAAATATGTAATTCAATAAATAAATTAAGCTTGATATATCATCATAAAATTCTCTTGATCGGGCACGAATCTCAATGCAAAATAAAGTTGAAAACTTCAAAAATTAAATCTGGGACCATATGAACTCCGATTTCAACAAACTTATAGTTGAATTGAATATCTCGGAAATACGAACCCAGCGACACCAAATTCAACTCAATCAGAGCCCTAATGAGTCCAAATCAAAGACTCGAATCACATTTGGGAGGCTCAAATCATAATTTGGATTACCAAACAGTTTTTAAACATGGCATGCATGTAGTGGAATCGAGCGACTTGACGAGAAAAATACAACGAGCCTAAGATCTCCAAATTTTGATATCCTTAAAACATTCAAATGTCGAATAAATAGTCCATGATCAAGGGATTATATATCGGTCGTCCATCCAAACCACTCACAATTTACCATTGATCTTCCTCCTATTTATGGGTAATGCCACTCTCAGAAATATATAAATAGAATCCTCATTTCTCAGAAGGAATATGAGATTCTCTCTTGCCACCAAACTCCTCCTCGATCATTACCCATACTTTCGTCAGACCACCAACTGACGCTGAATTTCTGCCAGACAACCAACTGATGCTGAATTTTTTCGTCAGACCGCCAACTGACGCCCGAACTTCAATCAGACCCCCAATTGACACCAGATATCTATCGAACCACCGATTAACGTCGGAGTTCTATCGGACCACCAACTTTCACCGAATTTGCACTCGACCACCAACTAACTTCTAACTTCCGCTTATCTTCCAATTATTGATGGAGTTCCGATTGACAACTGTCTTTCTGACCACTATCACCCACCAACTACGATCTTTTCAACCTCTGTCGCCTGACAATGGTCTTTCCGACCTCTATCGCCCAGTAAGTATGGTCCTTCCGACCACTCTCACCCGACTATAGTCTTTCCAACCTTTGTCGTCTAACAACGGTCTTTCTGAGCACTATTACACACCGACTACGATCCTTCCAACTTCTATCTCCAGACAATGGTCTTTCCGACTTCATCGCACGCCGACTATGATCCTTCCAACCACCCTCACATGACTACGGTCTTTCTTACCTTTGTTGTCCGCTGACTATGATCTTTCCGACCTTCGTCGTTTGACAACGACTTTTCCGACCTCCGTCGCACGCCGACTATGGTCTTTTCGACCACTCTCACCCGATTACGACCTTCCAACCTTCGTCAAGTGCCAAATACGATCCTTCTGACCTATGTTGTCTGACAACTATTTTTTCGACCTCTGTTGCCCGCTGAATAACATATTGATATATTCTTAATCTTTGAATTAACAATTCAAACATTTTGAAATATTTAAATGATTAAGTCTTTTTTCTAACAATATTCAATTTTTGGTATTATAGCTTTTCTTCTGATCACCCTCCCGTATGCCTTCCTCCACAAGTCACACTATGACAACCTCTCCATGCTAAAACCACTAAATACCTCTGAGAATCTCATTAGTTAATTCCAAATGGAGAAGAGATTTTCATTATAAGAAATTATTATTTTCTTATGAAAGATTACAATTAGGATGGATTTAGAAGCTTTTGGATTAGTGGTGAGAATTATAAATTATAAAATGTTTGTATATAACACTAATCTCAAAGCAAATAGAATGGCTTCAAAGCTAATTCTACAATAATTCAGAATATTCTAATACAAATTATATTATGATGAATTTAGAAATTATTGCATTTTATTTAAGATTAGTGTAACACAAACTCTTAATATACAACACTAATCACAAAGTCAATTCAATAATTTTTAGGTCTGATATTATGATATAATGTATATAACGATTGATACGTCATTAAAAAATTATCTTGATCGGGCACAAATCTCGATGCAAAATCAAGTTGGAAACTTCCGAAATTAAAATTGGGACCATCTAAACTCTGATTTCAGCAAACTTATAGTCAAACTGAAGTACCTCTCAAAAATAGGAACCCAACGACACCATATTCGACTCAATCCGAGCCCAAATAAGTCCAAATCAAGGACCCAAAGCGTTGTTGGAAGGTTTGAACCACAATTTAGATTACCAAAAAATTTCCAAACATTACGTGCTTATAGTCGAATTGAGCGGCTCGACGAGACGAATCCAACGAGCTCAAGATCGCTGAATTCCGACAGCGCTAAGACCTTCAAATGTCTGACGAATAGTCCACAATCAAGGGATTCAATATCGGCCATCCATACAACCACTCCCAATTTTCCCTTGATCTCTCACCTATTTACGGGTCATGACACTCCATAAATCTATAAATAGACATCTCATTTCTCTTGAGAGGGAATCCAAGGAAGAAGATGAAATAAGAAGAGAAGGAAGAAGCTCCTCCTCGACCATCGCAGAAGTCTCGCCGGACCACCACCCGAGGTCCTCGACCACCGCCTGAGTTTGCCAGACCACCACTTGAGGCCCTCTCCTTTGCCGAACCACCACCTAAGGCCGTCACCTTTACCGGACCACCACTTGAGGCCCAAACTTCAGCCGGACCACCGCCTGATGACGTTGCTCCGCCGGACCACCACTTGAGGACCCGTGCTCCACCAAGCCACCACTTGAGGCTCGGACTTCCGCTGAACCACTACCGGATGTCTTTGCTCTACCGAACCACCACCTGAGGCATGAACTTCCACCGGACCACCACCTGATGCTCGGAGTTTTGCTGAACCACCACTTGAGGCCCGGACTTCCGCCGGACCACCGCTTGACGTTGTTGCTCCGCTAGACCACCATTTGAGGCCCTTACCTCCACCGGACTACCAATTGAGACCCAGACTTTCGCTGGACCACCAATAGAGACCCGGACTTCCCCCGGACCACTGCTTGACATAGTTTTTCTGTTGGACCACCACTTGTGGCCCTCACCTCCACCGGACCACCACTTGAGATCCGAACTTTCGCCGGACCATCACCTGGCACTCGGAGTTCTGCAGAACCACCTCTTGAGGCCCTCGTCTTCGTCAGACCAACACCTGATGCCCCGAGTTCTGTCAGACCACCACCTGAGGTCCGGACTTCCGCTGGAACATCACCTGGCGCCTGGAGTTCTGCTGGACCACCAAATGAGGCCCGGACTTCTGCCAGACCACTGCTTGACGTTGTTGCACCGCTGGACCACCACCTGATTCCCATAGTTCTACCAGAGTATCATTTTACTACAACGGTCTTTCTATCCATGATCTTCGATCAACTACGGTCTTTCGAACCCCTGTCTCCTGCCGACTGTGGTCCTTATGACCTCTGTCGCATACTACGGGCCTTTTGACCAACATAGCCAGACAAAGGCCTTTCTAACCTCGGTCTCCTGCATACTGTAGTCATTCCGACCTCTATCACCAGACAACAGTCTTTCCAACCTGCATCCTATCGACTATGGTCATGCCGACTAAACAAACATGTCTATATTGTAACTCCCACCATGTAATGCACTCTATATGATGTACATTTGTACCATCAAGCCAAGGCCTTCTCCCAACGAAGGGCCTCATTTGTAATCGACTGCAAATACTAGTGGATTCATTCAAACTAGACTAGGCCCCTGTGGTTTTTCCCCCTATTCAGGGGTTTCCACATACAAACACTGGTCTCTTATGAATTCTACACCCTCTCTCTTATTTGCTTGTGTGATGGATCTTCGTACAACGCTAAGACATTAAACTATATTTCTCTATCGCCGCGAATATTCCAGGAAGCAACAACCATATATAGTGATAGAATACCAATAGAATTGTGACAAAATTGTTTGATAAGCGAAAAAAAAAAAAAGAATTATTGTGATTTGTTTTATGAAATAAGACTATTGATGATGTGACTAAATTTTTTTTAATCATTATAGTTGTAAAAATATAGCTAAATGTGCTGTTTTTAGTCACAAAGCTCTTAGCCAAATCTTCAATAATTACACTCTAAAAAATGTCATTAAAAACAACAAAAATGTGGTAGAAGTGTAACAATAGAATTGTGACGAAACATCGATGGAAAATAAATATAAAATAATTAGTAGCTTGTCGATAGAAATTTCATTAGTCATCAACAGATTTGACGTCAAAATTTGTTCAGTTTAGAAAATTTCAAACGTTTTACTGTTTATTTTATAATTTATGATGCACCAATACTCTGTCATAAAAGAGTATGTTAACACAGACGTGCGTGTGACATTCATCCAATGTATTTCGATCACGCTTGTGGCGTGACCAAATTTATAGAAAAAATTAGGCTTCATTTGAGACAATTTTAGACCGCTGGTTTATTGCTGCTTTCCATAAATTTTTGATCTGAAAAATTGCTTTATAAAGCAATAAAAAATTTATTACAAACGGAGCTTTAAATAACTATGTCTAGGGGTGGACCTACCTAAAGCCAAACGGGGGCAATTGCGCCAATTTTATAAAACTTAATTAAATATGAAATTCAATAATTAAATTAAGCTAAAATTATTAATTTTTTTATTATTCTCAATAATTTTTCTAAATTTTTGTTCTTTCTTTGTCCACCAATATAATTTATTAAAGTTACGAAATTTTTAATCTATCTTTTTCCATCCAAGCAATTGTGTTATTAACAACTAGCATGTTTGCAGTATCTCCAACCGAAATTTTCATTTTTCACTGCAAAATACAGTAAAATCAAATAGTGTCGTGATTCATCTCCAATTGAACGTCATTTTGCCCCCAAATCATCGCTCGTTTCTTTCGTGTCTTTCTCAGACGAGTTCGGTAGAGAGAAAGAAATGACGCAAGTGAACAGTGCGATGCTAATATTGACATTGCACTGTTCAACTGAGATCAAATGGTGAAAAAAATGGGGTTTGATTGTGAAGTTTGAGAGCTTCCAGCCGAATGATTGGAGCAGGTCTAAAGAAGTAAAGAATATTCTACCGATCTGCTTTCTTTCACTCGCTCTCTCTCTCCCTCTGTCATTTCTAAAGGATAAAATTATTTTTTTCAATAATTCTTGGTGGTAAAAAAACTGAGTATAAAATAAAATCATTATAAAAAATAATTTTCGTCAATTTTTTTTTTAAAAATAACAAAAATATGATTACAATATAAAAAAAAATAAAACAGCATAAAACTATCACAAATTAATCCTAAAATTTTTAGTCTGATCATTAGATTTTTTTTATAGATGAGCACAATATAAAATTTAGTTTTTTATATATGAAATTATTATTAAAATAAATATAATATATTATAATAGTTTTTAAATAAAATAATAATTAAAATTTATTATAATCTAATAAATTTGAGGCAAATGCCCTAATAAAAATATTTTTATTTAAATAATTCCTTAATTAGAGGGTCCAATAATCAATTCTTTATGCGGCACGTCTTTTAAAGTTCCAACCGTTGAACGATCCCAAATTCTTCAAATGAAACTTTTTTTTTACTAATTCAAAAGTTGACCATTCTTAACACAAGTCTACAAACATCTTTCTAATTACAAGATTCGGTACAGCCCAATCACAACCGTCCATCCACCCTCATCTCTTGGCATCCATCATCCGTTCGAAATCCCCAAAACAAACAAACCCATCGCCGTCGGTATCGACGCCGACGATCATCCGGCGACAATCATCGATCGTGCATTCGCCGTCTCCGAGAGCTATAAAAACACCAAGAAGCTCCTCTGCCGAGATCTTTCCATCGCCATCGGCATCAAAGACGGCGAACACATCGCGGAGCTCGTCGCCGGCGACGGGTTCACCGAGCGCCGCAGGGACGATGACCCCGAGCTCATCCAAACTGATGCATCCATCGCCGTCGCGATCGATCTCCGCCACCATGGAGGCGAGCTCCTCCTCTGTCGGCGGATCGTGTGGGCCCAGCCGTTTAAGCACAGCCTCGAGCTCGCGCTTCGTGATCTTGCCGTCGCCGTCGCGATCGAAGATGCTGAATAGGTCGTCGACGGCGATGGGCAGAACGGATTTCGGGGTCAGGGCTTCTTCCGATGAAGAGGCGGTAGTCATGGATCCGAAGGAGGGGGATTCGATCCGGGCTCTTTTCTTCGATTTAGAGATCTTTGAGAAGAAGGATCCGATTTTGATGAGCTTCATCACTTTGATGAGATGAGAGAGAGAAAAAGGAAAAGTGAAGGCGAAGACCAAGAAGAAAAGTTTTGGTAATTGCAGAGAGAGGGAGAGAAGGAGGTGGGGGAATTAAAGGCCGTGAGGGGAAGTTCGGCGGTGAGCTTCGAGGAAGCTTCGCAGGAGAAGGATTTTTTTAATTTTTATTATTACTATTTATTGTATTAATACGACGCTCAGCTTTTCCGCAGATCTGTTGGGAAATTTTATTATCGAGAATTGACCGTTGGATGAATTTCCAAAAAAAAATAGCCGTTGGGTTTAATTACCTGCTTTACTGGACTTTCCCGTTGAGCTTCTAATTGCGTGAAAATCTTTTGCGCGTACGTTATTAGCTGTACTGAATCCGTAATATTTATTTTTTGAAAAATATTAATCCGTAATTGACTCCATATTTGACATTACTTAATTTATGTAAATATTTAAATAGATGCTAAATAATTTATAGAAGTAGAGCATGGGTTTTATATCTTAATTTTTGACAAGAAATATTGCATGCACAAAAAAGTTATAGAATATGAGAATTATTTAAGCAAAAACTCATAAAATAGAAAAATCATAGAGAATGCCCTAATGACAATAATATACTAGGGATTATAGAAGTCATGATACGGGCGAATAGTTCAAACATGATAACAGGATTAAATGTTGGTAGAAGTTTGACGATGGGGTTGGAAATTGCTGGTGGCAGTCGTCGGTGGTAATAGTCGTAAAATACATGAGAGTTATTTAGATATCTCGGCTCTTCAAACTTTCACTTTATAGCGAATGAAGCTCTATTTATAGATTTTTTGATATGGGCATTTTGATAAATTTCGTTAGAATCCAGAGTAGTCAATCATACAACTCATATTGGTCCCTTTTGAACATATATTTCTTACCAAATGTCTAACTGCCTTAATGATGTCAGATCGAGTGATATTGGTTTCATTAGATTGGTTTTGTTGAGTTATTTGATTTGATTATAAGCATGCTAAAATTGGTTGTTGTTGTTTTATCTATAAATTAGTGTTAATTTTTTTTCAAAATTAATTTAAGTGCATTATTTGAGCTCATCGGTAGTCGGATCGGATTATTTGTAGTGTTGATAGATTCATCTCTTTGAGACGTTCAGTTCGATTATAAGCTTGTTAAAATCAGAGGTCAAATGATCATGGATTTAATTCTAAAAGTTTATGATTCAAAGATTACCTAAAGATTCATGCATAACATGCGAATTTTTTGAAGGTGTATCAAGTAAGATTTAAATATTAAAAAAAAAAAGAATTGCATGGCATGAAAATTTGATTTGTTGATGGTCGAGAATATGAGAGGGTGATGATATGAATACTTAAAATGGTGGGGAGCAGACATCATCCTTTGCCGATAGTAATGATGAGAAGCTATTTCAAAAAATTAGTAACCACGTGCATTGACAGACTATTGATGGTTGAAATATGGTGATAATAATTGCAAATAAAAGGTTAATATTAGTGGCTATAAATGGGGTGCATTGGTCGTCTGAGGATGAGCAGCAATGGTTGTCTGCTTCAATCAATGACAGCAACATACATTAGCACTGGTTGATAATTATAACGTACATTCATTTTAAAAAATAAGCCATGAAGGTGTCTAAAGTCGATCAATAGTGGTCGCGGGATAATGAACAACAATGATAATTGGTGTCAGTCTGCAGTGCTCCAACCTGACACTATAGAGCCACATGCTCATGCCATAGTCCTTATTGAACACAATAGCCAAACTCAAGCTAATCTAGATTGCTAACTTATGTCTACTTACTTGGAACAAGCCCCCAAATAAACCACCAACTTATCGAAGTCGTTGGCTTGCTAAAGGAAGCCAACTTATTTCAGTCGCTCAAGAAATCACTGTTTTGCTAAGGAAGCCATAATTAATTGCGCACACTTGAAAACTAGTTATCACCTCAGTACAATACGACAGCATCTAAGAGAGGTTGTTCAACCTATAAAGGCCTACTTAGGATTAGCTTTACTTATACTATACCTGGAGTACATTATCTCTTTATTTTCTCTATTTAAACATTATATATGCTACATGATCAACATATATTTTTCCCGCTTTAATATTTCTTTATCCCGCTCTGTCTTCTCTCTCGACCTCTTTCCTTCTCCTTTTTCATGGTATCAGTGAGCCAATCATGGGGGATCAAGAATCATCGTCTACCCTCCCACCCGCTTCCTCCACATTCGTTGCTGCACAACGCCAAGAACTTGTTCTTCCGGCGACATTGAAGTTCATTATCTCAAACATCAAGAATCTGATCCCGAATCCCCTCACCGCCGACAACTACGCCATCTGGCGTACTCAGATCTTTCAGCACCTATCTGCTAACGGCTACTCCGACCATCTTACCGGCAAATCGCTCCCGCCTACCGACACGTCCTCTGTCGATCATGCCAACTGGCGGCTCATCGACAACAACCTGATTTCCGCTCTCTTTTCGTCGATCACACCGGCCATCCTTCCCTACGTCATCACCTCTGCCACGGCTCACGAAGTCTGGACCGTTCTTGAACGTCGGCTGCAGTCCTCCAGTCGCTCCCGCATCATTCAACTCAAGAACGAGTTGCATCACATCCAGATGAACAATCTTACGATGCAGCAGTACCTGGCTCAGGTCAAGACCATCATAGATAATATCGCGGCATCCGGCACCAATGTTGATCCAAAAGACATTGTTCTGTACATACTAAATGGACTTCCGCCCTCATACAATTCGTTCAAAACTTACATACGGTCCTCTTCCCTTCCGGCCGACCTGGATGCTCTTTACTCTCATCTCATTACAGAGGAAATCCATATCAATCAGGACATCAAGAAAGACCAGCTGTCTACTATCACTGCGTATCATGTTACCTCCACTAATCAGTCAAGAAACAAGAACAATAGGCGTTTCAACAAATCCTGGAACAATGGCTCCCGTCCGACGACAACAGTGGATCCAGCACTCCCACCCAGCAGCAACTCCAGCAATCGACCGATCTGCCAAATCTGCAACAAGAGAGGTCATCTTGCCTCTAACTGTTGGCATCGCAGCAATCTTTCCTATACCCCCCCAGCTCCAAACACACCCAGAGCTTTTCTTGCTCAGCCTACTCCATCGACACCTCAATCTTGGGTACTCGACTCAGGAGCGTCTTCTCATATGACGTCGGATGCCTCGAACGTTCACTTCTCCACCGCTTACAACGGCTCTGAGTCCGTCTCTGTTGCAAACGGTAATACCGTTCCAATACAGAACTACGGCCAAGGCCTGCTTCCGTTACCGGATTCCACTCGTAAGCTCCATCTCTGTAATCTTCTACACGTTCCTGCACTCACACACAATCTTCTATCCGTTTCTCAATTAACCAAGGATAACTCTGTCTCTATAACATTTGACTCTAATGGTTTTGAAATTAAGGATATTCAGGATCATCAACCCCTTCTTCGTGGTCGTCTGCTTAACGGGATCTACGCTCTTCAAATCGCTCCAACTCAGATGGTTACTGCTCTTCACACGACTACTACATCGCCGTCCACCTGGCATGCCCGTCTAGGCCATCCCAACAATAGAATTTTCAACTTTTTAGCTCCATCTCTGCCCAATTCTTCTCGTGTTCCTTCTGACTATTTCTGCGAATCTTGTAAAATGGCGAAAAGCCACAAACATTCTTTCAATACAAGTGTTACTTCATCTTCTCGTCCATTTGAACTTATTCATTCCGATATCTGGGGCCCGACTAATCAACCGTCGATAAATGGCTTTCGTTACTACGTCGCTTTTATCGACGATTATACTCGGTTCACCTGGATCTATTTTATGCATTACAAGCACGAAACGTTCTCCAAATTTCTAACTATATGCAGCTTTCTTCAAAATCATTTCTCGGCCACACCTAAAACTATCCGGACGGACGGTGGAGGGGAATATCTCAGCAACGAATTCAACGCCTATCTCAACAAGCACGGCATCCAGCATCAGCTCAGCTGTCCGCATACTCCAGAACAGAACAGACTCTCAGAAAGGAAACACAGACATCTCTTGGAACTAACCCGAACGCTGCTAATCGCATCTCGTCTTCCTGATCAATTCTGGGCAGACGCGGTGTCAACGGCAAACTACCTCATCAATCGACTTCCTTCAACCGCAATCTCTCTAAAGTCTCCTCATCAGATGTTGTACAACACTTCCCCGGATTATTCCAACCTACGAACATTCGGGTGCTTATGCTACCCATGGCTTCGTCCCTACACCACAAGCAAACTATCACCCCGCTCGCATCCTTGCATATTTCTAGGATATTCACCCAATCATAAGGGGTACAAATGCTACGACTTGAACACTAACAAAATACACCTCTCTCGGCATGTGGACTTTCAAGAAAACGTTTTTCCGTTCACTCAGCCAACTGATCACACCGACACTCATCATCCCGTCTCCCACATTACAAATCCATATCTTCTTGTTCCTGCATCTGCTACAACGACCACACCCCAGATAACCTCTCCTCCTCAAATAATCTCCACTCTGTCAACACCACTCATTCCTCCTATCCCCAATTCGACAGAACAGAATTCTGCAGCCGAAACCATTACTATTCCTCCCTCTCATCAGATGCAGACTCGCTCGAAATCTGGCATCACTAAACCTCGGCATATCCTCTCCTTACACAGCAATAACGTCAACATCTCTACCCCAACTACCTACACTCAAGCCAGCAAAATACAGCACTGGCAGGATGCCATGGCCGAAGAATTTAACGCTTTAACTAAACAGCAAACTTGGAATCTTGTTCCCAGGCCACCAAACAAACGTGTGCTCGGTTGTAAATGGACCTTCAAAACGAAGCTCAATCCCTCTGGCACGGTCGATCGTTATAAGGCAAGGCTAGTGGCTCTTGGCTACGAACAAATACTCGGAGACAACTACTCTGAAACATTCAGTCCTGTAGCTCGGATGACAACCATTCGAATGCTTCTCATACTAGCCATCAACCGCGCTTGGCTAATTCATCAGCTGGATGTTTCCAATGCGTTCCTTCACGGTGATCTTCCTGACGACATCTATATGACTCAGCCGCGGGGATTCAAAGACTCCACTCAACCGAATGCTGTATGCAAATTACGCAAATCTTTATATGGCCTCAAGCAGGCACCCAGGCAATGGTTCCAGAAAATCACGGACTTTCTTCGCACGCGCGGTTTCGGGTTCAGCCGCTCTGATCCATCCTTGCTCATTTACAATAACAATCAAATCTTTATTTCTGTGCTTCTTTATGTCGATGACATTCTTATTACAGGAAACCAACCGGAGCACATCAACAAAATACTCGGCGACCTACACACCAATTTCGCACTCAAACAGCTTGGTGAAATCAATCTGTTTTTAGGCATTCAAATTAATCGAACTAACTCTGGATTTTTTCTCACTCAGGCACATTATGCTTCCAAACTACTACAAGAAACTGGGTTCATGGATTGCAAACCATGTCCCACTCCAGCTACTCCGGCTGAACGACATCCGCAGCAGCTTGATGAACCCTTCCACGATCCGACACAGTACAGACGAATTGCCGGCTCTCTTCAGTACCTAACAATCACCCGACCTGACATAGCATACGCAACCAATCAAGTATGCCAACACATGCAGAATCCTACCAACGCCGACTTCTCTCAACTTAAACGCATTCTGCGTTACGTCAAAGGTACTCAGTCGCACGGCCTTCCAATTGTCACCGACGACACAACTCTCCAGACCTATGCGGATGCCGACTGGGCGGCCGACATATCTGACCGGAAATCCATCTCCGGCCACTGTACTTTCATGGGCTCGAATCTTATCTCCTGGTCGGTTAAGAAATAGGTGACCGTCGCAAAATCTTCAACTGAAGCAAAATATAGAGCAATGTCGGCGGCCGCTTCAGAGATCATCTGGCTCAGGCGCCTTGCATCAGAACTCCAGCTCCCTCAGTCCGCTCCCACTGTCCTTCACTGTGACAACATTTCTGCAATTGCCATCGCCAAAAATCCGGTATTTCATGCTCGAACGAAACACATCGAGATAGATTACCAATTCATACGACAGCACATCGCGGATCGCAACATTCAAATTCAACATATTCCTTCTCAGGCTCAGATCGCCGACATCCTCACAAAACCATTTGGACAAACACGCTTCGAGCTACTACGTTCCAAATTAACTGTTCATTCAACGAACACCTAATTTGAGGGACGATATAAAGGCCTACTTAGGATTAGCTTTACTTATACTATACCTGGAGTACATTATCTCTTTATTTTCTCTATTTAAACATTGTATCTGCTACAAGATCAACATATATTTTTCCCGCTTTAATATTTCTTTATCCCGCTCTGTCTTCTCTCTCGACCTCTTTCCTTCTCCTCTTTCACAACCTATGTCACACAAGGCCTCGATTATATGATATAATTGATTTCTCAATAGGCTTGTATGCTTTAGGGCACAATTTAAACAATTCAATTTAGTTAATTATACTATACTTGATTCTACATATATTTATTACTTCAAAATATATAAAGACATAGTTAAATTAAGAAACAATTTAAATTCTTTTAAACATTTAGTTGGACCGGTCGGGTTCGTCGACCATATCTACCTCCGGTTGGTCGGCAAACAGATTTTGCGACCGATTCAGATTTAAAATATTGCATTGGAGCTACTCAAAAATCAGCCAGCGCATTGCCCGTGGGGCCCGCACTTGCCACCTATTGAATCCTTTTGGGAATCGCTGCAAGCCCATTCCACCGTCTTTTTCTTCAAAATAAGGGCGAAAATAATATTTAAATAAGGTGGAATGAGAAACTAAGGCAGGCAACGTTTAACTATATACGAAGAGCATAAGAATATTCTGCTGGTGACCAAATTTTCAAATTATAAATTAAAATTAACATCATATTACATATATACATATTTATATATCTAACATCTAAAATTTTAATATTACATATATACCACCTATATGTCACTTTCATATCAAATATGAGCGATATGAATGAAATATAGGTGACATGTTTGATATTAAAATAATATAAGGTGGTATGAATGTAATATTAAAATTTTGAGTGATGAATATATAAATAGAATGATATAAAGTGATATATATATAAATTTCCATATATATATATATATATATATATAAAGTATAAATGTCTCATGCCTCTTTGTTGAAGAAATAATTTAAAATTTATTTCAGACTAAAATATCATTATTTTTTTATCATAGATTACTTATTCAAACTTTATTGTGAATGATAATGAATTTGTTCGAGTAATACTAAATCATATTCAACAAGATCTGAATAATATGAGAACTATTTTTTATTAGTATTCATACAAGGTCGGAATCATGTTTGAATAAGATGTATCTGCTATATAAGTATAATAGGCTCCAATCACAATAATTAGAATAGTAAACTATATGATAGATACAACATAGCGTAATCCAGCATAATTGAGAGCAATCATAATTGATACGTCGTCAGAAAATTATCTTAAACGAGTGCGAAGCTCGAAGCAAAATCAAGTTGGAAACTTCAAAAATTAATTCGGAGACCATCCGAACTCCGATTTCAGCAAACTTACAGTCGAATTGAGCGTCTCGGAAATACAAACCCAACGACACCAAATTCAACTCGATCCGAGCCCAAATGAGTCCGAATCATGGATCCGAAGCGCTGTTGGAAGGTTCAAACCGCAATTTGAGATACCAAACGATCTCCGATTTTAACAAGCTTATACTCGAATCGAACGGCTCGACGAGGCGAATTCAACGAGCCCAAGATCGCTGAATTCCGACACCTTTAAGACCTTCAAATGTCCAACGAACGGTGCACGATCGTAGGATTCGATATCGGCCGTCCATTCGATCACTCCCTATTCGCCCCTGATCTCATGCCTATTTAATAGCTATGCCACTCCAGAAAATCTATAAATAGAGCTCTCATTCTTCACAAAGGGGGAAGAAGAGAAGAAGGGAAGAGGAGAAGAGAAGGAAGAAAAGGAAGAAGCTCCTCCTCGACCACCGATGGAACCTCGCCGGACCACCACTGGAGCTCGTCGGACCACTGCGGAACCTCGCCAGACCACCACCGGAGCTTGCTGGACCACCGCCGGAGTTTCGCCGCACCACCATCTCAAGGCCCGACGTTCAGGCCCGATGTTCAGGCCCGACATTAAGGCCCGACGTTCTGCTGAAGGCCCAACGTTCTGCTCAAGGCCCGACGTTTAAGCCTAACGTCTTCATCTGAGGCCCTCACCTTCGCCAGAGGTCCTAACCTTTGCCAGAGGCCCTCACTTTTACCAGCGGCCTTCACTTTCACCAAAGGCCCTCACCTTTGCCAGAGGCCCTTGTCTTCGCCAGATCATCATCAAAAGCCGTGTGCTCCACCATAACATCACATGAGGCCAAGACTTCCGTCGAACCATTACTTGAGGCCTTGAGCTCCACCAGGCCACCACCTGATGCCCAGAGTTCTCCCATAATACTGCCGACTACGGTCCTTTCGACCTCCGTCGCCTACTATGGTCCTTCCGACCTCCATCACCAGACAACGGTTTTTCTGACCCAGGTCTCCTGCCTGCTACGGTCCTTACGACCTGCGTCGCCTACTACGGTCCGTCCGACCTCCATCAACAGAAAACAGTCTTTTTGACCCCGGTCTCCTGCCGACTACGGTCCTTCCGACCAAACAAACATGTATATGTAACTCCTACCATGTAATGCAATCTATATGATGTATATTTGCTACATCAATACAAGGCCTTCTCCAAAGGAAGGGCCTCATTTGTAATCGACTGCAAATACTAGTGGATTCATTCAAACTAGGCCAGGCCCCATGGTTTTCCCCCTTTTCAGGGGTTTTCCACGTAAAAACTCTGGTGTCTCTAATGAATGTTTCACCCCCTCTCTTATCTACTTGTGTGCTGGATCTTCGTACAATGCTAAGACGTTAAATTATATATTTCTCTACCGCCGGGAATATTCCTGGACGCAACAATAATAGTTGTGATAGTGAAGATTATAAAATAATCCAATAATTATATCAGTTTAGATTGCAACCACAACGATATGGCAAAACTCAATTCAAATAAATAGTTTGAAAAGAAATGAGATCAATTGAACAAAAGATTTTTACAATAGATGTTTGTGTACAATTGTACTTAGTCAAACAACTCAAATGATTCAATTCCAAAGAGGTAATGAGAGCAAAAAAAAAAAAAGCAATTTTTTAATCATAATTGAATCATCTTCTAAATATAATAGAACCAAGATTAAATCATCTTTGAACTATGAAAGAACCAACTTCGAACTATGATTGAATCATTTTTAAACTATCTTTGAAGATGGTTCGATCAGGCTCGAAGACGGTTCAATTTATTGGGGGCAGTAAAACCACATAGCAAAACAAATAAGAAATAGAAAATGCAAACAAAAAAGAAAGAACACTAGGAATTAATGTGGATAAACCTAAAACTAGGAAAAAATGACGGAGCCACACCACACCAAGAGGTTCACTGTAAAAACTTGAGAGAAATAGTATATATATCACTTCTTTCTCACTCTCTCCTTCCTTTTCTTCTCTTTTGCACCATTCTCAACTTTAAACTAACCAAGAAATACATAACAACTACCAAGGGACACACCTTTTAATGAAAAATAAGAAAGAAAACTACTTTGTTCACCTTGCAGCACCGCGGTGACAAGTTTGAGCGCTATGACGCTCAATTCTCCATCTCTTGTTTAAATGACAGCTTCGTAGCACCGAGGTCTGGAGATTCATAATGCTCCCTAATAGTGATGAGGTTTGAAGTATCGTAGCTCTCTCTATCATTTTCCACCAAAATATGCAGCATTGGGTGCTCTGGTAAACAATGTCGGGTTCTCAAGTACATAGTGTTGGGTGCTCGGGTACACAATGCCTAGCTAGTGCTCAGGTACAACTGTACAAGTATCAAGGCCCTATATGGAAAAAAAAATCTTTGCACCCGAACCCAAGTAGGGGGAGAACCCCCTATAATCCCCCAGCAAGCCTAACGGACTGAATGAAGGTTCGAGGCAACAATACAACACAATCTAATTCAACACAAAACTAACATTGTATTAAAGATAATTTGGTCATGATTTGAAGATGATTTGTGGAAGGTATTATGATGTATACCAACATTCTTAGTTTAGGCTTTAGAGTTCACAATACATTCAAACTTAAGCAACCAAACATTTAATAGCACAAATATTGAACAAATGATAAATGGAGATATCGTGTTTATGAAACTCTGCAGCAACCTAAACACATAAGTTTAATAATCAATGGATACAAAGAAAGTGTTGGGAAGAGGTAGGGTCGAGGAGCTCCTATGATTAAAAGGAAGTGTAATTGTTCAATAAAGGTTTCAACAAGTACTTGACATACATGCTCTACAATCATTTTTTTTCTAAATTAAAAATACTTTTATTAATATTTAAAAAAATTTAATAGAAAAAAAAATTAAAATTGATAAGAAAGTGGCTTGTGAGTAGTTAAAGAAACCACCTCCTAGAAATTCTCTCTCTCTCTCTCTCTCTCTCTCTCTCTCTCTCTCCCCTCCCTCCCCCCCCCCCCCCCCCACCCCCCCCAAAAAAAAAAAAAAAAAAACATTTCCCTCACTCTTGAATCTTATTGTTATCTTTTATTTATTTAACTTTCTTGGTTCTAGTTCATCTAGAACTAAAACATTAGGGCATAATTCACAATATTAGCTTCTCTTCTGCTTCTTCTTCTATTGCATTCTCAGTTGGCAGATTGGATGAAGATATAATGCCTTAAACTTTCATCAAAATGAAAATTTTGTTGAAAAATATTATGTTGCTTAATCCATAGCCCAAAAGAAAGTTGATGCGTTATACTAAAAATCATAAATAGAAAGAGAAAAAACATGATAATCCTTATGCATGGGTGAATCAAATATGAGTACAACAAAAAGCGCTCATTACACAAGTTGTATAGTTGATGATCTAACCTTCCCTTTCATCCTTTATTTCATAATTTTGGATCAAGAATTTTTTTTTTTTTTTTTTTTTTTTTTTTTTTTAAGATCAAAAGAGTCAAAACCTTAGAGAAATGCCAATAATACAAATGATTTAAACTTGCTTCTATCCTATTGGATCCAAATAGGTTGCATGTGAGTGATGCGCCTTAAATGGCCACCCCAAAAAAAAAAAAAAAAAAAAAAAAAAAAAAAATCCTTTGGATCCAAATAGGTTGCATGTGAGTGACGCCCCACTTTTCTAGTATGCAGGCTTAGAAAGTTAAAACCTAAGAACCTACAATGAGTATAAAAAATGAAAAATAAACATTGTGAAAAGTGTATAACTTGATTAATAGTCTTTTATTTTCCCAAAAAAAAAAAATAATAGTCTTTTTAGAATCTCTCGTCCTCCTTTATTTAAAAGGATCCAAGGGCTATATGAAAGGCTACATAAAAAAGAAATAAAAAATATAATAGAAAATTACTTATAGTATGGATTGCCCTAGACACACATTATGTAACACTTACAGAATCAGGATACAGTAGCACATATTCTGATCCTATTTGAAAAAAATAACTCACCAAAATTTTGCATTTAAACTTTCTTGCATTGAGTCTATGAATGTTTAGTATTCATGTGAATGTATTAATATGCTCTAGAGTGAGTCCCGGGAGTTTGTGTGCAAGTTTGTGAAATATAAAATTTCCTCTGGGCCGGTGTGGCGAAAGGTAGTCAGTGCTGAGCTCTATAGAACTTTGCAAATAAATTCATGTTGTGGCGCTATGGGTGGTCTTGTGGCCCATGTGATTGAGCACCACAGTGCTCGACTAAATTTTGAAAAAAAATTATATTTTTTTTTTCACCTTTTAAATTCATTTCACCCTATCATAATAGTTGGCTAGAGAGAAGAGGTTTTCTAGAGCAAGAGCTATTTTGAGTCATTTCCCAATTCTAAAGATTAGTTAGGTTGTGTTTTGCCAACCTCAATTTTTAATAATTCAACAATTTAAAAAAATGTTTAAAATATAATTTATTTATGTCTAAACTGAGATAACATTTCAACGGGAAAAAATTTACTGCATAATTTTTTGTATATTATAGAGAATGTAGTTTTGGACACTTAAGTATTTTTTTTTTGCAAAATTTCTATAAGGTATTTTTAAAACACTATTTTCTAAAATTATAAGAAAATATGAAGGCACTATACTATAGAAAAATTAAATATCTAAAATATAATTCTACACAATCTCTGGTAATTTATTAGAACTCTAAGTAAGCAAAATTTTAGCTACATATTTCTGGCTTTGTTGCTAAAATGCTACCCATTGGTCAAATCTTTTTTTTTTAAATAGCTTAATTTATGTTAATTATGCATTTGTGCATCTCTGTATGAATCTAAAGAGTTCTATATATATACCGTATGAATCTAAAGAGTTTTGTATATATATATATATATATATATAAAGGAGTTCTATTGCGAACATTTTGAAAGTGCTGAGAGCACAAGAAGCCCTAAGGGTCACAAGTTCTAAAAGGGATGCATAAGAGTCTTGAAGTTCTTAATGGAAGACATAAGGGCTATAATTATATTACTTTCTGCTCTGCATTGTGTGTTTATTTATGTTTCATTCATAATACTTTATAATATATCGAGTATACTACACTCAAAATTTTGTAACATAGTTATCTATAAAATCTTGCATTATCTTAACACCACTCTCCTTTAATTCTGTTATTAAGATTGGAATAATTGCTTTATTTTAAGACATTGGTTTTGCAATTATTAAGAAATGATTTGTGGAAGAACGATAATACGTTGAGCTATTTTAGCTTAATTCTATGTTATACATTTCATTTTCAGATCAGGGCAGGGGAAAATGGTCGATTGAGTAAGTAAGTTTTTTTAGTCTAGTTGGTGTGTATGTACATTTCAATTTTTGCTTTAGATTTTTAACAGTCTTGGCATTTTTGTATTTCCTGCCATATGTTTGTATGTTGTTAGGGATTTTTATAGCAATAAAAAAATATTGTGTATACTTTTGTAGTTGAATATAAATAAAGGAGATTTTATTGATGGGAAAATTTATATGCAGTAAAAAAATTAGAAGCTCTAGTGTCTGTTATCTAAAAAGAAATATGATATTTCTCCAAATAAAAGAACTTAGTATGTTTTGTTCTGTCACCACCAATAAGATATGACTCGTATATCTGGGTTATATCAGGCTTGGCTCACTACAGAAAAACACTGATTTCCGGCGGCATTTTCCGGCGGATTTTCGGCGGCCATGTTTCTGGCAGCTTCTAGACTTTTTTCCGACGGTTTTCCGGCGGTCACATTTCCGACGGCTTTTAAAAATTTAATAAAAAAATGAATAAAATTTTAAGCATTTAAATGATTTAACAAAAAAATATTAAAAGTTAAAATAACTATTAACTTAATTTTCATCTTAAAATTAATTAGTTAGTTATTTTTTATTTTTTTATTAAATATTATTTTTTATTTTAAATTAATTAGTTCTAATTTTTTATAATTAAAGTTTTTTTTTTATTTTCTGTGTGCAAGTAGTTTAAATAATAAATATTGACGTTTTACACATATTTACTTCTTCAGCAAAGCGGTCCGTCGTTTGAAATTCCACACAGGGAACCAGTGTTCGAACCCCCCCTTGCACGCTGGAGCGCGGGAGCCGGGCGGGGGTATGGCCGGAGCACGCGCGGGAGCGGCGGGGGCATCGCCGGAGCGCGGGAGCCGGGGTGGCTGGCTGCCGGATCGGTGTATTAATTTGTTTTTAAAATAACAAAACCGCCGGAAAAGGCCGTCGAAAATGGGTGATTTTCCTGTAGTGGCTGTTACAGATTAAGCTTTAGTTGCCTTTAAGAATGGTTGCATCTTTTAATTTAATTCTTCAACCTCGAGATGAGTCCGCTTGTGTTGAGCACCCATAGATAAGCGGATGTTGGTAAGTCTACTGATAGTGGACAAGCTAAGAAGGTCGTTGTGATGAGTCCTTTGAAGGCATTGGTGACCTTTTGGATGGATTCCTTGGAGTACTTATATTTTGGTAAGTGAGTATATTCAAGTCGTGAGGGCAGTGGACTCCACAATCGACTGGTTGTCATAAATTAACCTTGAATCCTCTTAGGAAACCTTTCTAAATAACTCGGAAGATAGATTTCATTAATGATACTCTACCCAAGGTGATAGATAGTGGCTTTGTGGGTGTGATTTGCATTGGGTAGCGAGTTTCAATCTAGGTGGTTCATGTGAAACAATGGCTTTTCCTTTGGAGTTAGACTCATTTCTCACTACTTCTCAAAGTTGGGATTGATAGCCTCTTGACGAGCCTTCATTATCTAGGTCCGTGAGTTGTAAGTTCATTTGTTATGATCTATCAATTACATGTTAAATACCTAAAAAAATATATGCGAATGTGCATATCGTAAGACAAGAAGAGTGCACTTGAGATTATGAAAGAACTATGCTCCGGTTTCTTAATTGCAAGCCAAAAAGAATCATCATAATAAGAGTATACATACAATCTTAAGTGATTTGACAACCTAAATTCATTATAGTATAAATTGAGATTAAATATTTATTGTTTGAGGAAATCAAAATCTAATTAAAGAGTCTTAATAAGATTATCCAAAGTTTTAGATAGAGAAAGAGTTACAATTAAATAGTCATAGAGTGTTGTTTAAAGTCTTGTGGACCCATTTTTCTTAGTCATTAATGTCATATTTATAGTAGCACCTACCCTTGAAACATGAACAAAGCGTTCATAAATGATAGTGTAGATTAATTATTCATCCCCAAAGTCTTTATTGTCAATAATAAATATGACAGTTGAAGAAAATAAAATTAAGAATAGAAGATGAGAAAAAAAACACTGATATGAGAACTCTTACCGGGGTGGAACTAGGAAGAGCTAAAGGTGGGCAATTGTCCACCTAGAAATTTTTTTTCTTAAGAAAAAAAATATTTTAACTATTTGCCTCACCTTAATTCAATAAATATAGTTGCCCAAATTCTAAGGAAAAATTTTCTTTTATATTTCATATATAAGATTATGAAATTTGCAATCCTATTCTGCTCATCCTCAAAAAAGAGGTTGGTTCCGCCCCTGAAGATACCACATGATTGCTAGGCATCATAGTTCTTAGAACTTGCCTTTTTCTCTTCCTTCAACTCTAAATTATCTTCATTTCTAATTTAGGCTTCGTTTGGGACAGCTTTTTTGATGCTTTCTAAAATGACTTTCTAATACAATTTTTTTTTTTCAAAAACTTTTTGTATTAAAAAGCCATTTTAGAAAGCAGTAAAGAAGCTGTCCTAAACAAAGCCTTAGGCATCATAGTTCTCTCCTCCTTTCTAAAATGGCTTTCTAATTTAAAAATTTTTTTGTATTAGAAAATCATTTTTAAAAAGCAGCAAAGAAGCGGTCCCAAATGAAACCTTCACTTTTATTATCTTTACATTAGGGTATTTGTAGATCTCTATGATGTAATAGACATGCTATGGTCTTATTAGATTTTGATTTACTATTATTGTTATGTGTAGTAATTTTTTCCCACCCTACTCATGATTATGAAGGCTAAATGCTACTTATGATGCTGATGATTGCAGAAAGATTTGTCCAATTAAATTTTGTGCTGTAGAACTGTGTATACATTGCAGTTACAAATTTTTTTAAAATTTTTTTTTTAATATTTTGTGGCGGTTTTAACCGGTACAATCGACCAGAATTGTACCGGTTTAAACCGCCACAAATAGAAAAACTAGTGCAGGTTGGAAGCATTTGCATCGGTTTTATCCGGCACAATTCTGGTAGCTTTTACCGGTTAAAACCGCTGCAATAGCTAGCGATTCGGATTTGCTTCCCCGCCGGTCGTGAAACCGCTGCGGAATGTCGTTGTAGCGCATAGTAAATACAACGTATTTGTAGCGGTTTTAGAACCGCAGCAAAAAAATTTGTGGCTGTTAAAACCACCACGATAGCTCAAAATTTGTGCTGAGATTGCCTTATTTTTTAATAGTGATAGCTTAGACATTATAGTTCTCGCATAAAACCCTTCCTCCTCCCATTTTCCTAAGCGAGCAGGAATGTAGTCACACAATTGCCAATGAAAAAAAACTTATTTGAAACTGTAAAAAAATAACAATATACTAATGGCGTGTTGCATCCTCCATAAAAATCATGAAATGACAACCGTATAATGCAATTATAAAGCAATAGCGTAAGCTGTTTGCCATCTGCGGTCCAACCAACCATCTCAAGAAGACAAAACAAGCATGATAAGCTCTCTAAACAAATAAGAGGAAGAACTGATTGAACTGATTTATGGGTTGTTTTCAACCCTTTCCTTTATGTTTATCATAATTAATTAGCCACACGAAATTTCTTCGATGCTTCGCTTTTTTCTCTTCTTTCCAATGTGACCACAGCTACTTAGTTCTTCTAACCCAATGGAAACACAAAACAAATATCACGTGAGCATGGTTTAGGTGAGGACTTCCTTTATTTGTTTATTCACTATTTTGGGGAGAAAAAAAACAAACAACTTCAATATAGAAGTGTAAGTGATTCTAGAGGCAAAAGTTATTGATATGTGCAGATACGGAATGCCGTATGGAGACCAACAAGAATGCGCCACATTCCCCTTTCGCTCGGTATTGCGCCTTGATACCGCTGACATGGCTGCATCTCATTCGCCTCCGGACGTAGAGTTGTTTCCGGCCTGTTGAAATCAGAGTTTCTTGCAAGAAGTAGAAGTTCTTGAAATGAGAAAGGAAGAAGGAAGTTATGAATAGAAAGATAAAAGCAAACTTTATTTCACTGTCGTTCGTCAAATACATAGGCACCGTATTTATAGAATACAAGGCTGTGCACCTATAAGCAGCTAATGATATATATATATATATATATATATATATATATATATATATATATATATATATATATATATATATATATATATATATATATATATATATATATATATATATATATATATATTACAAGTATGCCATTTCAGTAAACTGAAATATATTTATCCTTTGTCTTCTAATACTATATCCCCCCCCCCCCCCCCCCCCCCCCCCCCCCACACCCCCCCGCGCGCGTGCGTGAGAACAAAGGGGTTTGGAATTAGAATTAGTTTGAGTCGAGTCTAAGGGAATGGAACCGCACTATAGAAAAGGATTTAGTAAGGATGTCGGCAACTTGATCTACCGTGCTAATAGGAATAAGTCGTATATTGCGATTGGTGATCTTATCTCGAACGAAACGTTGATCAATCTCTATATGCTTTGTTCTGGCATGAAAAACTGGATTGTTTGCAAGAGCAATGTCAGATGTATTGTCACAAAATAAATCGGTTGGTTGGTCAGATTGGATGTCGAAGTCGGTGTGTAATCTTTTGAGCCAAATGATGTCAGCTGTGAGAGCCGCAAGAGATTTGTACTCGGATTTGGTAGATGAGCGAGCCACCATATGTTGTTTCTTCACTGTCCAGGAGATGAGGGTGTTGTTGAGAAATGAACAGTGGCCTGAAGTAGATTTTCTTGAGATTGGATCTCCGGCCCAATCTGCGTCTGAAAAGGAATAAGGAACAAGATTACTTTTTGTAATTGGTAAGCCATAATGAAGCGTACCTTTGAGATATCGCAGCAGCCTTTTTAGGAGATAAGTGTGTTGTGGAGCCGGATCATGCTTGTGTTGAGAGAGGAAGTTTACACTGAAGGCTATGTCCAATCGAGTCAATGTTAAGTACTGAAGTGATCCAATGATGCTTCGGTAGCTTTGTACATGTTGGATTATCTAAGGCATTGTAGCTTAGCATATTAGCCCGTTGGAGAATTGAAACAACATAGAGTTCTTGCGAAAGAAAGTATTGAGATGGATGTTTCCGAATTTGGATGCCGAGAAAGGCATTAGCTTCACCGAGGTTCTTCATGGTAAATTTAAAATTTAGCTTATTAAGTAGCTCTTTTATTGCTACAGGGTTATCCCTAGTTATGAGAATGTCGTCGACGTAAACTAAAAGGTATATATTTACTAGTTTTTTTTTTAGAAGAAGTAATAACGACAGGTCTGATTTACTGTTTTGGAATCCAAGGGAAAGAAGGTAGGATGTAAACGTATTATACCACTGGCGTGGGGCTTGCTTTAGTCTGTATATGGCTTTATGAAGTTTGCAGGCATATGTTGGATTGGTAGAGTCTTCAAAGCCTTTCGGTTGAGCCATATATACTATTTTCTGTAAATTCCCATGTAAAAATGCGTTTGCAACGTCCAATTGTTGGACAGACCAATTATTATATAAAGCAACGGTTAGCAAGATCCTGATTGTGGGTAGTTTTATGACAGGGCTAAAGGTCTCGTTGTAGTTGATGACATGCTTCTGATGATTTCCTAATGCAACAAGACGGGCTTTGTATCGTGCTATGGAGCCGTCCGAGTGATATTTTGTGCGATAGGTCCATTTGCACCCGAGAATTGATGGATTAGGCAGGGGCTCAACCAGAGTCCAGGTGCCCTGTGTTTGTAATGCAAAAAACTCTACTGCCATGGCATTCATCCAATGACTTTGTTTAACAACCTCGGTGTACGAGGTGGGATCAGCAACCTGCTGAGCTGTAGATGTAAGGTGTAGAAGGTTTAATCTTACTCTTGGCTTGAGAGAGCCAGTCTATCAGCGAGTTATCATGGGATGGCACGAGATTGTGGCTGGAACCGTGGAAGATGGAAGAGGTTGAGACGGGTTGATAGAGGCTTCAGGAGATGTAGATTGAGAGTCTGTCGCAACCTGTTCGATGGAAGACCATATAGGATGCCAAGTGCTAGGAGGGTAATTGTGAGTAATATCGTGAGATGAAGCAAGAGATGTAGGTAATAGAGTAAATGTAGATGGTTGAGCTGTGGAGACAGAAGTTGAAGTTGGCTTATTCCGAACTAAAAAAGGAAATATGTGTTCATCGAAGATAGTATGTCTTGACATAAAGATTTTGTTTGAAGTAATATGTAGGCATTTATATCCTTTATAAGTTCTAGAGTATCCAAGGAAAACGCAAGGGTACAGCCTTCGGTTGAAGTTTATGTCGAAGAGAAGATGGTATGAAAGGAAAGCACGCACAACCAAATGTGCGAAGGTGAGTATATTCTGGTGGACGATTGAAGAGAAGTTTGAAAGGTGATTTGTTTTTTATATTGGGTGAAGGCATACAATTGATTAGATAAACAGATGTTATTGTAGCGTCAGGCCAGAGTTTGGGAGGTACCGAAGCAGTAAAGAGCAAAGATCTGGTGGTCCCAAGGATATGCCTATGCTTTCTTTCAACTAGGTCATTTTGTTTCGGTGTATATGGGCAGGAAATTTGGTGTTGAATGTCGTGTTCAATGAGAAACGTAGTGAGAGTATGGTTCGTGTATTCAAATCCCCCATCCGTACGAAGACATTTCAGTTGATGCGATGTAAGTTTCTCAACATAAAGTTTAAAATTAATAAAGATAGTTGGCACCTCAGACTTGTGTCGCATAGGAAAGATCCAGGTGAATCGAGAAAAATCATCTACAAATAGAATATAGAATTTGTAACCTTGAATCGCGTCCACCGGGGAGGGGGCCCAAACGTTGGAATGCACAATTTGAAGCGGAATGCGTGTTATATTAACAAACTTCTCAAAAGGCAGCTTATGACCTTTAGCTAGAGTACAAGAATGACAAAAAATGAAAGTAGAGTCTATATGTAAATGGCTGTTACATTAAGAAATGATATTAATAATTCTATTATGCGGATGTCCCAAGCGGTTGTGCCAAGAAATGGGAACCGTAGTGGCTGTCGTCAAAGCAGATGTATTTGATGACGATGGCGGTGTCTTGAGGGGATACAGTCCTTCATGGCAAGGTCCTCGAAGAAGAACTCGATGTGTCGGAATGTCCTTAAAACGAATCCGTTAGAATAAAAAATGATCGATATATTATTGTCTTTTGTTAGCTTGGAAATATATAAGAGATTGTATTTTAGTTCCAGGATATGCAAGATTTGATCAAGATTAAGCTTACATAATTTTGTTTTTAGCAAACCTGAACTAGAGTGTGCAACAGGAATGAAGCGACCATCTCCAATTGTTACGTTTTCGGAGCCTTGATATGGATTTACAAGAGACAGGTTTTCCAACGAGTTTGAAAGATGTTAAGATGCTCCGGAATCAAGAAACCAGTTTATGGAGGGCGGATCTTGCTTGCTACTAACGCTCTGTTGCCAGAGCTCGGAGTATACTACAGATTTAGTTTTTGCCAGCAGTTGGCGTTATTGTGCCCTTTCTTATGGCAGATTTGGCATGTTGTGGCAGTGTCCGATGATGAGCGTGTTGTCAGCGAAGTGTTGTTGGATCGATGAGCATCCTCGATGTTTCCTGCCTCGTCCTTGGGACGAATATAGCGCAAGATTTGGGTCAGCCGGCGTGCTGATTCGAGCGGAGTCGTGAGTGATGTTTACTTCCTTGCTAATCAACAGAGGGTAGAGGTTGTCCAGACTTATTGGAGTGATCATTGTTTGGAATATTGCAGTCTTGAATGCCTTGTAAGATGGAGGGAGGCCATTTAGGATATATAGAATGATATCTTCGGTATTAACGACGGATCCAGTGGCGTCGATTTGATCGACTAGCTATTTGGTTTCAGTGAGGTATTGGGTCATCGTGGATGTTTTCATGGAGATATTGTGAATTTCATTTTTGAGTTGTATCACCTTGGATCTGTTGATAGATTGAAATCTTGTTTCAAGAGCAATCCAAATTTTGGAGGTGGATTCAAGGTGAATGATGTATGGTAGGACAGACTGCGAGATTGTAGAACACAAAGCCACCGCCAGATTTTGATCTGTGAGAAGCCATTGTGTATACTTTGGATTTGGAGCAGTTGTGTTATCTAATTTCCGGCATTGCTAGTCGGGAATGGGTGCCAGGGGATCAAGAAATTTCTCAAAGCCGTTTGCGCGAAGAAGTTTGATGATCTCAGAACGCCACAGCGGATAGTTCTTCGTGGATAGTTGTGTTGGAATAATGTTTTTCAGGTTGGCCACTACGAACTTTAGTGACGAAGGAATGAGGGCTTCTTCGTGGTTCGTCGTGTCCAGTTGTTCACCGAGCTAAGATGTCGCTGAGTTCTCCATTTTCTTGCGTAGATTCCCTTCACGCCAGCTCTGATACCATGTTGAAATCATAGTTTCTTGCCAGAAGCAGAAGTTCTTGAAATGAGAAAGGAAGAAGATGAAGTTACGAATAGAAAGATAAAAGCAAACTTTATTTCACTATCGTTCGTCAGGGCTGTGCACCTATAAGCAGCTAGTGATATATATATTACAAGGATGCTATTTCAGTAAACTGAAATATATTTATCATTTGTCTTCTAATACGACCTCCCACATAATGGAGTATAGCTCAATAAGCTAATGAGCCAAATTCGAGCCAGCTTCGAATCTACTCATTAGCTCACAAGTGAGCAAATTTAAAAAATATTAATTTAAAATACAAATAATAATAATATATATATGATGACTGGCAGCCAACCATACCACATGAATGATCTAGATGAATTTGTATATCCAATATTAAAAATACATTCTCATGGTCTATCATTTTAAATTATTTGAAAGAAATCTCTTAGTTTCATATAACAAATATACATCACAGTTTGTTAGTAAAATATCATCAATATATAATATTAGAAAGATAATTTTGCTCCAATTAATCTTATGATAACCGCATAGATTAAGAGTGTTTTCTTTAAAATAACAAAAAAATATTTGATCAAAGTTTTTGTGCCTTGGATGAAATGCTTGTTTTAAATTATTGCTGTATTTTTTAAATTTTTATACCATATGTTTTTAATCTAAAAATTAAATATTTTTAATTACACTATATATATAGTTTCTTCATTGTCACCATTGAGAAACACAATATTTAAATTCATTGAATCTAACTCAAAATCATAATATGCTACAAAAGCTATAATGATTCTAATAGAGTCATTTGTTAAAATTGGAGAAATAGTCTCTTTACAGTCCATGCATTTCTTTTAAGTAAAGCATTTAGAGACTATGTGATGGTGGTGGGTAGTTTTTTGGAGAGATTAATGGCTAGCAAAGGTTATGGATCTTTAATTTAATATTTAGAGAGGTGTTTTAAAGTTTATGGTAAAATGATGAGAGGTTTAGAGAGGAATATTTGTTATAAGAGAAAATTTGTTAATTCTAAATTGCCTATATTATGATATTCATGCTTTTAATTCTTATGTTTTGTGCATAAATTTTTTGAAAAAAATCATGAAAAATTAACTTAATTTTTTATTCAGGGAAATAAAATACTTGTGATGTATAACATCGTCTCCATGTATAGCTAAACTTTTACAGTTTACTTCGAATATATGATTATTTAAAATGCATGTATTGCTTAGAGCTGGTTTAATCTTTATAGTATTCATGTTATTTTAAATTTATTTGTGCATTAATTGGTTTATGTATAGATCGTACATAAATTAAAAACTAATGTGATCTACAGCCTCGACGGAGGAGTAGAAGAATAATTATAGATTTTAAAACATAGACCGTCCATAACATAGATATATCATGACTAGGATTATAGGGTCTTAATAAGATAGAAGAACTATAGTTGTGAGGAATCCTAATTCCTAACTAATATTCCAACGAACTCAAAAGAGACTAGGAGTACTTATACTCTCATTCATAGAAATAATAGGTAGAAAACCACTCCAATGCAATCATGTATTTTTAAATATCATAGGTTTACAACTTTTACAAATAGTGAATTTAATATCTACATTTAAAGCTTTTTAATTTAATATGAACCACCCATTATAAATCATCATGCTAGATAAATTTAATAGTTCAGTGGGCAATACTAAAGTGAACTTAGGAATTTCTAGTTTTTTTCTCATGAGATCTGTTTGAATAGTTGCTATTTGAATGATTTATATTTGTGCAACTTATGTAGTTTTGATGATTCCAAACATTATTGTTCAGATGTATAGTTATCTCCTAACAATTTTAGAAGATTTGCACTTGCTCTTGTGTGTACTAACATTTCAGGAAAATCAGACTCCAGACTACGAAAACTTCAAATCAAATTCAACATATGATATTTTGTTTATTTGAAGTTTGTCTTTTCTTTGAATTAATTTTGAAAGGGAGTGATTGTAATTGAGTGAATAAAATCTCACACACACATAAATTAGGAGATCATGAAATTCTATACTGATCGTACAGGACGATATTTATCGTACTGGACGATCTGTCAGTTATCTCCTATAGAGCACTTGGAACGAATAGGAACTTGCTTTGGAAAATTTTTCTAAGTCCTATTCGTCCAGGACGAATTTTAATATCGTCCCGGACGATGGGTTCTCTGTAAACATTTCGTCCAGACGAATTTTACCATCGTACTGGGCGACCAGTCCTCTGGAAAAATTTCGTCCAGACGAAAATAAATATCGTACCGGACGAACAGCTCTCTGGAAAATTTTCGTCCAGACGAAACCAAATTATCGTCCCCGGCGATTGGTCCTCTGGAAAATTTTTGTCCAGACGAAATAAATAATCGTCCAGGACGATCGGCTCTCTGGAAAATTTTCGTCCAGACGAACATATTTTCGTCCAAACGATAAACCGACTTAGGACAGTTTTCAGCAGTTTCTAGAACCGACCTTGTAATAACCGTTTGTACTGGACGAACCTAGTTCGTACAGGACAATCAGCTGTACGAAGTCATTTCGTACACATATACAAATTGGGTCGTTTCAGATCGTTTAAGTAAAATCGTCCACGACGATCCAGGATCGTACGGGACGATCCACTGCGTACAGAATTGAAAATTTGCAGTTTTTGGGCGGTTTTTCATGTCTTTTGTATAAATACTCCAAATTAGACTGCCACCCAATCTTTTTGTCATTTGATCTTCGTGCCTATTGAGAGAATAGCCAAGGAGAGAGTGGAAGAGAGCTTTCAAAGGAGGATTCCTACCATTGGAGCGAGAAGGCTTCACTTGGATTGCAAAGGTAAGAATCTCTACTTGTGAAATTGGATTTCTTCACTCTTTTCTTTCTTCCTTCTAGATTCTTGTGAGAAGATCATTCAAGAAGGTCCGGTTCTCTGCCGACACTTGGAGAGTGTGAAAAGGACGAGGGTTCTCTGCCTACACTAGGAGAGTGTAAAAGGAAGAAGGTTCTCTGCCTACACTTGGAGAGTGTGAACAGCCGTAGGGTTCTCTGCCCACACTAGGAGAGTGTGAAAGGACGACGGTTCTCTGTCAGCACTGTGGATTGTGTAAAAGGACGACGGTTCTCTGCCGCACCAGGTAGTGGTGAAAAGAGGGTTTTGTACAGGCTTCTCCGCCTTGCTGTGGGTGCTAAAGGAGAGTCACTTTGTGGTATTAGTGCAATACTCAGAGGGTGCCTCTGAGGAGTGGATGTAGGTCTGGTTATAGACCGAACCACTATAAATCTGGTGTCATTTACTATATTGCTTTTACGTTTCCGCATTTTAAATTTCAGTTTTAACAACTCTGTGGTTGAAAAACATTTTTCTACAAACTTTAAAAGAAAATTTTATTTCGATTCAACTTTATCATTAAGAGGGTTTAAAATTTTAAAACTGCCAATTCACCCCCCTCTTGGTAGCCGTGGGACATTTACTTAGGCTTAACAACCTAATTACTAGACTCAACAAGTGGTATCAGAGCATTGTTTCAAAATCATAAGTTTGAACTACTTTTTGATTAACGTAGATGGCTACATTTGGAAACCGAAACACACCTGAGGGTTACTCTATCACTAGACCTCCACTGTTTGACAATATTCCTTTTGATTTTTGGAAAACACGCATGTCTACTTTCTTACAGTCACTTGATTATCGCATGTGGATGTTAGTCCAGGAAGGTTACACAAAACCAACTAGATTAGTTGATGGAAATAGGGTAGATACACCCTATGCAGATTGGACTATAGAAGAACGTGACTTAGCACAATTAAATGCGAAATGTTTAAATAGTTTCTTTTGTGCTTTAAAATCTGAAGACTACATGCGAGTTTCCACTTGTAAAAGCGGAAAAGACATATGGGATAGACTTTGTATTACTTATGAAGGGACAAATGAGGTTAAGCAATCAAGACTCAATATCTTGTTACATGACTACGAATTATTTCGCATGAAACCTAATGAATCAATATCTGACATGTACACAAGATTCACTCAAATTGTCACCTCTTTGCATGCACTTGGTAGGGAATTAACTAATGCTGAAATGGTTAATAAGATTCTTCGTTGTTTACCTACTGCATACGATGCTAAAATTACTGCAATTACAGAGTCAAAAGATCTGAACATTTATTCTATTGACAATCTTCTTGGTTCACTCATTGCTTACGAGCAAGGAGTAAGTCAAAGAAAGATTGATGCAGGTGAACCAAGAAAGGACAAGAATATTGCACTAAATGTGGAAGAGTCAGAAAGTGAACACTCACAACCTGAGGATGAAGATGATATAGCACTGATGACTAGACAATTCAAAAGCTTTTTAAAGAGGAAGCAGAAGAGACGCCAGCAATGGAATAGAGGTAAGTATAACAGAAATGGCAAGGTTTCTAATGAAGTGATTTGTTATGAATGCAGGAAACCAGGTCATATAAAGACTGATTGTCCAAAACTCAAAGCCACTCCTAGCAAGGAGAAGGTAGAGGAGAAACCAATGGTAAAGAAGGGCAAGAAGAAGTTTCAAAAGGCTTTTTGGGCGGACTCAGCTTCAGACTCATCTGAGACTGAAAAAGAAGAAGAAGTCACCAACCTTTGCTTGATGGCAGATAAAGCTGAACAATCAGATCAAGAAGAGGTATGTGATTTAACTTATAATGAATTGTTTGAAGTTTCTGAACACATGCATGATGCATATAGGAAAACGAAAAAGATGCATGCTAGTTTAGTTTTAGAATTGGAAGAGCTTAATAAGAAACACGAAATCCTTAGGAAAGATCATGCTTTAATTGATAGCAACCACATGAAACTACTTGATGAATATGATGACTTGAATAAAAATTTTGAGAATTTAAAATCATCCTATGCTGAACTTGAAAAAGAATTTGAGAAATTTAAGGATGAATCTGAGCACAAGACATATAGAGTCAATTATACAAATCGAATCTTGGAGGAAATGAATTCATTTTACAAACTTACTATAAGAGCTCTCGAGGATAATAGGAACCCCCCTAAACTTGAAGATTTTACAAATCCTAAGTATTATCCTAAATTCATGAAATCCCTTAGAAGACAATCATATGAAAGAAAACATAGGAATATTTTTCCTAATGTTAAATGTAACAATTGTGGATTTTTGGGACATATATCTCACACCTGCACTTTAAAGATGAAACCTAATTTGGTGTGGAGAACTAAGATGCATAAACCTAGACATATCACACATGCATCTGATTATAAATTTCATAAAGGTGAACCCAAACTAGTTTGGGTTCCCAGGTCTAACATTTGAGAATTTTGCAGGAATACTCTCACACAAGACCTCGTGAGAGTATATGGTACCTGGACAGCGGATGTTCTAAGCACATGACTGGAGATACTGCTCAATTCATAACGCTGGAAGCCAGGAGTGGAGGCAAGGTTACACTTGGAGATAATACCACAAAGAAAGTGGTTGGATCAGGTATGATTGGAAATTTGAAAAACTTTTTCATAGATAATGTTTTATTAGTTGAAGGCTTAAAACATAATTTGCTTAGCATAAGTCAGCTATGTGATAAGGGCTATAATGTAAAATTTTTACCTACTAGCTGCATAATTAGCCTAAATGGGAAAATTGTTTTAAATGGAAAAAGGGTGAACAATGTTTACATGCTAGATTTAAATTGTATTCAATCTCCTACTGCCTTTTGTTTGAAAACTGTTTCTGATGAATCATGGCTTTGGCATAGGAGACTTTGTCATTCTAGTATGAAAAATCTTAGAAAAATTACCCAAAAGAATTTGGTGAGAGGAATACCTAAACTAGACTTTACTAAGGACCATCTGTGTGATGCATGTCAATTAGGAAAACAAGTGAAGTCCTCTTTTAAGTCCATTAAAGATCTTAGGACCAGTAAACCTTTAGAAATTCTACACATGGATCTTTTTGGACCAGTAAGCACTGTTAGTCTAGGAGGAAAGGTATATGGATTTGTTATAGTAGATGATTTTTCAAGATTCACCTGGGTCAAGTTTCTTTTTCATAAAAGTGAATAATTTGAGGAATTCAGAAATTTTTCAACTTGGATACAAAGAAAACTAGGATGTGAAATAATTTCTATACAAAGTGATCATGGAGGAGAATTTGAAAATGATAGATTTGAAGATTTCTGTAAAGAAAAGGGGATTGATCACAATTTTTCTGCACCTAGAACTCCTCAACAAAATGGAGTAGTTGAAAGAAAGAACAGAACATTAATAGAAGCCGCCCAAGCAATGTTAGCAGAATACTCACTTCCTAGATATTTTTGGGCTGAGGCGGTTAGCACTGCATGCTATGTTCTGAATAGGGTGAATGTGAGATCAAATTTGAATAAAACACCCTATGAGTTGCTAAAAGGAAGAACACCAAATTTATCTCATTTGCATGTATTTGGTTGCAAGGTGTTCATACATAATAATGGAAAATCTGCCTTAGGAAAATTTGATCCAAAATCAGATGAAGGAATTTTTGTTGGATATTCAAGTGTTGGAAAATCTTATAGAGTATTCAACAAAAGAACTTTAGTCATTGAAGAAACCACACATGTTGTTTTTGATGAAAATGAAAATATGGAAGAGCCAAAAGTTGTTGAAGAAGAAATTGAAGAAAACTCTCAAAAGATTGATAGATTAAATTTGGAAGAAAATGTGGAAGAAAATTTAGAAAGAGAAGACCCTTTGCCTAGAGATTTGAGATTTTCTAAAAATCACCCAAAGGAATTAATCATAGGTGAACCAAGTGAGGGTGTTAGAACTAGGCGTGGATTAAACAAGGAAGTCAATCATTCAGCCTTTATTTCAACTGTTGAACCCACTAACATTGATCAAGCACTTTCAGATGAATTTTGGATATTGGCCATGCAAGAAGAGTTGAATCAATTTGTAAGAAATAAAGTTTAGGAACTAACTACAAGGCCAAAAGATCAAAGTGTTGTTGGAACCAAGTGGGTGTTCAAAAATAAAATGAATGACTCAGGAGTAGTCATTAGAAATAAGGCTAGATTAGTAGCTAAGGGGTATAATCAAATTGAAGGAATTGATTTTGAGGAAACTTTCGCCCCTGTAGCTAGACTTGAAGCAATTAGGGTTTTACTAGCCTTTGCCTGTTTTAAAGGTTTTAAATTGTTTCAAATGGATGTCAAAAGTGCCTTTTTAAATGGAGTAATTGAAGAAGATGTTTTTGTAGAACAACCTCCAGGTTTTGAAAATTCTAAATTTCCAAATCATGTTTTCAAATTAAAAAAGGCATTATATGGATTGAAACAGGCACCTAGGGCTTGGTATGAGAGGTTAAGCACCTTCCTACTTGAAAGATCTTTTGAAAAAGGAAGTGTGGATACAACTCTCTTTTTAAGGAAAATTAGAAAGGATATACTTATTGTTCAAATTTATGTGGATGACATCATCTTTGGATCTTCAAATAAACATCTTTGTGATGATTTTTCTAAAACAATGAGTAGTGAATTTGAAATGAGTCTAATGGGAGATTTAAATTACTTCTAGGATTTAGCATTAAGCAACTTGAGGAAGGTACTTTTCTTAGTCAAACCAAATATATTAAGGACATCCTCAAAAAATATGAAATGGACAATGCTAAACCTGTTAGTACACCAATGAGTTCTTCAGTTCAGTTGGATAAAGACCTTAAGGGAAAATCTGTTGATCAAAAGAAATTTAGAGGGATAATTGGATCTTTACTTTACTTGACTGCTAGCCGACCAGATATAATGTTTAGTGTTTGCCTATGTGCTAGATTTCAATCAGATCCAAAAGAATCACATTTGACAGCAGTGAAAAGGATTTTAAGATATCTACTAGAAACTCAAAACTTAGGAATTTGGTATCCTAAGTTTAGCTCTTCATTTGAAATTATTGGTTACTCAGATTCTGACTTTGCAGGCTGTAGAGTGGATAGGAAAAGCACTTCTGGAACATGTCAATTCATTGGAAATTCATTAGTTTCATGGTCTAGTAGAAAACAAAATTCAGTGGCACTATCTACTGCAGAAGCAGAATACATTGCATTAGGAAGTTGTGTGGCACAAGTACTTTGGTTAAAACAACAGTTGATTGACTTAGGATTAACTATAGGCACTATTCCAATTTATTGTGACAATACTAGTGCAATTTGCATTTCCAAAAATCCTATTCAACATTCTAGAACCAAACACATTGATATAAGGCATCATTTCATAAGGGATCATGTATCCAAAGGAGAAATTGAACTCATACATGTTTCAACTGAAAATCAACTTGCAGACATTTTTACAAAACCTTTAGCCTTTGATACCTTCAGTACTTTAAGAACAAGGCTTGGTGTTATTGATTTGAATGCTTAACCAAAATGTCTTTGCAACATTGATACTTGTTGTGTTTTATTTTTGTGATTTTGTGAATTTTGTGTGTTTTTGTATGAATTGTTTTTGGATTTATGATTTTTGTCTTATATTTTCTGTGTTGTTGATTGTTTTTGTTGATTTTGTTAAATTAAAAAATTTAAAATCAAAATTTTTTTTTTTGAGGAAATCGTCCAGGACGAAATATTTTCGTACGGGACGATGTGTTAAGAAACAGTTTGCGCGAATTTAAACCGTTTTGAGAGCAGTTTTTTATTGGATCGTCTGTACGATCTGTGATCGTCCAGTACGAGTTTTTTCTTTTTCTCAAACGTCGGGACGATTGAATGCAGCGGTTGAGTGGATAAGACAGTTTTTAATACGAACTTCGTCTGTACGAAATTTTTTTTCGTATGTACGAACATGTGTCGATTCATTGTAGGGGACGGTTTTCAAGAGTCATTAAAACGAAACGCTTTTCGATCGTCTGTACGAAATTTTTTCGTATGTACGATCGGTCAAGTCAAAAAGCCTGTACGAAGGGACGCATCGTAAGTTGTGTTGAATACGAAAAGCCGTTACATTTTGGACGAATTGGATCGTCTGTACGAAATTACTTCGTCCAGATGAACGATAATTTTTTGTCCAGGACGAATATTTTCGTCCAGGACGAACGTATCGTTTTTCTTTAAATATGAAGGCTTTCAAACTTGACAATCACACTTTCAAACATCTTTTTCAATCCCTTTCTACATCAACTCAACTATGGCCTCCTCTAGCAAAAGACAAAAAGTTTTGGTGAAGAAACCTAACAGGAATGCCCCAGACAACTTCCTTTCCAAAGCAAATGAGGAATCTTTTCCTCGTTTTGCATCTGCAAAAATCACTCCGTCTCGCATTCTTATCCAAACGGAGTTGAAATTTCGGGTATTACACCTCTTCGCCTCAACCCAATTTCATTTCATTCTTTCTCTTGTCCACCTCTACAATAAGCAAACCTACCATTACTTCCTAGCCAACATGAGTTTCAATTCTGACCACTCTATCATTAGTTCTTTTGTTTTTAAGAAAAAAATTGAGATCACCAAGCACGACCTTGGTGCATTTTTAAACTTAAGGACTGAAGGATATAGAGCCCACACCCTAATGTCAGAAAACATCTTCCATTGGTATGAAATCAATAGGGTAATTAGAGAAAATACAATTGACAATCATGTTGCTAGAGTGGCCGGTATGACCCAAGATGCCCGAATCATCCAGCATATCCTTAGATCCTCAATTATTCCTAAAGCTGGTGATAGGATTAACATTACTCCTCTCCTTTCTTGTCTAACTTTTTTAATCATGAAAAGACAACCTATTGATGAAGCCCAACTCATCCTAGATCATATCTATGGGCTTTCAGAAATAGGACATCCTGATCAGAAGAGGAAGAAGAACATTTCTTTAGGGCACTTGATTACTTATATTTTGGAGAAGAAGTACAATATAGTGCATCCTGATGAGGAATATGAAGAGCCAGTCTACTACAACGATGCATCATTCAGACTGCTCTTCAAGGAGGAAAAAGAAAAAGAAAAATCACATGGCAGTGCTTCAGAAGAAGAAGAAGAAGGAGTGCAAGCTTCTGCTTCTCAATCAGATTACCAGAATCTGATTGAGAGATTTGATAGACTAGAGACTCACATTGATCAAAGGTTTGATCAATTTGATGCTCACCTTACGCAGCAGCAACATGACATTGGTAATATTAGAGATGAAGTTCATGAAATAAATACCAATGTAATGTTGATGGCCTCCTACTTCAACCTCTTTGGCGGCATTCCTCCTCCTCCTCCTCCAGAACAGTAGAAGTTTTTTTTTTATGTGTGTCTGTTGTATTTTTTTTTGTTTGTTGTGTTGTTATGTTTTTGTTTAAGTTCAATGTTTTTATGTAATTTTTTTTTATCAATGAAAGTTTGTTTGTTTTAGATTTGTTTTGAAATGTGGCTAATCTTTATGAATTTCATTAATATTGTTTTTAATCTACATTGTGCTTAAATTCGATTGTAATATGAGATTATCTATATTAGAAAATCTAGACTTTCTAAATTTATAATTTGTTTATAACTTGTTGTATTTAGAATTTTTAAATTCATGTCTATTCATTTAGACTACATAAAAGTTAATATTGTTATTACAATTTTGATGCTTTCTTATTTTGTATTTCTATGCTCAAATGATATTTATGCACCTAGAAATATTTGAAATCTTAGATTATAGATTTTGGAAAGAATTGGTCAAATTACTCTTGAACATTGTACAAATGTACAAAAATCAAAAGGGATTCGCAAAAAATTTGCAAAGTGAAAAAGAGGCACAAAATAAGCCCAACCAAAGAAAAATGCACAAAAATGTGCTCCAAAACTTTGAAAAGATGTGCAAAGCACCACATGAGGTAATTCTCTTCTTTCCAAATTCGTTTAATCTCTTAATTCAAGTTGATCTACTGTTCATTTATATTCTATTGAACTTTGAAATATAGAATTTTTTTTACATCTCACTTGTAATGATTTTCAATAATCAAAATGTCTAAATCGAATCATGTCTTTGATAAATTCTTCTTACTTACAATGTTATATCATTTCATAAATTTTATGAATTTCTATGATTGACCTAATATCTTTAGTTTAAAATTGCATACCCTATGTCAAATCACAATTTAGATTAAATTTTAACAATGAATTTCATATTATTATTTACATTTCTTTTCTTTTTCTTCTTCACTTTTTATTGCTGTCAAAAAGGGGGAGAAATTATTATGTTTGTGTTTGTGTTTTTGTGGTTTGTGTTTTCTGTGTTTTTGTGGTTTGTGTTTTCTGTGTTTTTGTGGTTTGTGTTTTCTGTTAAAATTTTTTGAAAAACAAAAATATTGTTCTTTAATGCCTCCTTATTTTAATGTACTCATAAATTCAGGGGGAGTTTAGGAGATAAGAGATTTATTTTAACTTGAAACCATACTAATAATAATTGTTTTGCCATCATCAAAAAGGGGAAGATTGTTTGAATAGTTGCTATTTGAATGATTTATATTTGTGCAACTTATGTAGTTTTGATGATTCCAAACATTATTGTTCAGATGTATAGTTATCTCCTAACAATTTTAGAAGATTTGCACTTGCTCTTGTGTGTACTAACATTTCAGGAAAATCAGACTCCAGACTACGAAAACTTCAAATCAAATTCAACATATGATATTTTGTTTATTTGAAGTTTGTCTTTTCTTTGAATTAATTTTGAAAGGGAGTGATTGTAATTGAGTGAATAAAATCTCACACACACACAAATTAGGAGATCATGAAATTCTATACTGATCGTACAGGACGATATTTATCGTACTGGACGATCTGTCAGTTATCTCCTATAGAGCACTTGGAACGAATAGGAACTTGCTTTGGAAAATTTTTCTAAGTCCTATTCGTCCAGGACGAATTTTAATATCGTCCCGGACGATGGGTTCTCTGTAAACATTTCGTCCAGACGAATTTTACCATCGTACTGGGCGACCAGTCCTTTGGAAAAATTTCGTCCAGACGAAAATAAATATCGTACCGGACGAACAGCTCTCTGGAAAATTTTCGTCCAGACGAAACCAAATTATCGTCCCCGGCGATTGGTCCTCTGGAAAATTTTCGTCCAGACAAAATAAATAATCGTCCAGGACGATCGGCTCTCTGGAAAATTTTCGTCCAGACGAACATATTTTCGTCCAAACGATAAACCGACTTAGGACAGTTTTCAGCAGTTTCTAGAACCGACCTTGTAATAACCGTTCGTACTGGACGAACCTAGTTCGTACAGGACGATCAGCTGTACGAAGTCATTTCGTACACATATACAAATTGGGTCGTTTCAGATCGTTTAAGTAAAATCGTCCAGGACGATCCAGGATCGTACGGGACGATCCACTGCGTACAGAATTGAAAATTTGCAGTTTTTGGGCGGTTTTTCATGTCTTTTGTATAAATACTCCAAATTAGACTGCCACCCAATCTTTTTTTCATTTGATCTTCGTGCCTATTGAGAGAATAGCCAAGGAGAGAGTGGAAGAGAGCTTTCAAAGGAGGATTCCTACCATTGGAGCGAGAAGGCTTCACTTGGATTGCAAAGGTAAGAATCTCTACTTGTGAAATTGGATTTCTTCACTCTTTTCTTTCTTCCTTCTAGGTTCTTGTGAGAAGATCATTCAAGAAGGTCCGGTTCTCTGCCGACACTTGGAGAGTGTGAAAAGGATGAGGGTTCTCTGCCTACACTAGGAGAGTGTAAAAGGAAGAAGGTTCTCTGCCTACACTTGGAGAGTGTGAACAGCCGTAGGGTTCTCTGCCCACACTAGGAGAGTGTGAAAGGACGACGGTTCTCTGCCAGCACTGTGGATTGTGTAAAAGGACGACGGTTCTCTGTCGCACCGGGTAGTGGTGAAAAGAGGGTTTTGTACAGGCTTCTCCGCCTTGCTGTGGGTGCTAAAGGAGAGTCACTTTGTGGTATTAGTGCAATACTCAGATGGTGCCTCTGAGGAGTGGATGTAGGTCTGGTTATAGACCGAACCACTATAAATCTGGTGTCATTTACTATATTGCTTTTACGTTTCCGCATTTTAAATTTCAGTTTTAACAACTCTGTGGTTGAAAAACATTTTTCTACAAACTTTAAAAGAAAATTTTATTTCGGTTCAACTTTATCATTAAGAGGGTTTAAAATTTTAAAACTACCAATTCACCCCCCTCTTGGTAGCCGTGGGACATTTACTTAGGCTTAACAACCTAATTACTAGACTCAACAAGATCGATATTCTTCTCATAAGTATATTACGACATGATACATGTACTCGCGTTAAATATGATTAACACATTAGCAAATTAAACTATATTTATTGAACTCAATAGTGTATGTAAGCTAAAGCATAAAGCTCTATATTCGTAAAGTAGAGAATATCATGTCAATTAATATATAAGAATGTTAAGGCTAGTCCAATTTAAGATGATTTAATATATCACATTAGCGAGTGACTTTTATGTGAGAAAAATAATTAAAAATGTTTGTGAAAAGTTAGCTTAAAATATAAACTTGGGATCTTGACTTTACGATCTATCATACTTCTAATGATATTCTATGTGTTTGATTTAATCTATCTACCACTCCATTTTAACTTTGAGTCTCTAATATAGAGTATTAAGGGAAAATGTCATATTCTACTAAATATTTAGCAAAATATTTTAGACATTATTCAATTGATCCATCATATCAATTATAGTATTCACAACTATTATTAAAGTTTTTAACTTTAATTATATTCCATGTTTATTTTCACTTTCAACTTTAAAGATCTTAAATATATATACAGTGATTTTGACTTATCATGTATTAAATATAAGTATCGATAATGGAGTAATCATCTATAAGAGTAATAAAATATTATTGGATATTACATGAATTTGTAAGGAATGGACTATAAATATCAATATGAGTTAATTCAAAGACACGTAAACCCTTACCAACACCAATTTTATGGACATTTATTTCTTTTCACTTAATGCATTCAATATAGTTTTTAAAATCTTAAAAGTAATAGAATTAATAACTCCATATCGCATATGACTTTCAGTTCTTTATTTAGAAATATATTGTAATATTTATGCTATAACTGTCACATCCCAACCCAATAAGACCCATTGATGGGATGTATTCTATCATGTTGGCTTGCGATAGATAAATCCCAAGATCTACTTTTAGAAATTTTCTTTTAGATTTTTTCTTCCAATTTAAACTTTAAAATAACAACAAAAATACAAAGGTACTAAAAACATCCAAAGTACTTAAATAAACTCATCCAAAAAATTTCTATCGTTTCATCATCAAAGTGAATATATAGTGGTAACACTATAGAACATGACTACATAACAAAGAGCAGAGCAAAATATAATGAAACTAGTAATGATTGGACAAAATTAGAAAAGAATATATATTCAAGCTTAAATTAAATCCTGAACATCTACTCAACCGAATATGTCCCTTTTTAGACCCTGAAAATAGAATGCAAAATCAAAGTGAGCTAAAACAGCTCAGACGGTCACAAATGTCAATCTGAATTTTTAAATAGTTCATTTATTAAATGTTTTCTAAAATTATTAAATGCAATATAATGACTTACTGTGCGGAGTAGAGTAACAAAAGCATTGCGGTTATCCAAAGATTTAAATAATAATATTGACTAGTTAAATAAACTGAAATTTATATGTCATATATTTCACAAACAGACTGAAACATATTTCCTCTTTTAAACAGAAGCCAATATTCTGACCCTTTTTTACTCCCAACAAAATTTTTTCTCTTTTAATGACAATCCAAGATTCTTGCCTCTTATGACTCCCAACAAACAAAATTTTAGATATTTTCATATTCAATTTATTAATCTCATATAGAATCTCAAAAGATTCTGACTTTTTTTAAATCCCAAGAGATATTTCACATAACAAAACTCACTTAATTAAATCAAGATATCATATATTTTATTTCAGTGTAACCATTAAAGAATAAAAATACTTAGTGAAAAAAGTGAAAAAAATTTCAACTTACTATAATGGTGGGCAATAGAAGATACTACTGAGCAGAAATTCATATTTTTAAAATATTACTAAATTATCAGATATTGTATAAAATAATATTATAAGACTTTAATCTTACTACAATATTATTTTCAGAGTCTGAATTATTTTCTAATCAATTAAAACGATGCATATTTCAAAATACTCAATATAATATTTCTAAAAATATTTAAAATGATCCAAATCTCAATCTATTTAACATATAAAAATTTATGCGATAAAATTTTTACCTCTGTAAAGTTATCCTCATTTTTTTGTAATAAGAATATAAATTTAATGAAAAAATTTGGAAAAGCTCATATTTTTTAAAAGCTAAGATAGGCATGATGTGGCCTATCTCAATCCAAATAACTTTTAGAAGCCGATTACTAAAAATGACCCAAAGCAGATCAAATTTCTTTCTTTCCTCTCCAAAATCCTTATCCTTATCCTCTCTCTCTCTCTCTCTCTCCCCCCCCCCCCCCCCCATTTAGCTGCAAAACGAGTTAGTGGAATAGAATAATGGATTTTAATATATTTATGTATAGAAAATGATTCAGTGCCTAGGAGCCACTAGTTGAGCGTCTTGAAGTTTTTTAAAATTCTAAAACTTGGAAAGCACAGGGCCAAGATGCCAGAACACCCAACTCCTAAGCACTCTTGGGTAAAAATTTTAGATTTCATCAATATGCGTTTAGACCCTAAAACTCACTTCAGAAGACATACATACCATTTCATAAACACAAAATACTTCCTAACACATGAAAAAAAAACAAAATATAGAAATTCAAGTATTTGTCTCTTTCAAATTAGGTGAGAATAGGTTTAATTGAATATTGAATTTGAAGGTGTTATAACTCTTCTCTGCTCAGAAAAAATAACATCATCGATATTTTGAAACTCATATCTCATATCACAAAAATAAATTGGAATACAACTGTCACATGTCAGACTCCTTTTCTCAAGTTGCTTCTCATTTAGTTTTTCCTTCACTTAACTTTAACCATTGAATTTTTTTTATTTATTAATTAATCTTCAAATTACATAAGCTACGATCCTCTCCAGTTATTCTCTGTAACTCAGATTTGGTCACACGTCTATGTCTTCAGCATATATCATGTTTTCAGAATCATATACACATTTTCTCAGATGTGACACATGAAATACATTATCAATCTTAGACATATAATCTAAAAAATATAACCTATAAGCAGACTTTCTAGTTCTCTTAATAACTTTAAATTGTCCAACATAACCCGGGCTCAACATTCATTACTTGTCAAACCTATTAATGCCTTTCATCGAAATAATCTTTAAATATATAAAATATTCCCCTTAAAACTCTATAACTCATTATTTAGGTTCAAGATACTATCATTGCCTGCTTTGTACAGCTTTTAATCTACCTCTGATTAGATGGATCTTTTTAGTAGCATCATTAACCAATTCTGGCACAATCAATTGTCTCTCTCCTACCTCTGTCCAAGATATAATGGTGTATGACACTTCATATCATACACTGCTTCATATGGAGCCATGCATATGCTTGACTAAAAGTTATTATTATAAGCAAACTTGATCAGAGGACTATAGTCTTACCAACAACCACCATAGTCCAAAATACATAATCTTAAAAGGTTTTCCAGTACCTGTACAATCTTCTCAACATGACCATCATTTTAAGGATGAAATGCCATACTAAAATGTAATTTTGTTCCCATATCTTCTTGAATATCCCTCCAGAGTCAAGAGGTAAAATTACCAATCTATTAGACTTTATAACCTTTGGTATCCCATGTATATAATAATCTCATACACATCTGCATGTGTGTTATTTATATGATGTGTTGGTGGGGTTTTGAGAAAGGGTTTTGAAAGATCTAATCTTATTTGAGAAATTTAAGTTTGAATATGCAGTTTCAAAAGTTAAACATCTCATTATAAATAAGATATTTCCCCTTGAGGCAAAGAATATCATTTGCTAATGGGTTCAGATTATGAAACTGAAGGCTGTCATCCCGATTATAGTAGTCGAATTTAGATAAGAATTGCATACGATCCCGAAGGGTCGATATGAGGTTCTATCAATATTCAACCACTATCATCCAGATGGAGGATCATTAATTTTATATTCCGTATCACGATAACTAATGATATATCTCTCATAAGAGGGAAAATATCACCTATTATCAATCGATGAAACATGACGATAATGATCGTTATCGACTTGATTTTCCCAAAGAAGATCAGTTTTGAGTTTTGAAAATTTGATTTTTGAAAATGAGGTGTGTGTGTGTGTGTGTGGTTCTAAATCTCTTATAAGTGCAAGCCCTCGTAGTTAATTATATCATAGGAAGATAAAGTCTCCTACGAAAATTCTTGATTAAAATAATGATGAAATTTTATTGATGACTTTCTAGGAGTGATATCAAAGAAAATGAATTTTAGAATTTCAAAATGGGATGGATAAAGATTGAAAACTTATTAGCATAATCAAAGAAAGAATGGTAGGGGATACTTTGAGATTCTATAACAATCTAGAAGTGCTACAACCTAATCTAATTGTTGGGCTTTAAATCTTGGATTGAGAGAAGTTTTAGTTTCAGTTGAGCATTTTATTAGAAATTTGGGATTATATTCCAAAAAGTTAGGCTCTTATGGTCCAAGATCCACCCTGGATCCTAAATCTAAATTGGGTACCACACAGTAATGACCTGAATCTAACAAATGCAATGCAGAACATGGAATTATCCTGACCTGGATTAGGGCGTCAGCTAACCAACTAGTCAATTTTAAATACATAAGTCCGGTCATTATATGAAAGAGTGATAAAAATATTTTTTATTAAAGTTTTGTTGAGTTAAGGCTGACATCTAGAGATTGTCCTAAGTGGCCCCTTATGCATGGTAAAAATGCTAAGGACAGACACAATTAAAATTTAGACTTTTTTAAATGTGTTTCTAATATAATGCATGCTGGTCAAAATACTCAAATCATTTATGCTTGAAATTTTAAAAAGGCTTAAAAATTATTTTTTAGAAGATCAGGCTTCCCTAGGTTTAGAATCTCATTCTCATAGGTCATATTATGTGAACTCTACTAGCATGCGGGGAAGTGTCTGAAATAAGGAAAGAAGGGTGCAGTAATATGCATGCAACCCTGGGGGAGAATCCCATCTTATTTTCTAAATTCGTTATCTTTCTATGTTGCTTAACTCCTAAAATTTTAATTATAAGGATAAAAATTTTCACACCTTTATGAGCCTTACGTATCCAGGCTAAAATAAAGAGCGGCACATAATCACCAAAAAACTAGAAAAAACATGCAACTTTATAGGCAATAGAGTGAACACATAAAATATATTTAAACTAATTAATAAATATTCATAGGAAAACTGCCTTGATTATTACAACCTAACAATATAGAAATTAAAGTGTCTGGGCACCACTAACAATAACTCAGATTCTAATCCTAATAAAAATGTAAGTGACTTTGAGAACTACAGGAAAATTTCTGATTACCGTCTGATTTTTCCGGTGAAATTATGATCAACGGAAATGGTGACACAGTTACCAGCGGAACTTGTGCAATAGAAGTTTTACGGTGGACTTTATGGTGGCCTAATCGCCGCAATGTTATCGGCGGATAATTGACGAGTCATGTTCATGTTTTATAGATTAAACGGTGCAGGATCTGCTGATAAGTACCGGCGGCGGACCGGCGGTTATTGCGCGACTCAACTTAAATGCGATGAAATACAACCGAGAGATTAAACGTCGGTAAAAATACCATCAGATACTCTGCCGGAAATCCACCGATAAATATTATATATCGAGCGAGTTCTAGGGCTTCCTTCTTATTTCTCATTTCTATGTTTTCGCTCTAATGCCTTCGCCACTGTTCGACTTTGCTCCGATGACCGCCATTTCGACTTCGCTCCGATAACGACAGGTGTTCAACTTCGCTCCGACCCCTTGGCCACTGTTCGTTGCTTCATCACGGTTCGACTCCTCAGACTGTGTTCGACTTCGCTCCTTGGTCGGCATTAGACTTCGCTCCTTGCGTTCGACATCTCCGATGGTGTTCTACTTCGCTCCTTAATGCCTTCAATTCGCTGTTTGACTTCGCTCCTTCGCTTCGATCCTTCGCTCCTTCCATCGAAGTTTGCCCCTTTGACCGAACGCTCGCACTAATCCTCACTCATTCCATTATGTTCAGGTTACTTTCTCTCTTTCATGCTATTTGAGTTCGCTACTTTGACGACCTAACTTTCATATTATCACTCATTTTCTATGTGCAGGTAACTTCTTCGACTTCGCTTGTTGGAACGGTTGTTATGATATTTTAAGGGGAGCTCGCTTGCTATGCAGGTAACATTCTTTCTTACACATTTGTTATAAAAGAAATGAGCATATACATAAGATTAGAGAGAGTTGCCTTAGATGGTTTGGTCACATTAAACGGAGGCCTTCTGATGACCCGGTTAGGAAAGTTGAGGTATTAGATTTGGCTTATGTTAAGAAAGGTAGAGGTAGACCTAAAAATACTTGGTTAGAAAATATTAGAAAAGATCTTTCTTTATTAGATTTAGATTAGAATTTGACTTTTAATCTGACACAATGGAGAAAAAGGATTTATTAGCTTGTCAACTACCTAGTTTCATCTCAGTTGAAAAATTTCGTTATCCATGTTCTAAACATAAAAATCTGGTGCACGTAAGCCCAGATGACGTTACTGTTGTGATCTATATCGTCGAGGCTTCATGCCAAAATATTGGAATTGGACTTCACATGGTGAGTATGAATCACATTTCGATTCTTAATGGTGCCCATCAATAAGTGCTACTATAGATGTGGAAGAACATATCATACCTAATCTTGAGAAGTTAATTCATGATGCAAGTGGAGCACAATTTGAGCAATACACATAAGAGTCAACTAATAAAGAAGCACAAAATTCTTATAATTTATTGCATGCTTCCCAACAACTAATATGAAATGAGTGCACCACTCACTCAGAGCTATCCGTTGCTATTAAGATATTAAGTATCAAGGCAGAATATAATGTTCCCTGTGATTGTTTTAATCAATTCATTGGACTACTCAAATAAACAAATCCAACAAATAACATAATTCTTACAGAATTATATCAGACTAAGAAGTTGATTTTCAAGCTTGGTTTAACATATAAAAAGATAAATTGTTGTATCAATGGATGCATGTTATTCTATAAAACTTTCCAATCAGATATTCCATGTCATTATTGTAATGCACCGAGATATAAACCAAAATTTATCACGAAAAGAAAGCTGAATGATGTATCAGCAGTAGGTTATTTTACTTATCCATAATTCCAAGACTGCAACGGCTATATGCATCAATGAGATCTGCTGAACATATGAGATGGCACAAAGAACATATCTCACAAGAAGGTTTTATTACACATCCATCAGAAGCAGATGCCTGCAAACACTTTGATCGTAAAAATCCAACATTCGCCTCAAAATCAAGAAATGTAATATTAGGTTTATGCGCAGATGATTTCACTCCATTTAGTTAGTCTGCTTCACCTTACTCATGTTGGCCCATCATACTCACACCATACAATCTTCCACCATAGTTGTGCATGACTACACCTTATATGTTTCTAACGCTTATCATTCTAGGGCCACATAATCCAAAAGCAAAAGTTAATGTATTCTTACAACCATTAATTGATGATTTAAAATTATTATGGGAAGAGGGAATAAGTATATATGACATCTCCACCAAACAAAACTTCATTATAAGGGCAGCATTACTTTGTATAATTGGTGATTTTCACGCGTACAGTATGCTCTCAGGTTGGAACACTTCTGAAAAATTAGCTTGTCCACTTTGTATGGAATATACGAAGTCATTCACTTTAAAGCACGAAAGTAAGAACACTTAGTCCGACTGTCATCGCATGTTCTTACCTACAGATCATTCTTTCAGGCGAAATAAGGATGGTTTTGTCAAAAATAAAATGGTTATGTCGATGCCTTCTCCTAGATTTACTAGTGAAGAAGTATTTGAAAGAGTAAGTTCAATGCCCATAATAGTGGATTCTCCAACATTAGCTGATTACAAATTACCAGGATATGGTGTCAACCAAAATTGGCAAAGAAAAATATTGTTTGGTCATTACCATATTTGAGGACAAACTTGATTAGACATAACTTATACATGATGAAAATAGATAGAAATATCTTTGATAATATATTCAATACAGTTATGGACATCAAAGATAAATCCAAAGATAACATAAAAGCAAGAATAGACCTAAAGGAGATTTGTAGGAGAAAAATATTAGAATTGAGGGATGGTGGAAATGGAAGATTTTTAAAACCAAAAGCTCCATTTAGAGGAGAGACGATCTATTTGTGAATGGGTGAAGAGTTTATGGGTACCTGAAGGTTATTCATCAAATCTAAGCAAATGTGTTGACATTGGAATTGGGAGATTGTTTGGTTTGAAGAGTTATGACTGTCATATCTTTATGCAATGTCTGTTACCTACTACCTTCAGTTATATGCCGGATCCAATTTTAAAGCCCTTGATCGAGCTTAGTATCTTTTTCAAAGATTTATGCTCTTCAAAGCTTAATACGGAGTCCCTAATTCTTATGGAGCAGAATATCCCATTTATTCTGTGTAAGCTTGTGAATATATTTTCTCCAGGCTTCTTTGACTCTATGGAGCATCTGCCCGTGCATTTGCCATATGAAGCTAGAGTTGGTGGACCTGTTCAGTATCGATGGATGTATCCTTTTGAGAGTATTTAAGTAAACTTAAGAAAACTACTAAGAACAGAGTATAAAATGGTATCTAGTACACATGACTCTTTATATACCCAACAAATAGCTGCCCTCACAACCGAGCTAAAGTAGGTAAGGAAAGCATAAACTGATTGGCAGATGCAAATGCAGCAGCAGCAGATGTTAGAAGAAATGCGAAAGATGAGGGAGCAACTAAGTAGTGGGAGGAGTACAGCATCAGTTGAGGAAGAAACTGAATCAGAGTAGATGTTATTTATCTACTTTACTGATGTGGACATATGTTTCTATATGTTTTATGTCGAGTTTAATATATGTGTTATTTGAACTTCTTTGTTTCTTTTTATTGTCTACATGTTTAGTTAATTGTTATTTGGGCATGTTTGATTATGTAATTGATGATGTTTCTTATCTGAATTTGATGTATAAATGCAAATTGTGTTATTTATATGTGTTTTTTATGCAGGTTTTTTTTTTTTTTGTGAAAATCAATTTTTATAGAAAGGAAGGTTTTTTTTTTTGTGCTCCAGGTTTCCGGCAGAACATTCGCCGGTCGGTCTACCAGTAAGATGATATGACATTTCTGGTGGATCGTATCCAACGGTTATGCATCATTTTTTTAACGACGATATAACATTTCTGGCGGATCATATCCGACGGTTATGCATCATCTTTTTAATGATGGACTATCTGCCAGAAAGACTGGTGGAATAAACGATGGTAAATGAAAATGTTCTCCAATGAGATTTCACTATTTTTACGTCAGAAATTGTGTCGGAAACTTTTTTCTGGTGTAACTTGTGCGTAGGTAAAAATTTCCTACGTAGGATATTCCGACGGAGAGTTTTTCGACGGTGATTCGCCAGAAATCAACAATTTTCGGCGTATTTTTGTTGTTACCGACGGATCTAGTCTGCCGAAATAAGCAAGTTTTCCTGTAATGGAGTGGGATACTCTTCATCTTCAATTCTTCAGTCTTCTTTTCTTCGGGCTCCTTGGATTCTTCGTAGCTGGCTACCCAAATGGAAAAGAGAACTCTTCCCTTGAGGGGAAGGTTACTCTTTCCATTTTGGGTATGAAAAGATTATCCAAATTTGGACTTCTAAATAAAAAAGGACTATCCCCCAAAGGGGTATTCTTTTCTCTTTGGAATCCAACCTTTGGACCTATGTATCCCAACTCAAATGTGCACTTTCACAAATCAATACTTATTCAAATTACATCAATATGAAATATAAATTCTAGGCTCTCCAGTAGGGTTATCCTAAGCATTTAAATATCAAAAGACATTCTCAAGTAGTTATATATATTTACAGAAAAGAAAACACACTGACCATACTTTTTTTTATTTGGGAGCTAAGCAGCTGAATCATCTGTAGCAAGCAAATTTATTATTGATTTTTATTTAGCCCACTTTATTGTTCTGGAAGAGCGTGACCACCTACATAAAACTCAGTAAATATCCATATAATTCCTAACCTAAGGGTAATCTAATCGCCAACCACATTAATCAATTCACAGGGTTCAACAAAATTAAACAGACACACCAAGAAATTTTAATCACAACATGTAATGAAATCTTAAGAATATGGCACACAGAAGAAAGATAAACACCGGCATAACCTAGATCTAGAGTCGGACAACCTAGAAAACCTTCTAAAGTGTGTGAAGAAAGTCATGTGGCTAGGTTAGATCCTAAACTGGAAAGTTAATTGGAGTTTTCTAAAGTTTGAGTTTGTTAAGGCCAAAAGGAAATTTTATATTTGAGTTGAAGTATTAATGTGTTAGAGATTGATTTGAGTGAATTTTAATTGTTAAGTGATTACTAACTTTGTTACACACTGAGCGTGTGAAGTTTATCTTATCTTCCTTGGGCTAAGTTAATAACCTCGTATACCTGGGTTACCAAGTGGCAATCGGGGTTGGTTAAGTTGATTTAGTTGGTTATAGTTAAAGGTGGATTAATATTAAGTACTTTAATTAGTCACTATTTTTGAGAGATTATTTAAGTATTCTATTAATCAAATTAGAAAATTTTGAAATTTCAATGGAGTATTAAATTTTTTAGAATTGTTGGAGTTATTTTAATTATATTAATTAAGGGTTAAAATTTGACTTTTTAAATTAAAGTTAATTTTAACTATTAATAATTTTAATAAATATTAGACCTTATGATGAGTAGTTAGACTGTTGGTTTCCTATATTTAGAGTTTTCTATAAAAAATTATGAATTTTTGAAGTCTAAGACTAGATTTTGACTTAGGTTTAACCGGATTGTTGCTTTTTGATTTAGAGCAAATTTTGAAGGTTTGATATTTATAGAAAATATTAGATTTTAATTTGAGTTAGATGCCTTAGTGTTTGAATTATTTGTATTTTTCTAGAATAACTTGTAAACTTCCAAAGTTTCCTTAATTATTTGAATTTTAAAATTGTTTAATTAGGAAGGTTTTGATCGTTTTGGTTCAAACTCATTCTAAACTTCATGGAATCGCTCCCAAAGTTTACATAACCCGAGTATTACGTAAGATCCAGACTGTTGATCGCACAATTAACATTGTGGATCTATCCGTTCTAAGGCATACGACATAGACATTCCACTAATGTGGTTAATCATTTCGCAATCAGTACAATAATTATTTCCAAAAGAATTCATCACACTACTAGGCAATGATTGGATATGATTTAGGCTGGCCAATCATGAGCCGCCGCGTGTCTAACCACCACTGAATTATTTGTTTTAATTAATTTTAATTCACTTTTAAACAAGAATTACTTAAATAATTATTTAAAATTATGTTTAAGTCCAAAAAATACATATAAAATATAAAAAAATTTAGAATTTAATTACATTTCAAGTAAAATTAAAATTATTTTTTAATATATTCTATTTTTTAAATTATTTTAAAAACTCTTATTTTTAAATATTTAATTAATATTTAACCAAATATTATGTTAATTACTTTTTAAAAATTAAAATTTCACATTAGTATAATTTAAATAATTAAATGATTATTTTAAAATATATTAATTTTAAAATAAAATATTTAAGGATATATTTTATATTTTAAATAAATTTTAATTATTTGAACCTTTAAATATTTATATAATGCTTATTAATATTAATTATTTTCAAATAATTAAAATATTTTATTTTATGATTTGATAATTTTTTTCTTAAAAATATTTAATTTTAAATTAAGTTTAATATAAAAGATATTTTTAAAGTAATTTTTTGATTAACTAAATATTTAAATACTTAATTAATATTTAATTAAATAAAACTCAAATAAAAGATATTTTTACTTTCATTATTTAAATAGCTTTAAATTTTAATTTAATTAAATTTAATAAATTATTTTAAATGCCTATTAATTATTTTAAACCTTAAAAATTCATAATAAATTCAATTTAAATTCTAACAATTAATGTAATGCCTTAAATTTTTTGAAAAATTAAGTACTTTTTTTTAATTAATTTTAGATATTAAAACTTAATTTTTCTTAATTTTTATTAATTATTTAATTACTTTAATACATAATTATTATATAATTAAATGTTATATTAAATATTTTAAAAATTAAAAATTTATTTTTTGAATTATTTTAAATTACTTTTGGATGATGAGAGGATCTCTCAAAAAAATATATATTTTTAAATTATTTTAAATTATTTTTTTTTAACTTATATATATATATATATATATATTAAAATATATATATATTTAAATCTTTTAATTTTGAGATATCCCTATTGAAAATTTTGACATGAGTGAACCATATAAATAGAATTCATGAGGAATGATTAGTGAATAATGTATCCCAATTATTCACTAATTAGGTCGCTAATCCTATTAATTATCACTTAATCTTTACATATTTTGGAAGCACGAGCAGTTAGCCTAGGCTCTCCTAGTTTTAAGGACATTGTTTGTAATTTTATGTTTAATTTTTCTTATTTTATCCGAGGGTTAGCTATGGACACTTGATTTAAAACCTGTTCAACTTAGCGACACCCTAAGGATAATAATTAATGACCCGTCTAAAAATCTTATAGAAATTTTAGAGATTAGGATACACTTCCAAAAGATATGAAACTTAAACCATTTAAATTTAGTAACATTTCAGACCTCCTAAAATTTTCTAGAAATTTAAGTCACTTAATTACTTAACCAGAATTTACCCTTTTAATTAAACCTCAAAAACTTCAGAAAATTCTAATAAATTCAAATTAAACCCAAAATTTACCAATAATATATCAAACTCTTCATAATTGAATTGTTAATCCAAAAAAATTAAGAGCCTATTAATTGAAACTTAATTCAAATACTAATTTAATTTTAATTAAAAATTATCCTTTAATTAAAATAAACAATTAAAAAATATTTAAATTCCAAAATTTTCCCAAATACTTAGAAACACTTCCTTAGATCATCCCTGATCTTTGGAGGTGATATCAAAAGGTTTTGGGACTTCATTTAAATAAAAATCTCTAAAATACACTTAATTAATTAATTTTCATAATTCATTTAATACTCAAATTTCAAAAAATCATAATTAATTCTAAAAAAATTCAATTTGAGTAAACTAAAAGGAATTCAACTCTAATAATCTAGTATTTATTAAAAATATGAACATTTTAGAAATAAGCTTAAATTAAAAATTCAACTCATAGATCAATCGTGATTCAATAACTAGGCCCTAAACTTTTTAAAATCATAACTTTGTGTAGAAAAATCTAAATTTAGAAAAACCAAAGTCAAATTACTCCCCATAGGATCTAATATTAAATAAAAATAGTAGGACTCCAGAACTTGGTTTGTTTCCAAAATTCAACTTTGGACCTCTCTGACCTAGCAGATAGTATAACCACGGGCCTTTCAAAATCCGCTAATTCAACTTATATTTCAGAGAATACAACCTTATGAATAAAATTGATCAACCAATTAAACTACTTAAAATTGACCTTAAAATATTAATATTTAAACTTTAATTAAAATCCCCCTTTTCACATTCAACAAATCAAATCATAAATAACTTAAACTAATTATCCAACATATGACATACCAGAGACCACACAACCTATTATACACTCATAGAATTATTTTTTAGGACATGACATATAGCTCTAAGTTAGGCCGGTATTTTCTTTCTATTTTTATGAAGTGATGCTTTGCATATGATACACATAGTGGTTATTTTAGTTTTCTGTAATAATTGTTATGATAATAATTTTTATTATTGTATTATATTTATGATGAGATGTGCGATAGATTAATCATAGCTTAGGGGCAATCTTGCTACTAACGATATATTCTACAGGTGATCATGCTTATGTAGTGCTAAAAAGAGGGCAAAAATAAATAAATCATATATATAATTACTACAGGTGCTTCAACCGATTAGCCCCCAAATAAATAAGAGCATGGCCAAATATGGCTGGCATGAATACTTTCTTTTCATATATAACTATCTGAGATATTTTATTTTAACTACTTAGGATGACCTTGAAGGAGAGTCTAGATTTTCTTTTTTCTTATGTAACGTATTTAAAGTAAGGAGTTATGAAAATCTATAAAAATGAGGCATTTTAATAAAATATTAGAGACCCAAAGAGAAAAGAAAGTCCCTTTACAAGGAATTTTTTTTCAGTTGGGTACCCTATTGAGGATGAACTATAAGAAGACTAAAGGAAGGTGATCCATAAAAGAACCAAAAGACGTAGAGCAAGATTAAATGCCTTATTTTTAAGACTTGTATCATTTTATAGGAATATAATTCATGTTATCATCGGTGGGGTCTAGCCTCCATTATTTTTCTACATATCATGGGTTGTATATTATATGCACTTTCCATAGACTTTTGAACTCCTTTTTTTCTACTCTAGTTGATATTTTATTAATGTGTTTACATTACTTGCGCTAAAAATTGTATGGTCTTTATAGGTTTCTTTCTTGTATGTGTATGCACTTGATTTTGCTAGACTCTTTAGGGACAATACTTTTTTACTCATATTTAAAATTTAGTATGTTAGAAATTAAATAACATATAAAAGATAACAATCTAGGGAATAAGCTGAAGGTCATCCAGGGTTGCATGCATCTTAATGCATTCTTCTTTTTTCTTGTTTAGACACTTCCCCTCTTATGGGTAGATTTCAGATAATCTGACTTATGAGGATGAGGTGCTAAACTTAGAAAATTCTAGTTTTTTTTTTTAATTATTTTATATATTTTTTTTAATTTCATGCATTCCTGATTTGGATATTTTAACTAGCATGAATCACATTATAAACTAATAAAAAACAAAATTTAATTATTTTAGTTTTAAAAGCATAATATCCTTCATAAGTACAAGACCACTTAGAAGCCTCTCTAGATGTCGGTCTTAACTTTCAAAAACTCAGCCACACACCCATCTTTCATAAAAACTTAATAATATCAATTTTATACGACTAGGTGGTTAGCTGGCTTTCTTTTTCATGCAGGATATAAGTTCAAGATGCATTAGCTAGGATACGAGTGCTAATATTGTGTCTAGAACATTAAACTCACTATAGATTTAGGGTTCAATGCTACTATTATCAGTGTCTCATAGTATGCCTTATTGGCAGATAAGTCCTCTATCCTTCAGAGGCTATAAATCCCTCATATCCACATTGCATGGATGATGCCTCCTCTATCTTTCTCTCTGGCATGCTCTGAGTGCAGTATTGTCTGTTCACATATTTCTTTTTACTTCCTTAGTCCTTCTAGATGATGATATTAGCAGTGCATATTTACTAAGCCAAGTTAAATCTTTCTTTTCCTTTGAATAGGAAGTTCCTATACTCCTCCCTATGTTTCAATCTCATATGAGAGAATAATGTATAATCCTTAATCGAGAGTCTTCTTAGGCTCTGACTTAAGATGTAATTAACCATAGGGGCTTGCGCCCATGGGAAAACGAATCCCACATCAAATAAATCCCACTATAGCTGATATATCAGATGGAGGAAATCTCGTGACTTTGATCAAGTTATACATATTATTATCTATCGAGTTGCATAGGAAAAATCCACTATCCTCAATGGTTAATCATATGTATGATCTCATATGCCCTCCCATTGGCCCACCTATAAAGAGTACAAAGGTCTACAATTATTGTATCCTACAAGATGGTGCAATCATAACATTTGCATTATGTCCCTACCAAGTAGAGTTCTTTCGGAGGCCCACAGTACTAAAACAGATTTCATCACATCATACTCTTATGCCTTCACCTAATAATATTCATATCATAAATCAATCTTAAAAAATACAAATAATCTAGCAGGTTGATCAAATATATCATCAATTTATGGCTCAGAGTACTTGTTATTAATAGTGACTTTATTTAACTATATGTAATTAATACACATAATTATTATATCACCATTTTTCTTCATAAATAGCACAGGTTCTCTCCATGGAGAACATAATAGGATAAATAAAATGTACCTCCTAAAGCTATACCTTAAATTCCTGAAGTTTTTTTTGGTGTCATGCTATATGGAGCCTTAAATAAGATATTCATGTTTGATTGAGAAAAGTTATTGAGTGTGTTTTGAAAAAGGTTAATTTACTTTGGGAGAATTAAATTTATAAAATTTTAGTTTTAAAATTGAGCATGTCATTATGAATGATATATCACCTTGGGAGGCGAATATATTATTCCCTAATTAGTTCAGATTATAAAACTTTGAATCCATCATGATTATCATAGTCAAATTTAGGGAAGGATAACATATGATCTTGGAGGATCAAAATGATGTTTGATCAAGTGTTTGAATTTTATTAATCATTTAAATATGATCATTAATCTAGATAAATGATCATTAATTTCATAATCAAAATTATGATAATAGAATGATATATCTTCCCAAGGAAAGAGGATATCATCTATTATTAATCATTTGAATATGACAATAATGATCGTTTTATTTGATTTTTCCTAAAGTGAATTAACTGATATTTTGAAATTTTGATTTTGGAAAATTGATCCAAGTTTCTAAATCTACTACAAGCACAAGCCCTTGTAGTTAACTACATCGTTGGAAAGTTGAAATTCCTATGAATACTCTCGATTAAAATAGTGGTAGAAATTTTATTTTGAGATTTCAAGGCTTAATGTTAAATGAAGCGAGGTTGTAAAGTCAACATGGATGGGATTAAATTTGAGCACTTATTCTAGATATCAATAAAAGAAAAGTAGGAAGTGGTCAACCTTGTTGACTTGATCAACTAGGTTAACCCAATGTTGGGATTTGGGCTCAAAATATTTGATTTACACTACAGGAAAACACGCGAATACCGTCGGATGTTCCGGCGAAAGTTTTTGCGCCGATAAATACGGCCTTTGTACCAGCGCATCATGCAAAGGAATAATAACGGTGTTCTTTCCAGAGCATCCGACGACGGAAACTTCCTGACATCCCATGTGCCGATGATAACGTCGGATATTAGCAGCATTTCATTATTACCAGCGCACGTTATGGCGGATTAGGTCTGGCGTAGTTACCAGCGGATAATACGTCGGCTATTTGAAACTCAACAACTTGGAACCAACGAAACAGGTGCCGGAGAATGTTCCGGCATCCAGGACCTACGTCTGGTTGCTCATTTCATTCCATCATTTCTCTCGCATCTCCAGTCTCTCTCTCGTCGCCCCAGCATCGCCCACCCTAGATTGTCGTCGCGAACGATCACCGCCTTCATCGTCGATGAAAGGAGACCGGTTTCGCAAAATTCAACCGTCAGTTTCTGTCGCCTCCCAATTTTCTACCGCCTTCTGATGGTAAGATTTTTTTTCATCATGTTAATTATTATTAAACATTTGCTAGATGATGCACATACTATTTGCTAGAGGATGCACATATTATTAGATGTTATTTTATTGATAAATTTTTCAAAAAAAATTTGGATTCATGCCGGGTAGGTCTATTATGGAAGACATACATTTATTGAGAGGTTTGATGGAGAAATATAGAGAGAATAAAGAGGATCTACATATGATATTTGTTTATTTAGAGAAATCATATGATAAAGTTTAAAGAGGAGTGCTATTGAGAGTTCTTGCAAAAAAAAAAAGAGTTAATAGCGCTTATATTCAAATCATTAAAAATATGTATGCATGAGTTATTACTTCTGTTAAAACACAAAACACAAGGTGGTTTGACAAAGTAATTTTTTATTTTGGTTTAATTACATCAAGGATAAACCTTAAGTCCATATCTTTTTACTTTAGTCGTAGATGTTCTCACTAGACATTTACAAAAGGATATACGTTGGTGTATGTTTTTTGCTGATGATATTCTTCTTGTTAATAAGACTAGAGATGGAGTTTTTTGATGATGATATACGTTGGAGAACAAACCTGATTAGACAAAATTTGGATGTCATGCATATAGATAAAAATATTTTTAATACAATTTTGGACATCAAAGATAAATCAAAAGATAATATAAAAGCAATGATGGACTTAAAGGAGATTTGTAGGAGGAAAGCATTAGAATTGAAGGATGGTGGAGGTGATAAATTTCTCAAACCAAAAGCTCCATTCACATTAACTTTAGAGCAAAAACTAGCAATTTGTGAATGTGTGATGACCCTACGAGTACCTGATGGATATTCTTCCAATCTAAGCAGGTGTGTTGACATAAGATTAAGGAGATTATTCGGATTGAAAATTCATGATTGTCACATCTTCATGCAATGTCTACTACCAACTGCTTTTAGTTATCTGTCAGATCAAATTTTAAATTCCTTGATGGAGCTAAGTGTATTCTTCAAAGATTTATACTATTCTAAACTAAATGTAGAGATCTTGATTATTATGGAGCAGCAAATTCCTTTCATTCTGTATCAAAATGAGGGAGCAGTTGAGTGGAAAAGAGGTAGCTCCAGCTGAGGATGAGTCCACTAATTCAGAGTAGTTTAGTTTAGTTATATGAACTTGTTTACTTTTTTTAATATGTGTTATTGAACAATCTGTGATGTTTTTAATATTAGTTGGTTGATGTTATTGAACAATTCGTGTTAATGGACAATTATGTTTTTAAGTATATGTTGAACTTCTTGAGATCTGTGATCAGTAGATCTGTGTTGTGGAACTGTTATTGTATGTATTTGTATATATTTGCAGCTGTGGAAATTCAATTATTGGCTGGGAATGCATTTTTTTTGTTAGTACTACAGGTTTCTAGCGGATTTGGCATAAAAAAAATGCCGGAATGACAATACAACGGATTGATTGTTTATTGCAGGTGTTTTCTTTCCGCCGGAAACTCCAGCAAAAATGGCGCCTGAAACAAGTAGTAGTTTTTAGTTACGGCGTATTATCCGCCGGCGTTTCTTGTGCAGAATGGCACCGAAATGATGTCGTACCTTTTGTTACGGCACACCTTACGGCATTTTTTCTGCTAGCATTTTCGGCAGATATATGCGTCGTAAATTTTGGCGTATATAATGTCAGAATAATTTGGAAAAAAGATGGCATTTTCTAACATATTTTGCGCCGATAATGCGTTGGAACATGCTCCGGAAAGATTTCCAGCGTCTAATATATGTCAGAAGACATTTTTTGACGCGATCCAAACCGGCGTATGAAATTACGACAGAAATGCGTCAAAAACCAAGGGTTTTTGTCGTATTTTATGGTTTACCAGCGGATTCGATGCACCGGTAATAACAGATTTTCCTGTAGTGTTGGTAAATGGGATTTGGTAGAGGTGGATTCAATGGCCAGGATGGTCTAAATGGTCATTTTGACCCTTAAAGGGCCATTGCATCAACTTAAGTTGACTTGGTCAACTAAGTCAACTTAGGGGATGGGTCTAGACTCAACAAGTTTGAAATGATATTATGAGGCTGTTGGAGGTGATCCCAAGGTCTGGGGATGCCATTTTAGTCAAATTGACTATTTGGACTCTTAAGGGCCTATTTGACCCATAGCTTAGGTTTGGGTCCAAAAAGTTTGGTTTTATACTTGAAATCTATTGGAAGTGAGCTCATGCAAAGAGGAGGTCATTTGGTTTGAAATAACTATTCAAACTCCTAAGGTTATTTTGGTCATTTTGACCCCTGATCAACTGGGGATCAAAGTGGGTCCATCAAAATATAATTTAATACTTACAAAGTCATAATCAAGGGTTTAGATGTAATCAGAGGATTTGAAGAATGCTCTAAAGTCAAACTCCACTTGTGGACATGTCTAGTGGCATATGCCATAAATATTTAAAGGTTTTTATAGCCTTGGATTTTAATTCAGTTTCTAGGTTTAGAGGTCTCAGATTGAGCTCAAATTTTAAAGATAGATCATGAATTGATGGTCATTTGACTAGGGGTTGAAGAGTTTGAAAGATCATTGGAAAATGCTTTCAGGATAGAGCCTTTAGACCTTGGATTTTGGTTTAGATTTTTGGATTTTATCTGGATTTTGGATTTAGATGCTTGAATTTGAATTATACAAATCATTAACAATCATTTTGGATAGATCTAGGGTCTGGATAGATCCTAGGAACAAGATTGGTCCTATTGACCTTATACAAAAATGAGGTCAACAAGTCATACCTAAAATTTCATCAATACAGAACTCTGTTTTCCTCTCATGAGGCAAACTAAGTATTTCAGGACAAATATCAAGAAATTCCTGCATTATATGGACATCAAAAAGAGAGCAAGAATCTATACTCCAATTATGAATATATGCCAAAAATATTATACAACTCTTTTTCCACAATCTATTTACTTTCACAGTAGAAATTATATGAGACAAAACACCTCTAGCACCATAAAACAGACAACTCTCACTACCCAAAAATAAAGTAACTCACTTCTTCTAACAATCAATTTGAGTCTTATCCAATTTAACATGTACAGACCCAAAATAATATCAAATTTAGAAATAGATAAAAAATCAAACAAGTCCTCTACTTCCTATTAAAAATCTTAATATTATAAAAACAAACTCTACTTTCTATCTTACCATCTCTAGTCGATAAAATAACAAACATGAAAAAAGTAATAAAATTAAAGGTGAGTATAATACATTGAAGAAATACTCAAAATAAATAAATGAATGGCTCTAGAATCAAATAATATACTACATGGGTAATAAAAAATGCAAGACGTACCTATCATAACATCTCGGGCAACCCGAGCCTCCTGCTGAGTAAAATTATATACATGTGGTTGGATCGAAGATGGAGCAACAAAACTACCAGACTCCCTATGACCATTGCTAAATGGTCTCCCTGTTGTAGAAATAGAACTACTACCATTACTAGATGATCCCTCAGAAAATGTACAAAGAGAAACTGTCATTAATCTCCATGCGCGCTAGTCTAACAGAACTCTCAAAATGGAGCTCAGATCGTCGATCAAATCCAGCCTATGGACACTGAGCTTCCCGGTGCTTACCTGACTCTACATGAAGCAATGCCCAATCATCCTATAACATTGACCAAAGTGTTATCTGTTGTAACTACGGTACACATATTAAAATTAAATTCATAACAAATAAAATTGAGAGGCTTATCCTTTTTAGCAAGCTAATTAGCATACTTAGGAATTAGGATAATCCTACTTCACATGTTCAGCTTTCTGACAAATGAAACTAGTGATAATATTATTATATTTTTGGCTATTCATGATATGAAGTCCCATTGTCTGTAATTCTCTTTTATTTAAAGTTCCTTTTCTTTTGACAATAATATTACAGAGAAAGTAGATAAGTGAATACTTTATATATTCACTTATTTCAACCAATGTTCCCCTTACACACACTAAACAATGAGCTTATTAAGAGTATTGTTTTAGAAGTATATCTTAGCTTCCAAGGACAAAATTGTGTTTAAAGATAGATCAAAACTAGGTGCATAAGAGTATCTTTAAAAGTTTAAATATCAATACCCTCAATCTACTAACTAAATTAGACACTTCTATAATATATTGTCTTATATTCCCTTTGCTTTTTTTACTCCATTAAAATGATTTTACCAAAAGAAATCAATGAAATAGTGTTTTTTTTTTTTCTTAGAAAACTTTTACCATTAATTCACTACAGGCATTATATACTCGATAATTTCTAAATAGAGTGATTAATGATCATAAGAATCATGTGGTTTGAATGCACTCACTTTTCAAAATCTATCCTTTATTCAATAATGCTTTTCAGACTAAAGTCGGGCAGGGGAACTTTAAGCTCGAATCATTCAATATAGATCCATACATTCAATTAAATGATGTGCTCTTTTTTTTTTCTTAAAGTTAGTGTCACTAAGAAATGAAATATTATTTAAATTGGTAGAAATAAAAGAAATATTTTCTGAAAAGAATAAAATAAAGTCATAATTAGAAACACTTCCATTTTTATGCATGTATTTGTATTACATGTTGAAATATTTATGGTTATCGAGAGAGTATTTAACATCTTAGCAGTTCTATGAAGATCCAAACTCACAAATAAAAGATGATGCAATAGGTACCAAAATTTTTAACAATCTAGAAAGGGAAAACTATAAGACATAGCCAACTTGAAATAATTCCACAAATGTGTGTGTGTGTGTGTGTTTATAATCCTTCCACAGATGGTGTTTCAATGGCGATGGTCTTGTAGCGGTGGTTTAGCTATGCTTGGGTAGAGCTCTAAGATTCTTTAAGCCTCTAAGCTCTCTTAAAATATGAAGCTAAGTGTCCAAGCTTTGCTTCACATAATGAGTGAATATCTATTTCTACATTTTTTTTAGAGTGGCTTGCCCCATAAATATAGTCAAAATCAATAACACTCCATAAGACGGTCCATATTTATTTTATCACGAATAGGTTATTGTTTCAGCATTTAAATATCTTAATGATGCCTGAATAAGATGCTCGATTTGATTACAAGTATGAGAGATTTAAAGATCATTTAATACTCCAATGTATATCTCGAAGTTTCTAGCTAATTACATTCCAAGTACTTGATTTGGGCAAATTTGGACTTGGATCGAATCACTTTTTGCATCTATTGATTCATGTCACAGAGATGTTTGGTTTGACAACATGCTTGCTTAAATCAGAGTTTGAATGGGTTTGAATTTGATTCTAAAAGTTTTGAATATAAATATAAATCAAGATTATTAGTTCTTGATCAAGACAAATTTTTATGATATATTTGTGATGAAAACAAAATGTTAATTATGCATGTTTCCCACAAAATAAGTAAGTTTGGCCCCCATAAGATACTAGTTCAATTTGTAATTTTGACTTTGAAATAAATAATAATAATTTATTAGTTGTGTTCTTGTAATTGCAGTAACTACATATTGATAATAGATTATGTACATAATATGTATTTCTTTGTACCAAGTTATTGCTCTTATGATTACCTTATTTACTAATAAGTATATATTCAATATTATAATAATCTTATTTTGTATTGATTAAGTTTTACATATATTTATAGAAATATTCAATATTATTCATATATTTCAAATTAGATCAATCGATATAATAATGTCAGATATCACTTTGGTGACATATTATTTCAATTTAATCTATCATGAAATATTGAATGATAATCAAAAAAATTTAATCAATAGCTTTATTTATCCAAAACAGTTAATAAATTTCCACTGGAATAAAGAAATCAATTGATAATCTTCCCCAAGGTTATATAATTAATAATATTAATTATTATGTGAAAAATACACAAGACAATAAAATTTTTATAATTATTTAACTACTATCTAATGACAGTCCTTAAGAAATTAAACTATTTTTCATTTATAACTACAGATATTACTTTATAATCCATCAATTTCTTTTATAACAATAAAACAACCCATTGAATACTTTAGCTAATAAAACAACCCATTCTGAACCATTAATGCCATTCATTATTATATTCCAGGTAATATGAGCATGATAGCTTTTGCAGTTATGTTTATCATACTATAATCATATTTAACCACTGCTTTTTCATTATTTTTTCCTCGCTTTCAATATATTTTTAGGCTAGGAAGCTGATTTTTACAAAAGCTACTTTCTCCATAACCGTTTTACAACTACCTCAACCCTTAGCCTTTCAAAAAAGTTGCTTTCAATATATATATGATACTATTTGTCAAAAGTAATTACATATAACAACATCAAGCCTTTATCCCACTGTGGGGTCGGCTACATAAATTCTTTTTCTCAATTATGTCCTATTAAGAGTCAATTTCTCATTTAAATCTAATAAAGAAAGGTCATTTATAATATTTTCTAACAAAGTCTTTTTATGTCTACCTCTACCTTTCTTAACATAGGTCAAATCTAATACATCTACTTTTCTAACAAGGTCATTGGAAGACCGATGTTTTATGTGACCAAACTATCTAAGGTGACTCGCTCTAATCTTATCTGTCATTGGAGCTACTCCAACCTTTTCACGGATATGCACATTTCGTATCCTATCTCTAAGAGTAAATCCACTCATCCACCTTATCATCCTCATCTCGACAATACTTAACATAATATATGTCTCCCTTTTAATGGCCAACATTCTGCGCCATAAAGCATTGCAATTCTCACCACCAACTTATTAAAATTTCCCTTAAGTTTGAGTGGTACTTTTCTATCACACAACAAATCCGAAGCATTCCTCTACTACAACCATCCAACTTGAATTATACTAAAAATATTCCCATCTATTCCACCATCACTCTGAATAATATACGCAAGATATCTAAAATGAGTATACTTATTAACAACTTGATTGCTCAAACTCACAAAACTCCACTAGATCTATTACTACTAAAATTACACTCAATGTATTCCATTTTAGATCTACTCAAACAATAACTTTTAGACTCTAAGGTTGACCTCTATAATTCGAGTTTACCTTCAATTCCCTTCCTAATCTTATCCACAAGAAGAATTTCATTGGCAAAAAGCATTCAACATGGTACATCCTCTTGCAAATGTCTAGTAAGAAGATTAATGAGTAAAGCAAAAAAGATAAGAGCTTAAGGCTGATCATTGATGTAATCCAACTGAAATACGAATATACTTGGTCAAACCACCTTATATTTGAACACAAGCAATGGCTCCTAAATACATATCCCTTATGACTTGAATATAAGCAATACTAACCCCTTTATTTTCTAGAACTCTTCATAGCACTTATCTTGGAACTTTACCATATGTTTTCTCAAAATCAATAAATATCACATGTAGATCCTCTTTATTCTCTCTAAACTTCTTCATCAACCCTCTCAATAAATGAATAGCTTCCATAGTAGACCTACCTTGCATGAATCCAAATTAATTTTGAGAAATGTTATTATCACGTCGTAACCTATGCTCCATAACTCTCTCCCGAAGCATTAAAATATGACACATTAACTTAATTCATTTATAACTCTCATAATCTTGTGCATCACTTTTATTCTTAAAAATAAGAATCAACACAAACATTCTCCACTCATATGACATCTTTTTAGTTTTCAAAATAATATTAAAAAGTTTAATAAGCCAAAAAATTAATTCATCTCCTAAGCATTTCCACATCTCTATTGGAATATCATCAGGTCCAATAATTTTTTCACATTTCATTTTCTTTAAAGCTTCTCTAACTTCAATTTTATTAATACATTGATAAAAATAAAAATTTTTATTTTCATTTAAAATGTTAAGGCCACTAAAATCAGCCATATTCTCACAATCTTTATTGAAAAGTTTACTAAAAATATATCATCCACGTTTATTTAATGGCCTCTTTTAGAAGAAGCACTTTTTTATCTTCATTATATCATTAATGCAATTCATTTGAACTAAATCTTTACTACTCGTATATATTTGTTTGGATAACATACATATATCTTGTCTCTTTAAAATCTAATATATTATGTAAATCATTAAAAGCTAAAATCTTTGCATCGCATATTATAAGCTATGACCTATTGTCAAATAAAAGAAAAGATTTAGTTATAAGCGTGCCTGAATTTATTGACGTACGTGATGGGGTTTCTGCCTTCTACATCTAACTATTCATAAAAAAATGCCTTAATACATATTAAATTTCATATAAAATTAATGAAATGTCTCATATGTCAAATAACAATTAATCCTAAAATAAATCACAATTATTATATGCACAAAATTAGGTAACACCTAATATAAAGCTATATCTTTCAAGCCACTCTAACCCTTTCGATCTTTTTATCTTGTTTTGATATTTTCCATAACCATTCCAAATTACTATTATTATATATTTAATAGTAACATTGTCGTTTTATTTGTGCTTTTGCTCTCAACTATCTATAGAAACTTCATTACTTCAGAATTTTGGATAAATTCTTTGGCATCCTTTCATTTTTCTAATTTGAGCAAACAAAAAAACTAAGAACAATAATGAAGACATTTTAAAAAATAAAAATAAAAAGGAAAAAAATGAACAAATTTATATTAAATATATAATATATAAAACTGAAATATACAACATAATAAAAATTTTATTATAATTTTTATTTAAATCATATTTTTAGTGTCATGTGTCATTATGAGAAAGCCATCTCAACTCAAATTTTTTTCTTTTTTTATATTTAAAATAAATAAAATAAAGAATTATTCATTATATATATATATATATATATATATATATATATATATATATATATATATATATATATATATATATATATATATATATATATATATATATATATATATATATATATATATATATATATATATATTAGTTACTATATAGTAGCTAAATGAACCTTAAATATTAAGTAATTTTGAATATAGTTGTGATGTTCCATCAATTAGAGGAGATGTTTCATATAAGTTTTGAGAAGGAAATTCGTCAAGTGATTGTTTTTTTTTTTTTTTTTTTTTCTCTTATGAGAATTCTTCAATAGTTAAAATTTATATTTAAAAAAAACAATTAAATATATTAAATTCATCATTTAATTGGGTATAATCAGACATTAATATTTATTTTTAAATTTATATATCGCTTTAAAATTCTCTCAAAATTGATAATTTTAATTTCATATTCAAATAAGCAAAAATAAAATCTTTACTTTATATATATATAAGCAATCAAGAGTAAATTAATGAATAACATACAGATCGAAGCCCAATTCTTTTCTCGCTATCTTGGCCCAAATGTAAATATGAATGAGAGCCCATAAAACTAATTAGAATATGCAAGTTACGTTGCGAGGAAGCCCATAATGGCCCAATAGAGTAATAATTAACAACAGAGTCAACTTTGTGTGCATATCTTGATTTTCGGACTCATATATTGATCCAAAAGATGAGTAAGTATGACTTATAACGCTAATGCAATTTTATATTTACTATGTGATAAAAAAATTTGTAGCAATAAAGTGTAGGTTTTTATTTCTTTACATTGTACACAAAATTGTGCACATATAGACTAAAGAAGTTTACAAAAGATGCAAAGGTTTTTATGTAGGAAGGGAAAAACTCAGTGGCAAGAACAATTGAAATAATCTACTATATAAATACATATTATGAAAATCCACTTCTCCTCTTCAGTAAAATAGATAGGATTATAAAACATGAATTGACAGCTCGCCCTCCTGTAAATTAATTTAGTGAGAATTATTGGACAAGTAGTCCGCAAAGATGGTGGTGGTCATGATATTGTTGTCGGACGTCTGTGATGTTAGCATTGGGGGAGAACAATCAAGCGACAACATTGTTAGCATTTGTTAGAAGAGAATGAAGGTGATCGAGATACATCAAACAAGTGATGATGATTAGCAATTGTGATCATCAAGTAGAGCTTTAAAATTCTTGATTCTCTAAGGTCTATAATTTTATACCTATTTATAATTTAATATAGTGTATTTGTAATATTTTATCAAAAATCGTGAATACACCATCAAAAGACTTAAGTTTATTCCTTTTATCATAAATAGTTTCTCATGCATTCAAGTGCCCTAATTATTAGTAGATAAAATAAATACTCCTAATACAAACTAATGAGGTGGCTAATTATGATTGGCCAGCCGCCTAAAGCCGACATTGTAAAATCTATTTATAGCCTATCTCTGTACACGATCAAAAACATGAATAAGAAATAATGTTGCCTGCTAGTCTCTTTCTTCTGCACTTCTTCATTTCTTTATCTCTCTGATGCTTGTGATGTGAGTTTCTCTACTCAAGAAACCTCCAGTTTTCACATGGTATCAGAGTAGACGATCAAGTGCAGCGAACATGGAAAACACGACATCAACTGAAGAACGCGAAGAACTCATGACACAGAGCATCTCGGTTCCGGTTCTTTCCTCTACCCTAAAATTCGTTGTTTCTAACCTCAAATCCATTGTTCAAATCCAGCTTACGCCTGAAAACTATTCCATATGGCGATCTCAAATCACCAAAGTTTTTTGTGCAAATGCCTTTGACTCTTTTCTTGATTCTAAAAACCCCAACCCCAATCGCTACCTTGATCAATCTGACGGAACTTCTCTACTCAACCCTTCTTTACGCATAGATTGTAATAAAAATTATTGTAATTCTTGCAATATCTCCAAAGGTCACAAACTCTCATTTGATAAGTCTTTAAATCGCAAGAAATCGATTTTGGAACTTTTACATTCCGACATTTGGGGCCCGGCACCTACTACTTCTATGCAGGGGTTTCAATACTACTGTACACGATTCACTTGGATTTTTCTGTTAAAACACAAGTCTGGTGTGGCTACTATTTTCTTTAATTTTAAAACTCAAATTGAAAAGTCCACATCCAAATAAATTAAGTGCCTTCGTATCGATGGTGGAGGAGAATATCTCAGTCACACATTCACTAACTTTCTTAAAATCCACAGAATTTCCCATCAAATCTCCAGTCTGTACACCCCGTAATAGAATGGAGCCGCAGAGCGTAAACACCGACATATAATTGAGACCACCCATGCCTTTTTTCACACGGATCACGTCTCATACACTTACTGGCCCGATGCTGCCCTTACGGCAGTCTACCTCATAAATCGACTCCCTCTGCTAACACCAAAAATCTCTCCCTATTTGAACTCTTACACAACATGAAACCTAACTACACTCACCTTCGCACCTTCGGCTGTGCTTGTTTTCCTCTCATACCCACCCAAGCTCGTCATAAGCTTCAACCAAAATCAAAAGATTGCGTGTTTCTCGGGTATTCTGATGTTTATAAAGGATATAGATGCCTTGACTTATCCACAAACAAAGTTCTCACCTCTAGGCATCTCACCTTCGATGAACAACAATTTCCTTTTTCACACCCACCACCTGATAATGTCACACCTACTTCCACTACTTCACCACTTATGCTAAGCCCGGCTTCCATCATAAACTCTCAACAACAGCAAAATCAACATATCATTCAAACACCTGATTCACATTCTCATCCTCACACATAGCCCATCCCAGATCTGCAGTCCACTGCTAATTCTCTAATTTCAAATTCTCATTCTCCTCTGCCTTTATTATCCATTCCCATGCGCCACCACGTGGTCACTAGGCATCAGATAGGCTCTCTAAAATTGGTTGTTAGACTAAATCTTCTCCACCAGCATGCTTTAGAACAAGTCAGAACTGATCCAACAGCTTATACTAAAGCTGTCAAGCACCCAGAATGGCATCAAGCCATGGAAAATGAATTCCTTGCATTGTAACAACAAGGCACTTGGAGTCTTGTTCCTCTACCTAAGTCATCGGTATTAGGCTGCAAATTGACATATTGGACTAAACTACATGCTGACGGATCTATAGCCAAATACAAAGCTCGCTTGGTTGCTTTAGGAAACAATTAAGAATACACTCTTGATTATACTAAAACATTTAGCCCCATTTCTAAACTACCTACTATTCGAATACTTCTAACAATAGTCTTATCTCATAATTGGCAGGTGCATCAATTGGACGTAGCCAATGCTTTCCTCCACGGAAATCTCACGAAAATTGTCTACATGAAACAACCAAAAGGCTTTGAAGAACCCACCCACCCAAACCACATCTGTGTACTCCGCAAATCTCTTTACAATCTCAAACAGACCCCAAGACAATGGTATAACACTTTCACGACTTTCTTACTATCTATCGGGTTTACAAATAGCAAATCTGATCCCTCCTTATTTTTATTTCACCAAGAAAATGTCCAGTTATGTCTGCTCATATACATAGATGACATCTTATTTATCGGCAATAATAACAACATGCTTTGTAAGATTCTTGAATAGCTGAACTCTCAATTCTCTATGAAGCATTTAGGAGATGTTCACAACTTCCTCGACATCCAAATAACCCATTAACCGTAACAACTCATCCTCTCCCAAAAGACGTATGCCACTTCGCTTCTTGAGCTGGCTCACCTCACAAACTGTAATCCCATCTATAATCCGACTGCTACAAAAATTCCAAAAGATCTCCCACAAGACAAAATTCTTTCAGATCCCACACTATATCGACAACTAACTGGCTCTCTTCAGTACCTCACCCTTACGCGGCCGGACATTGCATATAGCGTTAATCTTCTCTCACAGCATATGCATGATCCTCAACCTCAACATGTCTTTCTTCTCAAACGTCTTCTTCATTATATCAAAGGTACGCTAAACTTTGGCTTACCCATTATCAAATCTAACCTTCACCTTACTTCATTTTCAGATGCGGATTGAGCAGGGGATCCTATCTCTCGGAAGTCCACATCTGGCCACTGCTTCTATCTAGGGGGCACCTTAATTTCGTGGACTGTCAAAAAGTAACACACAGTTGCTCGATCCTCCAAAAAATCAGAGTATCATGCACTAGCAGCACTCATTACAGATGTCATATGGACACATAAACTACTAGCAGAATTCGGCGTCCAACAAACACAACCAACGGACTTATACTGCGGCAACATGTCCGTCATCGCACTGGCCAACAATCCGGTGTTCCACGCTCGTACAAAACACATCGAAATAGACAAAAAATTTGTACAAGATCATATTCAGAACAAGAACATTCATATCTTTCCCATCAACATATGGACCAAGTAGCTGACATATTCACAAAATCTTTATCAACTCCAAGATTTCATAATCTAAGATCCAAACTGATAGTAATTGAAAACCCATCAGTTTGCGGGGTGCTATTAGTAGATAAAACAAATACTCCTAATACAAACTAATGAGGTGGCTCATTATGATTGGCCAGTCACCTAAAGTCGGCATTATAAAATCTATTTATAGCCTCTCTCTATACATGGTCAAAAACATGAATAAGAAATAATGTTGCATGCTAGTCTCTTTTTCTGCTCTTCTTCATTTCTTTATCTCTCTGCCGCTCGTGATCTGAGTTTCTCTACTCAAGAAATCTCCAGTTTCCACATAAGGACATTAGAACTAAATGAACTAAAGATTGTGGAATTTCTCTCATCTAAATTCTCGTTTTAATCGCAGGCATGCATATTCAGAGGTCTTTTGGACTATCAAAGAGTGCAATGAAATTTTCAAAAATACTTTCAATGCTTTATTTAGGTCCAGCTAGACTCATATAAAAGTATATTTGGTGTATTTGGGTTAGTCTCATCGTAACATTTATTTTGGTCATAAGTTTATTGCTAACGGAGTTTAGATGATCCAGTAGTTGATCTTAAAAGTTTTTATTTACAAATTGAATGATTAAAACATGCATAAGTTACACAACATCTTGGAGATTTTATCCAAGCTTAGTTTGCTCAAAAAAATGGATAGAACTTAGTTTGCTGCCTCCGGCCACCGCTGCTGCCTCCAGCATTGCCACCGTCAGTTGCTGCGGCCGCTACCTCTAGCCATCGCTATTAACTTTACATTGCAATCACTTTACTCCAAAACAAATTTAAAAAAAAAAATGTAACCATAAGTCCTTTACATTCATTCAAATAACTCAAAAGCATCCTTTTTACACTTCATTTCTTTTATACTATATACACTTTGCACAACATTCTTTTTTCAAGCAACCAAAAAGCCCTTCATAATAACCAGAATACAATTGTGGATATTTGTAGATAAAAAATAAAGTAATTTCAACTTTGTGCTCATCATCTTAAATCATTGATTAATCACACCTAATCAAATTATAATCAATAATCTACATAGACAAACTAGACTAAATTGACCTTGGATACACCTTACACTAAAGTCTTTATGAATACTACAATTGAGTACCTCCTCCTATGATCAAATCTACAAACTAATATGGTGGGGATCTTCATCACCATCATGTTTCCTAGTAAATTATTAACTTAAAAATATACTAAACGTTAAATGATATTATATAAAAATTATCTTCGTTAAATTACTAATGAATACTTTCACATATGATTTAGGCAATGATGAAGCCATAATTTTTTTTTGAGAGTACTAATCAAAAATTATAAAAACACCCTCACTTTCATCTAGAATTAAAATTGGCATTGATGATATTAAAAAATTAATTGTGACATCCCAACATTACCAATATGGTACCAATCAAGACAACAAACAATAATAAATCATTTCATAATGCATTTTTTAACATAAAATCATTTCAAATCTAATAAAAATCAAACTCACATTACAAACAACCCTCAACAAATATAAATATATGAAACAAGTATGGGCAAAATCACGGCTCAATATTCGTGTCTAAGTTGATTTTACTAAATAATCAACTTAAATTGGACACCACTACCAACCAACCTAAATTGGACAACAAACTTTTAGGGACATCTCAGAATACCAACTTGAAACAAAAAGAGACAATAAATAAATAAATACACACACTAGATTAGAGGAGTCTTAAGTTAATACTAACATTCGTCATAACATTAGTGCTCACGATGTGCTCTATAGTGGACACGGGGGCCTTCACAAAAGGAGAAATGTTGTGGATGCTAGCATTATTGAACTGCAAGGCTTCTTGATTCTTCTTATGGTTGATTTAGTTAAGGATTTATAATAGGGTTAGAGTCCTTATGAGTTTATAAGAAAATAATTTTTTATGATCTATTAATTTTAGGCCAAGGTAGTTGGGGTTAGGGTCTTAATACCCCCATTATAGATCTGCTAATTACATTAAGTATTATCAAGCCAACTATATGTGTGTGTGTGTGTGTGTGTGTGTGTGTGTGTGTGTGTGTGTGTGTGTGTGTGTGTGTGTGTGTGTTTGAAAAGGAGGATATGTGGAAGGCTGACTTGGAGGCTATGCAATTTTAGTGATATCACTTACCCAAAACATTTGCATATTTGGTAAAAAAAAAAAGAAAGTTAAGCTTAGATATATTTATGCCAATCTCATATGATCTTTGTATTTGACAATCTACATATGAACTTTGATAATCTCAAAATTTGGAAAGTGTGCAAAATATTTCTAAAGACTCATCTTTAAGAATGACGTGCATTTTATCGAAACTATGTTCTTCATAATAAACCATTAAAACTAAAATGAAATTATATATATATATATATATATATATATATATATATATATATATATATATATATATATATATATATATATATATATATATATGGTACAATATTCTAATGGTTAGAATTTTAGATGGAATCCTCCAACTAAGGAAGCCTTGAAAGGTAAACACCACTTTTTTGGTGATATGGGAAAATTCATTTCTATGAACCAAATTGCTTAAGGGGAAAGATTGTTATAACTGTTGGCTCAAGAAAAACGACACGAATGTATGAATCCCACTTTACAGCCGTAGGATTCCATTTCCCTTAAGTCAGATTATAGTTAATCAGATTTCCCCTGAGGTTAGTGTCAGGGTTTAAAGATCTGAGGTTCTTACTTCCTATGAGCGCAAGCAGTCATAGTTAATTACCCCTCTTACTACGTAAAAGAGAACTCTCGATTAAGGATGAAATAATTTTAGATAAATTTAGTCTCAATAATGGGAAAAATGTAGGTAAATCCGATCAAGATCACATGGTTCCGTCGTCCCGGGTATACCATAGATTTCAGTCTACCAACATTAACAATCATTGATTGTAGTGTCCAGAGAATCTGATTAGCAGCCATGTGTTGCCTCCTCTCAGGGATCCTGAATAGACTGAAGTGGTCAGGTGTGGATTTTAGTTTGATTTAATTTGGGTTGGGGCTTATGGCTTCCTTAGAAGTTGCCCGCTAATTTGTTTAATTTGGGGCTTATGGCTCCAATTGGGAGTTGCCCTGATAGTGGGACTTACGACCTCTTTTAGAGGTAGCCCGGGGATTTTAATTATTTAGATAAGACTTATGGCTTCCCTTAGGAAGTAGCCTGAAAAGCGGTTCTTACAACTTAATCCTTTAGACCAAGATGCCCAAAAGTTTGAATTAGATTTTTTGGGTTTTAGGTTCATTACAATTTTTTTAGTAATTTTCCTAAAATATTGGGTCTTACAACTTCAATTAAAAGTTGCCTGTTAATTTATTTAGTTTGGGGCTTACGGCTCCAATTAGGAGTTGTCCGGATAGTTTGCTTAGTTTGGGGCTTACGGCTCCAATTAGGAGTTGCCATAAGAATTTTAGTTGGATAGGTCTTATGGCTTCCTTAGAAGTTGCCTAACGGGGGTCTTTCGACCTAGACCTGTAAGCTAAGCGGCCCGAGTTGTGGGTCTTACAACTTAGTCCTTTAGAATAGGATGTCCAAATGAGGGGTCCAGGATTGTATTATCACCTAAAAGTTTCCCTTAGAGGTCGGACTTACGACTTCTATTAGAAGTGGCCGGGTAGTTTTAATTAGATATTAGGAGTTAGGTCAATTTCTACCTAAATCTTCCCCTTAAGGTCGGGCTTACGACTTTCCTATGAAAGTTGCCGAGGAGTGGATCTTACAACCATGTTCCTATGAACGAGGCTGACCAAATGAGGGGTCTAGGGTTTGTGTTATCACCTAAACATTTCCCTCAAAGGTCGGACTTACGGTTTCTATTAGAAGTGGCCAGGGTTTTAATTGGGGGTTAGGAGTTAAGTCAATTTTACCTAAACTTTCCCCTAAGATCGGGCTTACTGCTTTTCTACGAAAGTTGCCGGGTAGTGGGTCTTACAACCAAGTTCCTATGAACGAGGCTGCCCATAGGTTCAAATTTTAGTTTGTTTGAGTGGACAGTAGTTTTTTTTTTTTAAACTAGACCACCGGGATTTTCAATTGGTTGTTTGTGATTTTGATATTTTGGAGTTTTAACACTAGCATTAGTGTTTGAGTTGTTCTGTTTTGTGCACGTAGCTTATTTTCACGATAGTAGTCCGCTACTTTACCTGTCTAGTATTGTTGCTCCACTAGCTTTTCGTACTTGATTTTCTTGCTTTTCAGCACTTCCCTCTACTAGTACTGGCTAGATTTAATATTTTTCAGCATTTAACTTTATTTATAATTGTGCTAACTTTTATCTGCTTGTTTGCAGATACATGATACTTGCTGTAGTTTAGGAACTTTTATTACATCCAGTGAACGTACGCTCCTCTACGTTCGGTTTTAGACCAAAACAGCGCAATACCGAGTTTTTTTAAAAAACTCGGTACAACTCGGTACTCGGTACTCGGTATTGCGCTTTTTTTGCCTAGAACCGAACGTAGAGGAGCGTACGTTCACTGGATAAAATAAAAGTTCGTAGTTCAGGGGGCTTGCAGATAGTTGTGGGAGCTCGTATAAGAGGGACCTTGGAGAACATGCAAAGGGAGTTTGAAGATTTCTGAGTTGTTTGGAGAAGTTCTACAATTTGTTTGAGAGTTATTATTTGGAAAGGATTTTGGAAAATTTGAGAGCTTGTATATATTTGATTAGTGAAAACATTATTTTTCTTCATGCATTTTATTTTATGTTTAACTTACTTAATCAATTAACTAAAAAAAATTTATTTTTAGTTAATTATATTAATCTCAATTTCTAAAACCCACATGCTTTAAGACTTTCAAAATTTAAAAATCTCATATTTAATTTTTTTTTTGGATTTCGTATGCTCTCAAATTTTGAAATGCTCTTAAATTTGAAAGGCTCTTAAAAAAGAAATATTTGGATTAAAGTGACGGGAAGAGAATGTGTGCTTGAAGGTTCTCCACTCCCATGCATTTGACGATATGGGAGATTTTGAAGATCTCAATTAATCAGAATATTTAATTAATCTTAATCAGATTAATTTTTTGGTTAAATCTTAATTAACTAAATTACTTAATTAAAATTCCAAGGTCATTTTTAACATTTTAGTTAATTCAAATTTAATTTCCCTCTAGATTTTGAGGAAATTTCGGCAGCCTCGCGACGTCTCCTCCCCACCGAGGGAGAAATCGGTACGGCACTGCCGTAATTCTTCCTACCCGGACCTAAGGTCGACGGCGTAGGATCTTTGATTTCAAACCATCTCACCAAGATCTAAGATCGACTGCGTGAGGTCTTCAATTTGGAATCATCCGCCCAGATCTAAGATCGATGTCGCAGGTCTTCAAAATTTAAAACCATCTGCGTGGATTAAAAATCAACGGCGCAGGTCTTCAATTTCAAACCATTCCGGCCGGACCTAAGGTACGACGATCGGGGTCTTCGACTCTTGCTTAAAATTCCATCTTCTTTTTTTTAATATTATATAATTTTAATTATATTTGTATATAACAAATATATTATAATATAATATATACTAATTATATTATTATATATTATATATAATATAAAAGAGGAAAAGAGGAAGGAGGGGATCGGGTAGAGCCCGATCGAGCATGGTCGGAGGCGGAACACACGCACGGGTGTATGGTTCGGCCGGCTGGAGTCGTGAGGAGGAGCCAAAGAAGCAATCGTGCAATCCCTACACCTCCTGCGAAAAGGGAAGTCGGGTAGCAAGGGAGGAGCCGAAGGATCGACACGTGCAATTTTTGTACCTCTTACGAAGGAACGATGTCGGACAACACCGAAGGAGCCGAAGAGCAAAGTCGAATGGCGATGGGGAGTCAGAGAAGTGGTGCGTGCAACCTCCTTGCTATGCGACGGGATCGAACTGCAACGACGAAGGGAGAATATGAAAGGCCGACCCTAGACTCCTCTAAAAGCAACGAAGTCGGACAGTAACGATGGAGTCGAAGGAGCGAAACGAACGAGCGTAAGGCTTCGTTTGATTCGGTTTATGCTTACATAAAAAAGAGTTTTAGAAAAGTAGGTTGAGAAAAAGCCATTCAATAAAATGGAGTTTCAATAATGAGATATGTTTGACTAATATTTTTAAAAGTGCTTATTAATACTTGAAAGTAATTTTAAATTGTTTGTTTAGGAGTTATGCTTTTAAGATTTTATAATGAAAGACATAATTCGCTTTCGAAACTCGGTTTTGTGACCGAAGAAGCAGATACGAAAAGAATTTTGTAACCGCCCAAAAAACGATGTTTATTAAAAAGGAATTATTGTTAAGCTTTGATTCCAAACAGTAAATACTAATTGATTTCGGCGTATTCAAAAGAAAACGGAGAAAAAAAGCCTAATCAAACGAGGCCTAAGTTTTTTTTTTCTTCTTTCGAATCTCATCCTTTTATTATTTTGAATTGTTGGTGTCTCCGAAGAGGTGCGTCGTTTTGGCGAGATGGGGCCGGCTTGGAGGTATGTCGGTTGCTGCTTTAATTTTTTTTTGTTCTAATTTATTTTTTTTAAGTCAATAATAACCAACCATGAATTACCACTTTTGGGTACTATTTAATATTAAGTCAACCCATTTGGTAAGAGTATACCTATTCTAATGGTTAAATTAGCTGTAAATAATGTTATTTGGCTCATCGACTATGTTTGTCTATCATTGCAACAAAATCAAAATGGTTAAGCTTAAAACACTAACTAGCTGTGTTTATTTTGACTATACTTTTATTATATCTTCTATCAAATAAACCCTTCAACATACGGGTGAGGAAGTTTTTGCATGGCGAAAGAAAGTTTGAAGAAAAAGTGCATAACTATTTATCATTCAATAACTTTTGCTTATAAAACCTCTTAAATTATTGAATTTGACAAACCTTACACTCTCTATCACTGTTTTACACTTTTTCACTTACACTCAATCTTTTTTTCGAAGCTAATCCACCCAAATCCTCCGTCATCCTCCAATTGTAATACCCGATGGTTTAATTTTGAAATAATTGTCTATTTATATATTAATTAACCAACCAATACTTCTATAAATTCATTAATATAAATTAATTCAACAGAAGCAACAAAAAATTTTATACATCAAAATATAAAACTATATATATCCCTCAAAATTCATGTACAATAACCTAGTATTCCATCTATATATTTATCAATTATCTTTTAACTCTTGACTATAAAAGAATACAACTAAAAAAAACATAAATAAAATAAAACCTGAATTTCTGATTTGTCCTCGCTCCACTGGATCCAGTCCCCTTCTTTAAATCATGTAAAACCACAAAGTGAGCTATCAACTCAGTGGGTTACTATATCTTATAACTGAAATCAATGTAAGGCACTATAAATAATATGCATGTGATCATTCAAGTGCTTTCAGTATGAACATATAACTATAAAGTATGTAATAATCAATAAAGTAATAACATGCAATATGATCAATAAATATCAATACAATTATATATCTTAACCAAGTAAACAATGATCAGTGAGTTCTGTCAATCATATTTCTAACAATTACAAAATAGTTTATATAGCATCTTATTACATCAATATACCTATCATTATCATATGCATATCGTATAATGTCTATGTTATGCATGTATATCATATGATTCATATATATCAATTATCTTTGTTTCCGTTTTATTAGTATTATCAGATACTTGCAATAATGTTAAATCAATCATGTAATTTATCATATGTATTCCTGTCATATACATATGCAAGCACTGTAAGCAAGAAAATGTATCCAACTATCTGAGATGTTTTCCTGTAACTAATTATATAGGCCAATCCTACAAGAATTAGCTTAAATCATATTAGTCTTATTTCCATGAATCAATCAATTTACAAGTCATTTAGGTCAAACAACCTTCATATTATAAGTAGTCACTTTATGCATGTTGGCGTGTCATATCATAATGATTTTCCTTTTATGCCTCCATTTTCATACCATTTATAGGGTTACACTATAAATCTATTTTAAAGGAAATCCCATCAATCCAACCTCCTGTATAAAGAAATATGTCGTTAGTCAATTTGAATATGTAAATCCTTTTTAGCCAACGTTTCTTATATACACACATTTCGTAGTATTTATATAACATAATAAATAACTTATAAAATACTCAATGTTCAATTCAGAGTATCTTCTTAATACATGTAAAATTAACATATGAATTAAAATTAATGAAATTCACAAGAAAATATAGCGTGTTATTTTTCATATGTAAAAGTATTTAATAATTATTTCTCAAAATTTTAAATTTATCAAAATTTCCCAAATTAGGATAATCTCTCAAAATAAAAAAAATAATTGCTGAATATTTAATATGTTCTAGTCAGAATGGCTATGTTAACAACCTCTATCATATATAAAAAATTATATAGTTAAAGTTTGCTAAAAATTAAGATATCATAACTGTTGTTTATTTTGATCAAATCAAAATTAATAAAATGCAAAATACACAAAATCAATAAAATCAGAGGTAGGGTAATCACATTCTATCTCAAGATGAACAACTTTCTCAATATAACTCACTAGCAAAAATTGCTCTACAACCACCACATTCTAAGTTTTATTTTCTCTTTCATCTCATTTCTCCTTGATTTTTGATTTCTGCTCTCTATTTAAAAAAAATGAGTGAAATGACATTTAGATAAGTTATATAAGTAAATTTAGATTTTTTTAATAAAATAATATAAGATGTATTGGTAATTATGCTAATTATTCAATTTTAAATGTAAAATTCATACAAATTCTTTTATATTTTCAAATTTGGAGCTCCATAAATCAAAGAAGAATATTTATAAAATAGCTCAACATGTTCTGAAAACTTTGGTTAAATTGTTTTAGAAAACGGACACCTAACGGTCTCAAAATTCCACTTGTACCAAGAGATGTTAATTTTTTACATTACCCCTATAATTATTTTAATAAAACACAATAATATATATATATATATATATATATATATATATATATATATATATATATATATATATATATATATATATATATATATATATATATATATATATATATATATATATATATATATATATATATATATATATATATATATTATTTATAAATTTGACTTATAATGACTAAACAAATTATTTGACCATGTCAAAATATGGGCTATTACCCCGTCATTCTTTTACTACATCCAACACCTCCACCACCTTCATTGCCTTCTAATACTCTAATATTTTATCACCAATAATACTCTTCAATTGCATCCATCTTCCAACACTCTAATACCACCCCATCCAACACTTCTTTAAGACATCCACATCGTATCTCTTATCTCTATATAAAATGCTATAATGCTGTAGTCGTTTTCAATAATCTTTAGTGACTGGCAACCTCCTTAATCTCCTTGGAGGCTTCATGTATTGAAGTCCACTAATTGCTTAAATGTTGATAATTTTTGCATGGGCTCTCTATAAAATAATAGAAATTAGTTAATCAGACTATATCTTATAATTACATCTCATATACAAACTTCCTACATGTATTATGAAAATCTCCACATCCATATAAAAACTAAAAACTCTATTAAAATTCTAACGATTTATAAATTAAGTATATTAGACATGCAATTATTATAGTATAAGAATATTATTAATTTGACACAAACATTAGAGTTATTTCATATTAATAGCCTACTTGGTGCTCACTATAAAACAATATTTTGCATATTTAAAAATGTAAAATTACAACATGCCAAATATTAAAAAAAAATTAGAGCAATATTCTCAAAGAAGTTTTGATGAGAATGATATGGATGACAATTTTATTCAAAAATAGGGGTTGTTATCCAAATATGAAAGGTTTTTGGATTATTTAGTATTTATTTTCCCATAACATATTTTTGTTAAGATAACATAACTAATAATTAAGAATAAATTTAACAAAATAATATGCATACAAAACGTGGCGGCTGCATTGATCCTGGGCCGGCAGATAGCCGCACGATCCCACCCTTTCAGCTCATCAGGACCGTCCAATTATGTCCACGTATCACCCTCCCATTGGTCCACCTCACATCCCTTCCCCACCAAGACATTAAGGAGCCCGGAAGCCAGAGCAAAATAGAAGGAAAAGGGGCTCGTGAGAAACAAACCCACACCCATATAAATTCCTAACACGTAAATAGCGACCTAAATAATAAGAGCAACCACGATCTTCCCCTTATTTTCTCTCTTTCGATTTCGATAAGCCCCCTCCTCTCTCCTTCCCCCAGCCTGTCTGGAGAGCCGGCACACACCTCGTGAATCCGAACCCTCCGTCGCCGACGGCCTACTCTGGGTGATGCGCCGTCGAAGCCCCAAACGATCGACCCCAATCCCTGCTTCGCAGCCGTTGATTTCTCGCTGGAGGCCGTGAAATCTTGTGAAATTACACATAAAGCCATCTGACAAAAATTCAAAAATCTGCCCTCCCTCCTACGATTACCGAACCCCCACGCCGACGCACAATCACTTTCTCCGGTCGCCGCTTCCTATCTAAGATTATTAGTTTTCATCGCTTCCATTAGGTACGCCACTCCCGCCCCGAATTCACTCCATATTTGGTCTTCACTGCTTCCCGCTCAGTGAGCTTTGCTACTTTGATTTGATCGGGTTGTCTGCTCCCGATTACGTTGTGTACCGTGACTTCTTCTTGCATCCATTTGCGCTTCCGGATTAGGATTAAAGATCGTTTTCCTCCGGCCGATCTGCTCCTTCCGCCACCGGATTCGATATTTGAGTTGATCGGCGCGGAGCTTCGGCTTGTGCTAGGGTTTTTGCGATTGGGCTTGTTTTTAGCTTCAGATTGCTTTCCTTACGTTAGGCTTGATAGTTCATTGCTCCTCTTGCGGTACCTTAACGGGATTCTACTTTGCTTTGTTAAGTTTTGAATTCCTGTTTAACAAATGATTATTTTGAATATAAAGATTTTGGATTTATGCATGCCTGCCTTTGATTTGGATTTAGGTTTATGCATCCCAAATGTGTTCCTTAGCGCCCTGAATGAAGGATCCCTTTTTCTTGACTAAACTAGTATTCTTTAATGTTTCTAAGTGCTTCTTGCTGTTGGATTGGAGTAAAATGCATCCTCTATGTTTACTCTTTACTGCAGACATCTGCATTGTTGGTGAAGCAAAAATATCTTACTTTCAATCCCGTGTTTTGCTATTGCAGTGATAGCTTGTAGTGGATTTGGAGAGATTTCCATGTGAGAGGAGGCGAGATGGCATACTTCAGGAACTTCGATGAAAACATGGATTCTAGTCAAGACTTGAATGGGAAGGATGGTGGACGTGAAGCTGATGGAGCATATGGATCTCCGGGAACTAGAGACATGGATGCTAGTTTTGGTGAGAAGGAGGTTGACAAGAAGGCTGCAGGGCAGTACCAAAGCGAGGAGGAGCCATATGATGCTGGTGGGCTGCAGAGTGATATGTGTGGCATGAATGGTATGGCAAAGGCTGGAAGAAGATTAAATCCTGCTGGTACTTGGGGTTCAAGCTTTTGGAAAGATTGCCAACCAATGTGGGCTTCTAATGAGGATAATTATGATTCTATGAAAGTTGAAGAAGGGCCTGATTGTGACTCTAAGAAAGTTGAAGTAGAATCTCTTGGCTATTCTTGTGATGACTCGGATGGTCAGAGAGATGAAGATCATTTGCAGAGAGGACAAGCTGATGTGCCTGCAGATGAGATGCTTTCTGATGATTATTATGAGCAAGATGGTGAAGAGAATAGTGATTCTTTTCATGGTCGGGGTCTGAGCCAGCCTAGCACCTCCGGTTCAAGATTGCCACCCAAGTCAACCTCTTCCAATAGAAACAGTTCTAAGAATTTAGAAGCAGTAAAATTTGATGAATATGATGAGGATGAGGATTATGAAGAAGAAGATGAAGAAAATGAAGGAGATGGTTTGTCATTCCTGATCAAAAACAAATTGTCTTTTTTCTTTCCGTCATCAATACTTAAATAGATTTCTTTGTCTTATCATTATCAAAGTGCTTTTGAATAAAAAAAAAGTGCTTCTAAATAACATTTTTGGCTTCCTCCACAAAATGCTAATGTTTCCTTTATTTGCAGTCACATTTTCTCATTTATTTTCCCATTGATAAACGTCTGATATCAAACCTTTTTTTTTTATCACAGAAGACGACCCTGATGATGTTGATTTTGAGCCTGAATTTGATGAAACAAATAGGCACACAAGAAGCAAGGTTAATGAATGATACCATGCTTTAATTACATGAACTTCAATTTTATTTTAGGTCAATCTTCTAGAAATTTGAGTTGTCATATGAATTTAATATTTTCATTTTGGTAAATAAAATTTGGAGAAAAAGGATTCATGTAGCCGACCCCACATAGTGTGATAAAGGCTTGATGTTGTTGTTGTTATTGGTAAATAAAATTTGGGTTTTAGCAGCTTATTTTGCTACATCACTCTTGCTCGTTTCTGTTTTTATATTTTACTTTTTTGCTATTAGATTCTTGCATCATATTTTTCATGCTCTATTTTTTTAGCTTTAAACTTAAGCTTTATGGATAGATTTACTAGAAATCATGATCAGCCTTTTATGTTTACAAATGATTCAACTTCTTTAATTCTGAGAGGGTTGCTTTCAAAGCAGAATTTTAAGTCTTTATTAGTCTGTTAGTTGTTTCCATTCATCATCATTGCCGAATTTAGCTTGCTGTTTATCTTTTTCTGCATTCTCCAGTTAGTTGAGTGCAATGATATTCATCTCTTCTGGCATGCTAAATGATCAATATCTCTGTTTGGAAAGGGAGGTAATGAGTGGATCATTTCCTTTTTTGCTTTTTGCAATTGGTTTGTTTCTTTGCATCTCCATTTCGTTGTTCAATGTTTTTTTGGGATATTCTTGAAAATCTGTTGAATGTATTACAAATTTCTAGATGCTAAATTTTCCATCAATTGATGCAGGTTAAAATGTCAGAGAGTGATGAATTTGAGGATGATGATGCAGATGATGAAGATGATGACCTTGAACTCTCGGAGGAAGATGATATAGAAGAATGCACAAGTTTTAAACGACAAAGAGCAAGTCGGAAAACTGGGCAAAGATCAAAGGGATCAAAAGAAAGCAAATCCATTCATATCAATAGACGGAAAAGAGGGAGAGCTTTTTCAGAGGAAGCTGAATCTTTTGAAGATGATTCAGAAGAGGACATCGATGGGTACTTCGATCTAAAAATAAAGAGGGCGCCTCAGTCACGTAATAAAAAGATTGGTTCACGATTAACCACATCAGCAATTATGAGCTCCCCGAGGAATGAGGTTCGACATTCTGTTAGGTCTGTGAGAAAGGTCTCTTATGTTGAAAGTGAGGAAAGTGAGGATATTGATGAAGATAAGCTAAACAAGTCCCAAAAGGTGTATATTATTAAGTATTTGCTTTTATTGGGTATCCTTTTAGGCTTAGTGTTTTTAAATAATAATTATGTGATTTCTGTTTGATGCTTACCACCTTTTCTGATGAGACATTGATTCAAGTCATATTCAGCACTTCACCATTTCAGATGCCATTTGCTTTGTCCGTTTCAGTTTCCGTTAATTCGTCTGAAATTTTCAACGAGTGGGTGATGTATAGTCATGATTTCAGGAAGAAGCTGAAGAAGATGATAGTGATTCAATTGAGAGGGTACTTTGGCACCAAACAAAGGGGATTGCTGAAGAAGCTGCAAAGAACTATAGATCAACTTTACCTTCAGTGATGAGTGTAGTGTCAGAATCAGAACCTAATTGGAATGATGTTGAATTCTATATTAAATGGAAAGGGCAGTCATATTTACATTGTGAATGGAAGCCATTCTCTGATCTCCAAAATGTAAGCTTTTAGAAATTCATGCAAGCAAAGCTTGGTTGTTTCCATTTTTTGTAATGTGTAAGCTTGTAGCCACTTAATTTTTGTTGCTTAACTTTTCTGTTTCATTAAACTCAATATGTTTCCCTAAATATCAGCTTACTGGATTCAAAAAGGTTTTAAATTATATGAAAAAGGCAAATGAAGAGCGAATCAACAAAAGGGCTCTGTCACGTGAAGAGGTATTTAACATTTTTCCGTGTATGTAATTTAAAAACATGACCTGGTCATTAAGAATGCACTATGAGGCTATTGTGATACATTCTTTGCAATCGTTTCTTACCCCCTATGCGCTATTATTGAAATAATATCTGTGATTTCCTATGCATTGTCTTTATTCTTCAGAAATTGGTAAAGTTTGTTTGCCATGATCAGTTAAAATAATAGTTTTGACCAATCAGCAATAGCTTAGTGTTATTGTCTTTTGCTTCCCAGTATTATGAGGTTCAAATTGCCTAAAATAATGCTGTTATATATGTACATCTTTTCCATGCAAATGGTAGTTTTTTATTTTTGTATTTCTATACAAAATGCATGCATATGTTAAGTTGAAACAACAATTCATAAACAACATGCTTCAAAAACCTATTAGAAGTCTAGATTTGTCCTGGAGCTCTTTTTAATATGACCCATTGATCACAATAAATTATGAGTAGGATAATGCTATGGTACCATACTTGGATATTTATTATACCTGATTAAATTGACGTGGATCTAGTCCTAGATTAAGATGGACTATCCATTTATTAACACTGACCAATGGATAGGTCGTCGAACTCATATAGTTGTGGAACTTTGATCCAAATCATCTCACTCTATTGCACAACTAAAACCTAGGATTCCTCATGGCTGCTTTCTCTTGCCATCTTCTTCCCCAATCATTGGCCTCTCCTCCATAGCCTTCATCCTATAAATCTTCCTTTGCCATCCTCTTCCTGCATTGATGTTCTTGTTCTTCAATACCCCCCCCCCCCCCCCCTAACAATTATCAATTTATTAGTGTTGTTAATGATGAGTCAAAGGTCGCTTGGGGACTTAGATAGGCAAGACTGTAGAACTTCCTGTACCTCTTGTGCAGGTATTTTTACTGGCTTGTGCATTACGATGATCATCTTGCTAGTGTTGTTAATATTGAGCCAAATGATGCCAAGGGACTCAGAGAGGCAAGGCCATATAACTTCTTGTATCTCTTGTGCGATCATCTTTGTTGGCTTGTGCATCTTGCCTTACGATGCGATTCTATTAGTTGAGCGACTTTCCATATTTTTAGAGATTGGTGCTAATACTTCAATCATTAAAGATTACTTGGTTTTTGATGGCGATAATAGTTGTGGGATTACATGAAAAGAACATTAAGAGTTGAAGAAATAGGTATGCACTATTGGAATCCAGCTAATTAAATATAGGTGTGAAATCTTGCTTTCAGAATAAAAAACTTTGAAGATGAAGAGGATACACAAGATTAGAGAAATTGATTGGAAGACCCAAATCTAGTTTTAGAAAAGACTGCATGAATGATGTTGAAGATGGAATAGATTAAAGATTAGATTATCCCTAGGCTATGCATACTATTAACTAACATAAATTAATGTGACTTTTTATTTATACTCATTAAGAATATGCTTCAAAATTTAAATAAAATGCAAGCAATATTTACTTTTCTGCATCTCATTTACTCCAATGAACACACCTTCTATATTGAGAAATCATATACAACTATTACATTCAAAAACACTCTTTCATATTTTTTTTCTATCTTTTTCATCCCGTTTGATCTCCTTTTTCATTATTTCTTCTGAGTTCTTTCAAATGAATGGTCATGCGATGTGGTATTGAGCCAATTATGAGACACTCCCAATCCTTCTTTTATGATAACCTTTCACCTTTCCTTCCATATTCTACTCTTTCCATCCCTCTCCCTACAACCTTGGCCTAAACTTTTCTCTTCTTTCCACCTTACCTTTTGTCAATTATACTTTCTCTATCTTAGCCATTATTGTTATCATTTGACCATGTTAGTGTTTATGACGTAGTCCCTTATTATGGTTCTTCTCACCTTATTTTAAGCTTTTATTCACTTACCTTTCTTTTATGTCATTGAGATTCAAGTGTGATGTGAAACATATGAGTTGGATTTTTGCTTAATTTATTTTGATTTTTACAAGATTTAAGTTCTAACATAACCAAGTGCCTATTTGGGACATCTTTCTACTAGATTTGCTTTCAAACTACAAATACATTGACGTTTAACTAATGGCTTTTCAGCTGCATTTAAAAAAAAAAGCATTCTAAGCATATCATCCTACGTTCTAGTAGTTTAACTATGTTTTGTGGTTTCCCAATCTATTTACATTCCTTTCATCTTTCTTTTAAAGAAACTAGATAATCACTTCAACCAACTTTTCCTACCACTATTTCCCAACCAATTTTGCATGCTATTGCGTCCGCTCATACAAACCCTATAAGATTATTTCTGTAGCTTGCTCGACATGACTATCAATTTTTGAATGTTATTCGAAAGTTGAAATACAATAGATGTTGATATCATTCATCATAGATTTGCTTTGCTAATAATTTCCCCTTGAGCAATAATAGAACTAGTGGTGGGGTTGGGACATTGGGCGATCAAGTTATTAAAAAGAGTGCACGTTTTAGATGTCTCTAGTCTATTGTTCGAAGCGATGGTGAAATAGATGGGGATATTGTTAGTAAAATTCATGTTGAATGGTTGAAGTGGAAGAATGCATCGAGCCCATGTATGATAGAAAGGTACCCCTCAAACTTAAAGGAAAATTCTATAAGATGGTGGTGAGACTAGCAATGCTTTATGTGCATAATGTTGGCCATTAGAAGAGAAACATAAGGTTAAGTGTTATATAGATGAGAATGCTAAGGTGGATGAGTGACTTTACTCTGAGAGACAAAATGTGAAATGAGTATGCATTTGAAAGGGTTGAAGTAGCTCTAGTTGTAGATAAGATTAGAGAGAGTCATCTTAGATAGTTTGGGCACATGCACATAAATCTTTGGCCTTCCAATGATCTTGCTAGGAGAGTAGATGTATTGTATTTGGCCTATGTTAAGAAAGGTAGAGTTAGACATAAAAGGCTTGGCTATTCAATATTAGAAATTTCATTTTTTATTAAATTTAAATAAGAATTTGACTCTTAATTGGACATTATGGAGAAAAATGATTTATGTAGCCGACCCCACATAGTCGGATAAAGGCTTGATGTTGTTATTATTGTAGAGATGAGGATGTTCAAATGGATGAGTAGCATTATACTTAGAAACGAAATGCAAAGCGAATATATATGTGTAAAGTTTGGAGTAGTTTCAGTGGCAGATAATATTAGAGAGATGCCTTAGATGGTTTGGTCACATAAAACGTAGTCCTTCCGATGATCATGTTAAGAGAGTAGATGTATTTGATCCGCGGCTTATGTTAAGAAATGTAGAGATAGATCTAAAAATACTTAGTTAGAACATATTAAAAATGACATGTTTTTAGTAGATTTAAATGAGAAATTGACTCTTATTAGGAGACAATGGAAAAAAATGATTCATATAGCTTACCCCACGTAATGGGATAAAGACTTGTTGTTGTTGTAATAATTTTCTCTTAAGTGAAGATAGAAAAGAGTTTTTCATTGATGTTTTATCCTCTAAACCAAGACTTCTATTAACCATCAACCTGAGCAGATCACAGAAATTTGGTGATGGTTATATTAGCTCCGATAAACTCTTTCTTTCTTTTTTTTAAAAAAAATCTTGTTAGCTAGATTAGGTCATCTTAAGATATATTCTTAAATGTGTTACACATGCTCAATGATAAAAAGTCATGTTCAGTATTAAACAGTGAACTAGGGAGATGTTTTTGGATGGATTAAGTTTATTCTTCGAACTCAATTTCAAATGGTCAAAACTGAGTTTTTATTTTAAGTGGGAAGTCATCTTCAAATTTATTTATACTTTTACTTTTAATATCAATTCAAAATATTAAATTAGTAGAATGACAGATTTAAATATTTATTTTACTTATAACGATAATAAATTAAGAAAAAAAGTTATGGGTGGTTAAATGTGAAACTCACTATTGCCCAAATAAACACAGGAGCTGAGTTCACAATTTTGCAACTTCAACGTGATTTACTTTTGGAACTTAGATCCTAACAATTTCAAACACTTGCAACAAAACAAATTGGCCCTAGATGCACCCAAAAGAAGAGGTCATTAAATTATCAAGATATGCATTTGAAATGGAGTAGATTAATGATATTCTGGCTATAGTTTGTGAAAATTGACTATATATATTAGATTTAAAACAACTTGCAACACTCAACAAAATGAATGAAGGACAAGAAGTCATATATATCAATCATTATCCTTGTAATTATTTTGGTCAGCTTTATTAATTCTCTTTCAGATGTGCTGAGATATCAAAGGCAAAAGCTTCTAATAGTAAAAATAGTTGGTAGTGGAATTGAAATGTGCAAGAAAAAATAAAAAATAAAAAGATTTGTTATACAAATTAGTTTAAATGTAAAAATTCTGATAATTAGGAAACATATAAAGAGGTCTGTAAGGAGTCTAAGAAAATAATATGCAATATAAAGAATTTAGCTTTTAATGATTTATATAATAGATTAGATACTAAGGCCTCGTTTGGGAGGACTTAATTTTGCCTTTTATGTTTCCAAACACAAAAAATATTTTTTGATTGTTGTTTGAATGTGATATTTTTGTAAAAATACTTTTTATAAAACTTTATTTTGTATTATTTTCAAAAACTTTTTGGTATTTATTTCTCCATTAGAAACTTCCATTCTACCTACCAATGTTTTTAAAATTGCCTTTTACCAAAGGTACCTGATAATCAAACAAAGCCCAAGGAGGGTGAAATATATATGTATAAGTTAGCCAAACAAAGAGATATGAGTAGTAAGTATTTAGCTCAAGTGAAGTGAATTAAGGATGAAGATCAAAAGTACTTTTATTAGAAGAGGATATTCAACTAAGATGGATGAGATATTTTGAAGATTGTGAGAATTTGATTCTTTAGTGACCTTAGCATCCTAAATGAAAATAAATATTTTTTTTAATCGACGTATTTGTAAACTGAAGTTAGAGTGGGTTTAAAGAAAATGAAGTCTGAAAAAGCTGTTGGACTTGATGATATTTCAATAGAGGTGTGGAAATGCTTAGGAGATGAAGGAATTTCTTGGCTTACTAAACTTTTTAATATTATTTTGAATACTAAAAAGTTGTCAGATGAGTAGAGAATAAGTGTCTTGCTTCTTATTTTTAAGAATAAATATGATGCACAAGATTGTGTGAATTATAAAGGAATTAAGTTATTGTGTCATACTTTAAAGCTATGGGAGAGATATGGATCATAGGTTGTGGTTGGATACTGATGTTTCTCAAAATCAATTTAGATTCATGTCGGGCAAGTCTACTATGGAAGCTATACATTTATTGAGAGGTATAAAGAGAATAAGGACGATCTACATATGATATTTATTGATTTAGAGAAAGTATATGATAACGTTTCAAGAGAGGTGCTATGGAGAGTTCTAGAAAAGGAAAGGGTTAATAATGCTTATATTCAAGTCATTAAGGATATGTATGCAGGAGCTGTTACTTGTGTTCAAACACAAGGTGGTTTGACCAAGTATTTTCCTATTTCAGTTGGATTACATCAAGGATCAACCTATGTTGCACCGATACCGATACGGCGATACGGATACGACACGATACGGATACGGGACACTCCAATTCTTAAAAAATACATGATACGGATACGGCGCGGATACGACATGGATACGACATTACAATATATAAATAATACATAAAAATTAATAAAGTAATCAAAGTGTAATATTTGAATGACAAAAAAATTGAAATAAAAGTAAGCATTAAACATTGAAATGTCTAGTACAACAACAAAAATAAGAAGATAAATTTCCCAGCACATGAAATTTCAACTATTCAATAGAAGGAATGATAGGATTAGCTTCTTCAGTGGTTTGTCTTTGAGTTTCTATATCATCTTCAATAAATATCATAGCTTCTAATTCAGGCTCATCGAGTGAAAGATTAGCAATTTCTAATATTCCCATATCCTCAAGAGATTCAAATCCATCTCCAGCAACATCCCATATCCTGTTGTCTCCTTCCATATAAGTTGGAGTTTTCTTTGAGAGAAGTCGAAGGTTTGTATGCACGTAAACTAAATCTTCAGCCCGTTGTGGAGTAATTTTATTTCTCTTCATTGATTGGATGAATGAGTATGTGCTCCAATTTCTTTCACAATAGGATGAGGATGAAACTTAGCCAAGCAATTTTATGGCGATTGTTTGAAGTAGAAGTGTCTTCTCTCATGTCTATATATAATTGCTTGTCGAAGGTTTGTATGCACGTAAACTAAATCTTCAGCCCGTTGTGGAGTAATTTTATTTCTCTTCATTGATTGGATGAATGAGTATGTGCTCCAATTTCTTTCACAATAGGATGAGGATGAAACTTAGCCAAGCAATTTTATGGCGATTGTTTGAAGTAGAGGTGCTGAAGCTCCATGTATAATCCACCACATTTTCGGATCAATTCTCCACCTATCACGCAATGACTCTTGGTCACCGAAGTCTTCTAAATAACCAAAAAGTTTAGCAAGTTCAATATTGACACTTCTTCTCTCCTCATTTGGAAAATAACGCTTCAAACATGTCTTCCTCATATTTGAAATTTCTAAATCTTTCTGTGGAGAAACTCTTTGAGGATCCTCTTGAAGCCATTCTTTAGTTGAATATCTTCAAATAACATTAAAATGAAATAATGAAAAAATGTTGAAATTACAAAACAACAAATTGTGAATTCATAATGAAAAAATATTGAAATTTATCTTGGATTTAATGAGTGAGTCAAGCAATGTAAAGGTGTATTACTTTTGCTCCACCTATCTTCTAGAATAGCATAAATAATATCCCAAAAGCTTGAGTCTTCATGAAGTGTCTTCTCTCATGTCTATATATAATTTCTTTTACTTTGGCTAGCATTAAATCCCACATCTCATAAGTGAGATGTAAACAAGACTTATCCGTATCAGCTACTCTCAACATCTCATAAATTGGGTCTGTGAAAGTTATGATGTATTCAATCTCATCCTACCATAAATCATCTAAAAGCTTCTCTTTTACATACCTAGTCTTTCCAACATCATCTTTCCTATAACATGACCATTTGTCACTGATCACCATAGCTTGAAGAGCATTTTTTTATTTTTTTGAATCTTCTCAATATCACTATTACTGAGGCAAATCGAGTTTCAGCAACTGCAAGCATCTTTAAATTAGAAAAATCATTGAACATAGAGAGTCTCATGGAGTGATTCATAATAAAATTTCTAATTACAATTGCATCTCCAACAATCACTGTGATCCAATGACATTCATTATAGGTGATTTCATTTGCCTCAATATTCTTAGCTGCACAAATATTCTTCAAAGTAAGATTAAACGTCTGCACAACACATGGTGTCCAGAAAATATGAGGATATGCTTGCTCTACAAGTAGACATGCAGCTCTACAAACATGTGCATTATCAATAATGAACTGAATGATGTTTGAAGGCCCCACCATCATGATGATTTCTTTGATTAAATTAGAAATGAAGAACTTATCCTTTACTGTCCTTCACAGTTTACAGCTTTGATAAACATATGATAGCTTTCTGTTGCAGCCATGAAGTTGATAAGTGGTCTTTTTTGTGGATCTGTCCACCGATCACAAACCAAAGTAACTCATTTTTCCTTCCAAACTCCTCTAGTAGGCTCGAGCAACTTCTTAATATTATCCCTCTCTCTTTGCAACAACTTCGTTCTAATGACATTATATCCTGGTGGCACGTATCCTGCAAGATTGTTATTGCATGCATATGTAAAGGCATTCTTGTAATGTGGATTCCTTGCTAGGTTAAAAGGAAGTTCAGCTAAGTAAAACATTCTTGCTATTTCCCCGTCTAGTTGTTCTCTCATTTGTAAATTAAATGCTTTCTCCAAATCACTATCTACAACATGTTTTTTTTTTGGTTCAAATCCCTCCATTCGAAAAGGCCCTTTGATGTGAAACGTACATGCGATGGAGTTACTTTAAGAAATTAAAGAGAGCAATTTTGACAAAATAATCCAAAGTAAATTTATCGCTTATAACATTGGTTTGATCCTTAGAATTCTTTGTTTTAACTTGCTTAGGCAAAGAAGAGCGTGTCGGTTAACCAAACAATTTCAGAAAATACAAAGATCAATTGTAACACTACGATGGTAAACCAGAATCCGCAATTTAATAATAAGAACTTTCACCTTTGGAGCCTATACGCTCAACTAATCTAGGTTTTAGCGGAAGCAGAGTCTCCACCTTAGAATCGAGGTCGCTCCGAGGAAGAAGGAACCTTGGATCGTCGTTCTTGGATAGGTGGCCGGAGTATGGAATTCTTGACAGCGATTTCTTGAAGGTGTATTCGGTGGCTTGGAATGTCCGGACAGTGTTTGAAGACATTCTAGCAGGTTGGACAGCAAGAAAGCATGTTCCCGACCTCCTAAACAGCAGATTTCAAGTGCGTGAAATGCCAAACAGCAGACAGGAGAGGTCTGGACAGCAGTGGGTTGCCTTCTGGAGCTGTCCCGCTAGTGTGGGCCTGCAGAAATCGGCTGGACAGCAAATTACCATCATGCAGAATTGGTGAGGAAAATCAAAACCATGGCAGAGAGGAGCTCGGGTAGGAGAGAAAACTGAAGGAAAAATTTTTAGATTTCTGAAAATTGCAATTATGAAGAAATGTGGAGAGGGGAAGCTGATTTGAAAACAAATTCAAACGGTTTCCAAAGGAAGGGGCAGCAGTTTTTTGAGGGGTTAGGGAGTTAATGGGAAGTAATTATTGTAATTGGAGGGAGAGAGGGGCCATTAAGGGGGCCGGCCACATGACTAGGAGAGAGGGGCTTGGGTTTTAATGCAATGGGGACGACAAACTTAATCACATATTTCACAAAATCTGAAATAAAATCTCAGATTTCTCAATGAGAAATAACTTCCTAATATGAGGGCAATCAATTGGGTCAATTTGAATTTCAAATTTCAAATTGAAATTCAATTAAATTGATTGCCTAAAATTAAGGAGCTAAATTAGGAAACAAATAATGGCTCATAAATCATTCAAATTTCAAATTTTGAAATTTGAGGAGGGGAAAGGAGGCGGCTGTAGGGGGGAGGAGACCGGCAGGCTGGGGAAGGGCTGGCCTGCGGCGGCTGTCAGACGGGTTGGGCTGGCTGGTGGCTGGCTGATAGGGGCTGCAAGCCGGCGGCTGGGTAATCCAGAAGGGGCGGCGGCAATGAGCAAGGGAGGGGAAGAGGTAGGGAAAAATTGGGATTCAAGGAATGAACTCCAAGTTCTCACAAAAGCCTCAACCGGATCTCCACGACGACAAATCGATCACAAAAAAAATAAAGGAAGAAAAATGGTATACAAGAAGATCTAGAACTCATAAAGAGATCTAGCTTCTCCTACGAACTCACTAAGAGATCGAGGAGGGTGAACTCACAAAGAGATCATAAGTGGCAAATATTTTTTCATTCATCAAAATTGAAATTACAATGCATGAGGCCTCATATAAATAGGCCAAAATGATAAAAACAAGAAATGACACAAATACCCTTCCGGGCTACATAAGCGACTAAATACCCATAAGGGAAAAAACGGAAAAAACATCAAAATAAAATACGCTACTACATAAAATGACAAAATACAAGTCGTGCTCGTGGCCGTCGATCTCTGGCGTCGAAAATGCTGACGATGTCCTCATCACCATTTGTTTACAGTACTGTCATCACATCTAATTGAAGAAGATGATGAAGGATATGAAGCATGAGTGCTTGGAAGTGGAATATGTTTTGGAAGTTCTTTTTTACTCCTTTGCTCAGCTTCACTGATTTTTCTTTGTAATTCAACAATTTGTGATGAGCTTATCTTTGAGCAAAATTTGATTCTATGACCACTAATCTTCAACAAATGAGCTTTCACTCTATAATATGATCATTTGTATGTTGCATTACAAAATTTGCATTTGAATGCAATATTGCCTCCCCCTTCTGATGTTTTACCTATTTTTGTAACATAACCCCATAGAGGTTTGTTATCTTCAATATTGATTTATGATGGACCATCATCAGAACCAATTCCTACTCCACTAGAGCTCATTATCCTACAAAAGATCTATACAAATTACAACATATGAATTTGAAACATGAAAAAATTTAAGTGAAAGTGTTGATTTGTTGCGACTTTGCCGGGGGTCCAAGGAGGCGCTGCCCCCTAGCGGGGGTCGATCTGCCCGGTCAGGTCGCGGGGTCAAGGGGCAGCGCCCCCGAAACAAATTTTTTTTGTAAGAGTAATTTTGAAGTGTTGTTTATTTTTAAAGTTATTTTTATGGAAAGATACCGAGCGATACCGAGCATGTTTTAGCTTCTCGGTGCCGCTTGGTACCCTTCGTTTCCCCTCTATACCGAGCTATACCGAGCGGTACCGAGTAATACCGAGTTACAGTACCGAGCGATACTGAGTTCCAATACCGAGCGGTACCGAGTTCCAATACCGAGCAGTACTGAGTTCCAATACCGCTCGGTACCGAGTAGTACCGAGCAATACCGAGTTCCAATACCGAGCAGTACTGAGTCCCAATACCGCTCGGTACCTGGTAGTACCGAGCAATATCGAGTTCCAATACCGAGCGGTACCGAGTTCCAATACCAAGCGGTACTAAGTTCCAGTACCGCTTGGTATCGAGCAGTACCGAGCAATACTCAGTTCCAATAACGTTCGGTACCAAGTGGTACCAAGTTTCGATACCGAGCATATGATTAAGAAAATGAAGAACGACGAAGAAAATGAACCTTCACTGCTCACATCGCCTTCACTGTTCGTGTTGCCGAGCCGCTTCGTCGACGAAGGATGATCCTAACGATTTTAATGCTCACGTCGTCAAGCCTCTTTGTCGACAAAGGATGATCCTATTTGCTTCTATGCTCGAGTCATCGAGCTGCTCCTTCAACAATAACGAAGAAGATGAACACTTGTGTGGAAACGAAAAACCTAGCTCTTTGAAATGTTTCAGCCGCATAAATGAATATGGATATTGAGCGGAAACGGTGGAAAGTCGAAAAGAATAGGGTAAATCGTGGCTCCGTATTTTTTTTAATAGGACACGCGTATCCGATACGCGTGTCCAGTCAAATTTAAATAATATTTTAATCGAACACGGCAAAGCCGTATCCGACACGTATCCGTACCGTATCGGAGGAGTATCCGTATCCGACACGTGTCCGATACAACACGCCTCTTAAATAGGAGTATCCGTGCAACATAGGGATCAACCTTAAGGCCATATCTTTTTTGCTTTAGTCATGGATGTTCTCATTAGGCATTTGAAAGAGGTTATACCTGATGTATGCTTTTTGCTAATGATATTTTTCTTGTTGATAAGAGTAGAGAGGGAGTTGAAGGTAAACGTGAATTAAGGAGGTCAATTTTAGAGTCTAAATGCTTTTGTTTGAGTAGATCTAAAACTGAATATATGGAGTATAATTTTAGTAATAATTGATCTAGTGTGGAGATTGTAACTTTGGGCGATCAAGTCATTAATAAGAGTACATGTTTTGGATATCTTGGTTCTATTGTTGAGAGTAATGATGAAATAGATGGGGATATTATTAGTAGAATTGAAGTTTGGATGGTTGAAGTGGAAAAATTCATTGGGCTTTTTGCGTGATAGAAAAGTCTCCCTCAAACTTAAGGAAAAATTCTATAAGATGGTGGTGAGACCTACAATGCTTTATGGTGCAGAATGTTGCCCATTAAAAGAGAAGCATAAAATTAAGTAAAGTGTTGTAGAGATGAGGATGCTCAGGTGGATGCGTGGGTTTACTCTACGAAATGAGCATATACGTGAAAAGGTTAGAGTAGCTCTAGTGGAAGATAAGATTAGATAAAGTAGCCTTAGATGGTTTGGTCGTATACAACGATGGCCTTTCGATAACCCGGTTAGGAAAGTAAATGTATTATATTTGACTTACGTTAAGAAAGGTAGAGCTAAACCTAAAAAAGCTTGGTTATAAAGTATTAGAAATGACATTTATTTATTAGATTTAAATGAGAAATTGACTCTTAACATAACGCAATGGAGAAGAAGGATTCATGTAGCTGACCCCACATAGTGGGATAAAGGCTTGATGTTGTTGTTGTTGTTGTTTATTAATTCTCTTTCTCCATTCATTTTTATTACATGATCATTAGGTTTAACTTTATTTTGCCAAAGCTTTTTTGTGCAGCTTCTAATATTTCCTTATTATCTTTCAATGCTAATAATTTCTATCTTATAAACACATCTTTTACAATCAATTCTACTGATGAGGACATCGAAGATCAACGGCTACGATCGTGTCTATTTATTTTCATGTATTTTATTTGTTATTTGTACTTTTCCATTTCTACCCTCACTTGAGGGCTTTGTTTTTATGTTTGCCCTAGGGGCAATAGTGTCTTTTATTTTTCCTCATGTATTTGGCTATTTAAGACCTCCCCTCCCTCTTGGAAAGGGATGATGATTATTGATAATGAAAAGTTTCATGTTCTTGTTGATCTCTTAGTGAGTTCACGTGATCTCTTAGTGAGTTCATGAGAGGAGAAGCCCGAGGAGGGTAATTCGCAATACCCGCCAATCTTTGGAAGAGTCCGAGGTTCGCAGTTCTTACGATCTCTTTGTGAGTTTGTTAGTTATCTCTATCTTTCTCGTATATTCTTGTTCTTCTCTTTTCTCCCCTCTTCATACACAAAATATTCCCCTAGCTCCATTGCCGCCGCCCCTTGGAGTCCACCCGCCGGCCACCCTCACGGCTCCGGCCGGCCACTTTGTCGACAACCTCCCCAACCATCCACTCCTCCCTCCCGCATGCTCCAAATTTGAAATTTGAATTTCAAATTTCGAATTCTTTCATAATTTGGAAATCCAATTTATGAAAGTTTTATTTGATAAATTCCAATTTCAAATTAAATTAAATTGGAGTTCTCATAACTTACCTCCACGTCATCACCCACCTTGTTCTTCAAATTTCGAAAATTAAAATTTGAATGAGCTCCAAAATTTCCATAATTGCCAAAGTCCAAATAAGGAAAGAATTGGATTGAATCCAATTCAAATTTCATGGCATGAGGAGTTACTAATTCTCATCCTAGGTGGCATCCTCCTAATCGGAAATTGATTTACTCACACTAATCTCCCTCTCCTCTCTACATGCCGCCGACCTCATCAAGGGGGAAATCCATTTAATGCTAGTTTAATGCCATCAATGCCTTGATAAAAAAATTCAAATTTCAAACTAACTCCTCTTAATTTCATTCATAATCTGAAATTAATTTCAGATTATGAAAATGAAACTCCCTCTCCCCTCTCTAAGCCGCCGGCCTTGCTTGGGATTAAGTCCATTAAATGCCACTTTATGGCATTGATCACATGAGTTGGGGATTCAAAATTCAAAACCTAACTCCTAAAAGCTGCAGTAAATTGCTGTCCAGCAATTTTCCAAATGGAAATTGCTATCCGGGAAGTTCCAACCAGCCATAGTGCTGCCCGAACCTGCTCCTGTTTGCTGACCAGAAATCCCTCACGTGCTGTCCAAGATGTTTCTAACCTCAAAGGCTGCTGTCCGAAGTTTTCAAGGGTCAAAATTGTTGGCCAAGCTTTCCTAGTGACCACCCAAACATCTGTAGTTGCTGTCCAGCCATCCTAGCAGAGTTCCTACGGCTGTCTTGCTGTTCAAAGGGTCTCCGATTGCCGTCCAGAAGGTTCCCCAAACCTTGTATTGCTGCCCACTTCTTCCCCAAACCGTGTCCAAGCCTTGATGTGCTGATTACTCGTCATCCAGTGCCTTGTGATCAAACCGGAAGCTTCGTAATCTCTCGTCTTTGGGTAAACTCTTTCCCCGACTCTTTTACCTTCGTAGTGCTTCTCAAATGTGGTATAGTAAATTCATGACGACCAAGTTGACGCTTCTCCGCTAAAGCCTAATAATTAGAAGAGTTGTGTGAGGGATCTTTCATAGCCTAATCTTATTGTTAGTATTGGAATTTATTGTTGGAACAATCTACGTAGGCAATGTTGGATTAAGATGACTATCTTTTGAACGTAACTTCTATGCATGAAAATTAATCTAAGCTAAGTACCACTTAATAGTTATCTTATCGTTCAATTCCACATAAGATCTTACTTACTATTGCCTGTAAATCTAAGCGTTCAAACTTTCATTACGAAAATCATTTTCGCATGGGAGTTTGTGTCACATCATCTACATTCCTAAATTACCCTTATTTTTTCATTATCTCATCTTTAATTCGTGTTTATTACCACCATTCTTTTAATATAACTCTTTCTCACTATGCCCTATTTAGTTTTATGATTGTTTGGTTCCCACCCAAGCAATGACATGTTCTCATTTTTATTATTTCTTTTATATAATTGATTAAGTTTAAGTTTTTCACTAATCATACCTATGTACTTCTCACTAGAGTAATATTAATTGAAAATTATCCATTTTACTTCTATCAAAATTGTATGCTATTACTCGGTCTTTAATCTACTTGCACAAAGCCCCTTAATTTTTACAAATTTCCTCAAATTCCTACCTTTCAAGTTTGTAACATCTACAAGTATCAATAAAAGTTGAATCAGAATATCTTTTGCAATCAACTTATTATTTAAATAAAAATATATGTTTAATAGTAATCATTGATTTAATTCTATTTTGATGAGAAATTTCTTGATCATTATTATTTCTGATGTTAGTCATTGCTAAATCATAACTATCTTTAAAACTTTAATATACTTTTGCACATCTTTTCATCTTAATGCATGTTAAATCAATTTTCAATAACTTTAGCATACCTTTTCACGTTGTTTAACCTTAATGCGGGTTAAAAAAATAAAAAATAAATAAAAAAATAAAAAAGAAACCTTAATGCGGGTTAATCTGTGTGAGAAAATAAAATATCTAACAAATAAAGTTTTAAATTATAATTTATATTTAAATATATAAAGGTATTCTTTTATTTATAATTATTAAGTAATTTTAATATAATAAAATAAATTTTTTTTAATTAAATAATGAAAGACAAGGAGAAAGGAGAAGGAAGAATTTAAAAAAATAATTTTTGAATGAAATATAATTTATTTAAATATATAGAAAATAGTTCTCTTTATTTATGTTTTTTTTTTAGTATTCTCTTTCGATTGAATTCGTATAGTCGGATATTAGACCGCCCCACAAGACAGACTAATATCCTTCTATTGATTCTGAAGAAAGAGAATAAACAATTCACTTTCCTAATCAGGTATGATATAGGGAGTGTATAAATCATCTGAAAAGATGATTAACATCATCTCTATTTATCTAATTAGATTAGTGAATTGTTGATTCATTCCTAGAATCAAGTATATGGACGATATTTGATTTACTCGTGAAAGTAAATCAGACATCTATCTGTCTCTTGATTGTAAGGAATGGATCTAAGTAAAAATATTTATATAGCGGGGTTTTCTTTAAAAAAATATAAGATTTTTATCTTCTCACACGATTCGCTTTATTTATATTTAGGATATATTTCTCCCGATTAAATCTACATAGTTGGATGTTATACTGCCCCGAAGGACAGACTAATATCCTTCTATTGATTTTAAAAAGAGAAACAGTACAATTCATTCTCCTGATCAGGTGTAGTACAGAGAATATTCAAATCATCCTAAAGGGATGACGAGTACATTCTCTAATAGACCTGATTAGATTAACGAATTATAAGTTTATTTCTATAATTAAGTATAGAAGACATTTGATTTGTTAGTAAGAAATAAATCAACTATCTATCTATTTCCTAATTATTAAAAAAACTCCTAAATGTGAATAAAACCTAATCTACTTCCACAGATCTTTCCCCCACCTCAGAAAAGAACTTTGGCAGGGTTTAGATTATTCTGGGATCTAGACTCCCTACAGGGGCAAGCCCCTGTAGTTAATTACATCTCCTAAGAGAATACTCTCGATTTAAATAAAGACTAAATGGTTTCCAAAATCTTATATATGTATTTAATTAAATATTTGGGTAATTAAATTTTCACGATCAGGCTTTAGATTATAGAGTTGTTATTTGACTTTAGAAGGATTTAGAATTGATTTGAAGAAGGAGAAAGTGCAGAGAGAAGTGTATACAATCTGGACTTACCACCTGCCTAGAGTGGGCTGCCAACTAACAATCCTAATTACAACAATTCGCCGATGATGCAAGATTTTAAGATAACTCTATTCTAGGAATCAATGAATTATTAAAGAATCTAAACTAAATGCAGGACAACATGCTTACAAAAACCAAAAATCTACTCGTATGCTGATGATGCATGAAACAGTTATATATGAAAGAGCTGATTTTATTAATATTGAATTTATCGGTTACATCCTAGAATTTGCAATAAAGTAAAGGTGGCCAGGTCCCACCGACAACAAACCTGGGTTCTAAGCCTATAAGAAAGTAGAATTAAATATAACTGCTTATGGTCTTCAGGCTCCGAGTCTTCTATGGAATTCCAAAAAAGAACATCCTCCTGATAAAGGATATTACTTTTTGGAGCTCCATTTGCATATTTATAAGCAGTTATTTTTAATTCTTTTACAGACTCCAGACGCTGTACAGACTCAATCTATATACAACAAATCTAGGAAATAAAAAGCTTTACATTTCTTTATCTCAGTACATCAGATCCTAAGAACATTCTACTGTTGCAGTAATAAAAAGGACATAAAATAGAGCAGTTATATAATGATGCATGTTATGAGTGCGTTGTGTATAGTTATAAATGCAGAAAAATAAAGACATAAAAGTAAAGTACACGGCCCTCACTTTATTCACTCCGCGCTCTGGTGTACAGACAGAAAGGTAGATATGTATGCTTATGCAGTACAGAAAGGTAAGCAATCACATATAGGTGCCCTCTAGGCAAGACACTCGCAAACAAACCACAACAAACCACCGGCCTAACCTAGACTAAAGTTGGTAGTCCTAACAAGCATCTAAGTGTGTGAAAAAAAGCTGTGGCTTGGGTAAGTCCTAATGGGTTTATTTGTTTGAATTGCATGTATTATTAGGATTGATTTATTATAGGCCCAAAGAATTTGGTTAAAGTTTAAGTACAGTATATTTGAATTTATTAAGAATTATTCCAATTTTAAATGTTGGAGTTATTTAATTTAGTTATAAAGAATTTATAGATCGATAATTCCCTAAGTGCAGGAAATTATCAATTTATAAATCCTAGGACTTTCAGAACGAATACCCGTCTTAGACAGAAGATAAGTATTCATTTTGAGAATCCCCAAAATTTATTAAGAAGAGAGAAAGGGACCTTACAAATGTAATACAACGTGCCCTCCCGAAGGAATCTAGTACGTCATATAAGGTCGGTAGTTTATTATTATTGTTTGAAGATCTCCAAATCTAAATGGATTAGTGCCTTCCTAAAAGGAGTCGTGCACAACCCATAGGAGATCTTTTTGTTATTTAAATATTTTAAGAGTCTTTTGAAATCAAAATGCCAAAAGTCCTCCAAAAGGAATCAAACTTTAGGCATAGAAGACCCGAATTCATTTAATCTAAATCAATTATCAAATTTGATTGATTAAGATAAATCTTAACCTATCAAATTATCAAACTAAATTTGGATTAAAGGAATTTAGAATTTAATTGAATAATTAATGGATTTTAATTAATAAAATTCAGAAATTATTAAGAATTAAAGGTTTATTGGATTATTAAGGATTTGAAATTGACTAAGAGATTTGATTTTTAATGATTGGTTGGATACCACCTTTGTTTCACACCGAGGCCGTGAAGTTTATTTCACATTCCTTGGGGCTAAGTTAATAGCCTCGTAGGCCTGGGTTACCCAGTGGTACCCGGTATAATTAAATAGCTTAAGTATGATTAATGTTGAAAGTTAATGGATTTTATTCAAAAGAAATGTATTTGCTGATTTAATGAGTTAGTTAAGCATTTATGGAGTTTTAAAACAATTTCTGAATTTTTAGGAATTTTGGAATATTTTAATTATTTAATTAAGGGGTTGAAAATTGGCTTTTTATTTAAGGTTAAATTCTGGAAAGTTAGCATTTTATTAAAATATTAGACCTTAAGACGATCAGTTAGAAGGTAAGTTTGCTGAAATTGGATTTTTCTGGATTTAGTTATGAAAGTTTGAAGTTTTGAACTGATTTTAGACCTATAGTTGACCAATTTGTTGACTTTTTGTATTTAATGATTTTATGGAATTTTTATATTTTTAATAAATATTAGGCCTTATTATGAGTTGAATGCAACTTAGTTTGGTCAATTTGGATTTTTCTTGAATTAGTTATGATTTTTCAAAGATTGGGGTATTTAATGAATTTTAAAATTGTTTAATTAAGGTCATTTTTATGTTTTTGCTCCAAATTTCTTGAAATCAGCTCCAATGGTCAGGGATGACCTAAGGAGGGATTTCCAAATGTTTGGGAATTTATTGGAATTTTTTTATTATTATTAATTAATTAAATCAATTAAATATTGAATTTCACTTAAAATTAAATTAATCTTTAATCTGTTGTCCAATCAAAGGGGTTTTAATTTTTGTTGGTTAAGAATATAATTCTGGTCAGTTTGAGGGGTTATTTATGATTTTTAGATTTAAAATGGATTTATTATATTTTCTGGAAGTTTTAATGTTTAATTAAGGATTAGTTGAATTTAGTGGGATTTAAGCTTTGGTTTTAATTTTGTAAGGTTGTGAGTTTGTTTTAGGGTTGATTAGAGTTGATTAGGATTGTTTAGGATGTTTAGGGATTTTATTTTTATTTATTAGGAGTTTATTAAAACAAAAGAAAAAAAAGATCCTTAGTGAAGGATCATCCTAAATCTACTAGTTGTTATAGGATTAATTAATGTCCAATCAAGGTACATTTAATCATTGAGTATATGGTACTAGTTTTCTATGTTTGAGTTCGATCCCAAAAGGGATGTATAAAGTATATCCTAAATTGCTCTAAGTTTACTAAGACACACCTTAATTGTTGTCCTTAGTGTCACTAGGTTATAGGATAAAAAATCATATTTACTAACCCTTGAACATATACATTGCGATCACACCATAACATAGCAATCATGAGCAACAAAAAAGTGATCTAATACTCTATGGGATAATGAGGATGAATCATCAAAGTTATAAGTTATAAAAGTTAGCTTATAACTTTGGAGATTCAAATATAAGAGAGAAAGGCATATGATTGAAATGAGATTAGTCTAAGATATATAAAATATCCCTACATAATCCATATTCAAATTGAAACCATAGTTTTATATGGTTTGAGAGCAATGAGAATAGATCCTTATAAAATATATTCTCTCAAACGATATATAAATATAGTTTGGATTTGAAATCCTAATGAAAAGCTATCTCTCATTGATCCCATAGAGCTCTAAATGCAATGATAGAATGATTATATGATTTGTAAATGAGATTTTAAATATTTAATCCAAGTAATGAATTAAATATTTAAAAATTCATTTAAGACTTAAATCAAGCTCTGAAATTCTCCCCAAAAATCAAAGACAACACATGCTGAATCTCAGGTATCATGCCATTTAATGTTTTATTTAGCTAGGTATTCAAATAAAATATAATTAAAAGAAATTAGGAAAATCAAGGGTTTGAAATGTAACTTTCAAAATAATGAAAATCAGGTTTTGATTTTAATTTTATAAAATAGGATATTTAATTCCGAGAAGAATGAGTGGTTGTACAAAAAATTTGGCTTACTATTTAATTTTATATGATTTTTTGAAGTTCTGGTATCAAATGTAATTAAAATAAAACCTTAAACCAGGGATTTACATGCGGCAGCAGGCGATTGGGCCAGGCGGAAGGCGGCGGTCAGCTGACTGTGCTCACTTAACTCAGTCAGCAAAAGCTAACGACCGTCGGATCAACCGCGGCTTGATCCAATGGCTGCGATCAGATCCGCGGTTGATTCCGATCTGAAATGATCGGACGGCTCTAATAAAATCCCGTGGTTTAGTTTCGACGGACCGGATGCGGTCGGACAAGATCCGACCTTCTTAGGAGTTCTGAACGGATGGATCAGACACAGATCCAACGAAATCATAACCATCCATTACAAATAGAAATGATGGATGTTTGTGATTTTGTCACCTTTAGCAGAACTTCTGAAATCCTGGACTTAACTCTCCTTTTTTTTAATTTAAGCTTCCTAAAAAGTGGATTAAATGGCATTAAAGATGAGATTCAGATGACAGTCATCAAGATAAAGAGTGGGAGATGATTTTTAGAGCTTGAAATAGATTACTTAGAAGCCTATTTGAGAACCTATATATTATCTAGGGTTTAGATTATACCTGGTTATAAATGGTATTTGAGGATGAAAGACGGCTTGTTGAACTCCTTGATTTCCCTAGATTGTTTCTCCAGAAGACTCCAAAGGCTGAGGAGGTCTGGATCTCAAGCTACAGGCCTGGGACGGTATTCAAGTCTCGGTTTGGCCGGAATCTCGCCGCCGGCCGCCTCCAACCATCGGATTTTGGATAGGGAAATATAGAGGAGACTTAGGAGAGCCAAAACAAAAATAAAACTCCTCTGGAGAACTTGAGTGTAGAGAGAGAATGGAGAGATTAGAATCAGCTCGTTTTTAGCTTCTTTTTGCCAATTCAAATGACCCATGAGCTATTGGATGGCTGGGATGTGTTTGGTAGGTTGCTAGGATGCTGCCACATGTCCATGGGTTGTTAGGAGCAGAGAATCAAAAGGACACAAGGACATCCTAGGTGGAAAGGTGTTCCTGTCCTTGTTAAAGCATGTGGGGATAATAGGGGCCATCTGATTTTGATCAAAGGGATGGGATGTGATTTAGGAATGTTCTAGAGCCCTCTCAAAATGCTGGATAGGTTTTAATTAAAGTATATTCAATTAGGAGATGGTTTTGAACATTTTTAATTCATTTAAAAGTTTAGTTTGGCTGTTTGACCAGTCAAACAGTCAAATCAAAATGCTGAGGTGGCAGAGAGGGATGTCTTGAGTGTTGGTTGAGTGAGTTAGTTTCAAAGGGGTTGGGATGGCTTGAGCTTGCTTGAACATTTAAGTTTCCTAAAGCCCTTAAGAGACTGTGTTGACTATGTTGACCAGTCAACCAGTCAATGAGATGAATGATGTGGACTAGGAGAATGTCATGGGTGCTGGTGAGGGTCATTCCAAAGTTTATGTAGGTCATTTGGGTCAAGAGGGCTTAATGGGCCCTTAATGGGCCATTAAGTCAAAACTGGTTGACTTGGTCAACCAAGTGGGTTCAGGGTCTGGAAATAGGTTCAACATATTTAAAATGTCATTTTGAGTCTATTGGATGTGGTCCCAGAGTCTGGGGAGATCAATTCAGTCAAATTACCTATTTGAACCCTCAAGGGACCTCTTAGGTCAACCCTGTTGACTTGGTCAACCAAGTTGACCCAGGGGGTGGGAATAGATCCAAAAGATTTGGTTTGATATTTAAAACTTGTTGGAGATGGTTGCATTCAGTTTGGAGCTCATTTGGTTTGAAATCACTTTTTGAGCCCCCTAGGGGTATTTTGGTCATTTTGGGCTCATGACCACGGGGGGCTGAAATGAGTCCAGAAAAAAATGCAGTTTATTGATCAACATGTCAGGTTTGATGGTCTGGAAGTGATTGCAGACTTTAATGAAGGCTTCAGGGTCAGGATCCACTGGATGATAGGTCCAGTGGCATATGCTGTAAATATTTGAAGGTTTTACAGCCTTTGGATTTGGATTTAGTTTCTGGGGTTAGAGACCTCAGAATGGGTTCAAATTTGGAGGGTTAGCTCTAGAGACATGTCCCATCAGTATGAAACTGACAGAGCCTGAATCAGAGTCCATTTGACTGGGTTTGGGTTTCTAAAAAAATTCACTGGAAAAGGTCTTCAGGACTAAGCCTTAGGACCTGAGATCTGAGTCTGGAATTGACTTGGGTTTGTATTGATTTGAGTTTGGGTTGGGTTTAGGATCTCATTAGAGACCTCATACAAAAATGAGGTCAACAATTTGATTCTCAGGTGTTTTGATCATGTGGGTTATGTGGCCAATAAAATTGCATAATGATCCTTTTGTTGCTCTTTTAAAACTCTAGTTGTTTGCTCAATTCAGCTGCCTATTTTATCACACATCAAGGCAAATTCAGCTTTAAATTTAAATTTTCCTTTCTAAAATTTCTTGTTGGAAAATTAATATGTTATATCATGGTCAAATTTTTCTCCTAGGTGAAAAGAAAAAAAAGTACCTGGGATTTAGTAAGTTAAAATCACTAATGTAAGAGCATGTTCTTCTGGAAAATTTAAGTTGGGCTTTCCCTTCACTTTTTAAATCACCTATTCCATAACGTTATTTAATTCTCTTATTACTTTTTTGTTTGCCAAAAAAAGGAAAAATATCTCCTTCAACTAACCCTTGTGGTTCTACAAATTTTTTCTTCAGAAACTTAGTTTACAAACATTGTTCTAATACTTGGGGAGCATTATCTGTAATTACATTCATATTACCCTTTGATGCAATCAAAAAATATAGGGGACCCTATATTTTTTTATCACAAGAAGAGAAAAATGACTTCCTATAAAAAAGAAGACACAAAATATCTCAAAAAAAAAGAGGTAACTTAATTAAGACTAAGCAGCGGAAATTAAAACTACAAACGATGATTTTAACAACTTAAACTCTTACAAACGACTCCAAATAAAATAAAACGACACCCTAATGTTGCTGCACTTGGAAGAAAGATACAGGTGTAGTGGCACTTGCGGAGAGACGAAAGAGGTTAGAAGCCCGAGAAGAAAGGTTGGAGGATTTCCGGAGGGGATGAGAAAAAAGTGTGGAAAGAACCTGCAGGATTTCCAAAGAAAACCCGCAGGTTATAGCTTTTCCAATAATAACATTTCATTCAACTTTTTTAAAACAATACAATACCCCCCATATATATAGGTATGAAAGGGGAAGACCTAAAGACTCCTAATAAATTCCCATAGGAATTCTAAAAGACAAACATTTAAAACACAATTGCTTTTCACGGAAAAACAGCCCAAAGCCAAGGAACCGAAGAGGCAACCGCGGGAGCCAAGGAGGCCGCATGGTTCCAAGGAGTCACGGTCACGGAAAGGAGCCCAGGCACGGAAATCCAGCAGCTGGCTGGAGATCCAAGAGGCAAGGCACGAGAACGGCAGCCCAAGGGAGGAAGCCAAGGAGCCACCGCATGGGAAAAGACATTTCTTGGAATTCCAAGAGACAACAATAATTAAAAACATAAAAAGCATAAAAATACATTTAATAAAAAGATAACTATGTGCTAAAACCATAGCTAATAATGAGCTAACCATTAGTTCAATAAGTGAACTAAAGACCAGCTCATAAATGAGCTAAAATTTCAGCTCAATTTTGATTGAGCTAGTAGACTCAAGGGAAGCCAAACATCTGATTATTTTTGATATGAGTTGACTCCACCTTTGTTTACATCACCCTTTGTGGGGGATGGATTGTCGTTTTGATGGCATACTTATGCTTAGAATTATTAATAGTAATGCTGCTGCTTGTGTTGAGGAATACTGTTTTTATTTTTGGCAAAAGTGGCATGCAATTATGAATTATGGATATTTGACATTTACGGCTAGCAGTTGTTTAGCTTCGAATAACATATATGAATGCAACATTTGTATACAAGAAAAAATAACAGAAAAGCCTTTTCCTAAAGCATAGAAAAAATGCTACATTGCTAGGGCTATTTCTTTGCTATTTTGAACCATAGGGATTTTAAAAGTTGGGCGAAGTACTTTGTTACTTGTATATATGATTTTTTTAGATATGCTTCTGTTTATCTATGAGACAAGCATTTGATGTGTGTTTAAATGTAATAAATTCATGATTGAAAATGAAAAAGAACGGAAAAGAAAAAGATTAAAGAAGTGATAGAGTTGACTATTATTTTCCTACTAAGTTTCTTGTTATTGTGGAGAAAATGGAATTATAATGGTTTGGCTGAAATATAATTGAAGTTGATGACAATTCTAGTTTTAATTTCTCATACTTGAATGATGACAATTCTGCACTTGTAAATGAATTGTAATTTATATTTCCATGCGATTAGGGAATGTGCAACTCTGACTGGTAGATATGCTGCCATCATTTCTAGCTACACCAAATCCATCTGTTTTTGCTTGAAATTTGAAAACAGTAGATATGATGTTGTCATCACTCATGGAAACTCTAAGCTCATTTGTTTTTACTTCAAACTTTCTGGCATTTATCTTTTGACTTGGTTTTGTTTCTTTTATTGTTGTCTTATTGTGATGCAGTGCTGAGTTGATTTATACTTTTTCTGTTTTGTATCCTTTATATTATTGACCGGATGTTTTACTGCTTATTTTTATTAAGTTTTGTTTCGAGCCTATAATTTTTGCATCATTATTTTGTTTACTTATAAACTTATTTGACTCAACGATCTTTATATATATATATATATATATATATATATATATATATATATATATATATATATATATATATATATATATATATATATATATATATATTTGTTAATAAATGTAAGAAATCAAATTGTTCTGTATCAGGCTGAGGTTCATGATGTTAGCAAAGAAATGGAGCTTGATCTTATCAAACAGTATAGTCAGGTTCTTCTTTTTATTTGTTTGATTCTATTGTAACTAGGTTTTTTCAGTATTCTCTGTTTTCATGTTATCTCTAATAGAAGACTTGATTTGCTATGCCAGGTGGAGCGAGTATTTGCTGATAGAATCAGCAAAACTGGAAATGATGATGTGGTAACTGAATATTTAGTGAAATGGCAAGGTTTACCTTATGCTGAAGCAACCTGGTAATCTTGATTTTACTCTTGTGTCCGGAATGATAATGTGAAAGCAATATATATCATAATCAAATACTATTCTGGATTGTAAATGTGTGCTTCAATTTTCTTTGTAGCCAGGTATTCACATGCAACAGTATTGGTTGTCTTTCTAAAATGATAAAATACATTGCACATAATAACTAGGCCCTTGTAGTCTGTACTACTTGGATTTGAAAGTTGTTCATGAGCTATATTTTTTGGACCCTTAAAATTTTTTGAATGTTATTCGTAACAATTAGTCTATTCATTTTTGTACTTCAAGTCATTTTTTTTGGATCATCTCTTCTTTTTGCTGAAAGTTAAGTTTTCTAATATAATTTGTTTATGATCATGTATCTTTCTTTCTCTTGACATTGCCATCTAACTATGTCTCCACATTTTCCTTGTGTTGGCTTTTTAAAGGATTATCTTTTTTGGTTTGTTGTAATGCACATTTAATTTTTCCTAAGTAAACAAAACGATGTTCCATTGAAAAAGAGATTAGCTTTGCATATAATTTCCAGTGTATGTGTCATTGAAGCATGTGAGAACGATCTCTTGGATGTAATTGAATATCAACATGATAATTTTGGTATGTCTGTGTTAATTTTGTTTGCTTATCTAATTGATTACTAAATCTCTTCATGTTGGCATATTCAGTATCAAATTGTGTGTGCAAGAGTCTGGCTGCATTCAAACATGATTCTCACTTTGTTTCTGCAAATTTTTTTTGGTAGTTTTTGATATCTTATAATTGTCATATTTCAGGGAAAAGGATACAGATATTGCATTTGCTCAAGATAGCATTGATGAATTTAAGGTAACATTTGTGTTCATTAGTGTTACTTGGAATAAGTTTCTTTGGCCAGGCGATTTGTTTTACTTAATAAATTTTGTTTTGATGCAATAAAGATGCTTAAATATTGACCTGGTCTTCTACGAGGGCCTGCAATTGACTAATCACACTTTGTAATTTGTTGATGCCGTTATCTTCTCAAAGGTTTGTAATTGGCTGATTCTGTACAAAGTCAAAGAAGTAAAAAGTTTTATGTTCGAGTTGTTGAAGGTTAGCAATGCGTTTTTGGGGCAAAAAGGTTTTATTTTTGAGGTGTTGAAGGGAAGTAACGGAAATGTTAGGTTAACTAAGAACTTTCAATATGCTGTCGCGAGCGAAGGATTGTGGGAACATTTGGGAGGATTGGATGATGGAGGGTAAATAAGAACTTTCAATTGGCTGTCGTGAGCGAAGGAGTGGAAACATTTTGGAGGATTGGATGATGGGAAGGAGGTAGTGGAGTGAAAATCTTGTTTAACCTGAGTACTTCTTTTGAATAAAACAGACAAAGGCAAAAGTTGCTTGAATAGCTTTTTTGCTCATTCGTTTGTTAATATTGGACTCGAAATCTCGAATAGATGGGAGGAAAAAGAGATGGAATTGCAGATAGGAAATTACTAATCTTATTCCTCCTCTTCCATTTAAAATTTTATCTGAAGGTGTTTAAACGATGTACATAGCACTCAATCTAAATTATGCCATGTACAACACACACTTCCCTTAGTTCTAGTTGACTTCTTGTTTGTTCATCCAAGCTGCAGTCTAGTGGCTGAACTGCTTTGTGATGTTTGGCCAGTGAACTTGGAACTCAATTTTTTTTGCTCCTAGATGATGAATTTGCTAGTTAATTTTACAGATTCACCAAGTTGTTTATCCAGATGCTTGAAAGAAACTTGATATTTGTTATACCTCTTGCACGGGTTGATGTCTTGCTTAGCATGTAATGAAAGTTAAAATGATACATAGATATACACTGTTCTGTTTAACTAAAATGTTAACACTCAATCTAAAATATGCTATTTACAACACGCACTCCCCTCTGGTTTATTCATCCAACCTGCAGTCTAGTGGCTGTAACTGCTTTGTGTGGTTGGGCCAGTGAATTTGTAGTAAACCTTGTTGGCTCCTAAACGAAGTAGCTAGTTAATTATTATAGACTCTCGAAGTTATTTATGCAGATGCTTGAAGGAAACATGATTATGGTTATACCTCTTACATGGGTTGATGTCTTGTGTATCATGCAATCAAAGTGAAAATGATACATTGATATGCACTGTTCTGTTTAACTAATATGTTAATTTTTTTTTTTAATGTGATGATTATAGTTAAGTTATTGTATGTTTTTAAATTACTTAAGGAAGGTATTAGACAAAAAAAGCCATCGTTTAAGCTATATAACTGTGGTTCATAATATGAATCTTACTCACTTTTTCAGCACTTTTCCATTAGAAGCCCTGGAAACGAAGGTCTTAGTGTTTAATTTGCTAAGTGAGGCCTTATTTGACATTCTGTTTTCCTAGAAAGCTTTGTTGAACATTTTGCTTCTGGGAAGTAATGTGGAGTTTGATTTTGATGAAATTTCAATTCTAAAATTCTTTTAGATCTAATTTTTATAAGATATCATGCCGTTGTGTTTGAATTTTGATAAATATTAATCATTTTCATATTTATATATATATTTGCTTTTATCAGGCTCGTGAAGCTGCCATGACCGTGCAAGGAAAGCTGGTCGACTTTCAGAGACGAAAGAGCAAAGGTCCTTACTTCTTGATGCAATTTCTATTTGTTTTGTATATTGCCTTGGTTCTTGCATTTACTACAGATTGAATCGATGTCATTGGGATAAAAGCAAACACTAAATATACGTACTTTTTAATAATGCGTACTGGTTTTAGGAGGAAAAAAATGAGAAAAAGGGATCTCAATGGTTAGTTTCCTTTATCATGGGAATTTGGGCCACATTTGCTATTATTTTTATTTTCTTGTCCTCCCTACCAATCCATTGCCTGTGCAATTGTGAGTGTGGTACTGATGTAGAACGGAGGGAGGGGGTCATGTGAATTTTTAAATTTTCTAATTTATTGGGGAAGAGAAGGATGGGGGCCAGCCAAAGAAAGAGGGGAGAGGGAGAAATGTCCACATTTGATGTATGTGTTCACATACATTGAATAGGGGGAATTAAATTCAGACCCGATCATTTAATTCAGATTTGCACTAATTGAGGGGAATTTCCTAAAATAGGCTTAGGATATTTAAGAAAGATTTTAAAATTCAATTCATTTAAATTTGATATACGAAATCTTTCCAAATAAGATAGGGCTAAATTAGGAAGATGATAATGGGGTAATTGAATGAATCTTTAATTAGAATCTTAAATTAGGAAAGGGATTAAAGACCTTTCAAAATTTAAAATTCAAAATTAAAAGATGGGATTTTGGAGGGAAATAGGGTTAGGTAGGGACAACACCTTGGAATGGGAGTTAATTGGGGAGCAATAAGGGGAAGGAAATTAATTGAATGGTGGGAGAAAGAGGGAGGGGGCCGGCGGTTTCAAAGAGAGAGGGAGGGTTAGGGAAAGGTTTAGTGGGGTTTTCTAAATAAGGCTAATTAAGTTAGGAGGACTTGATGACTCCTATTCCCTCTTAATTCAAATTTGAATTTTGATTGGATGGTTTAAAACTTTCCAAATATAGATAATGCCAAATTAGGTAAGGTTCCAAAGCTGAATTTGAATTATTTTCTCTCCCAATCTTCATAAACTAACTTTGGAAAGTAGCAAATGCAAGGACCACCTTGGATTCAAGGCTCCGGCGGCTAGGGTTTTGGGAAACCCAAAGGTGGCGGTTTGTGGTGGAGATGGGGAGGAGACCGGCGGTTGGAAGAAGGGGAGGGTGGTGGCCGACGATTGAAAATAAAGGAGGTGGGTGGTCGGTGGTGGGGAAGAGGATGGGAGGTAGAAAGCCAGCGATTAGGGGAAGATTTAGCCGGCGGTTAAAGGAGGAGGAGGTGAGGCAAGGTTTTAAAAGGCGAAATCGGGAATCGAGGCGTTTTTTCTAAACGAGGCGAGGCGTAAGCCTCGAGGCGGATCGAGGCGTAAGCCTCAAAACAATTAAAATAAATTAATTTAAAATTATAAATAATGACAAAAAAATAACAAAATATTATGTCAACTATGAATTTGAAGATTTGTTTTAAGATAATATTACTGGAATACAAGATTTAAAATAAACTCACTTAAAAATAAAACATTCCCTTAGGATCAAGACCCAAAGCAGGCTCGTTATCACTTTGATTGTCTTCAGAAGAATCTTCATAATTAATGTCAAAGTCATCCTCAAACTCTTCTTCATCTATAATATTTTTTCCTTTATCTCCTATATCAGTTAATATTTCATTAGCTATAAAATGAAACAATAGTAACATACAAAATAATTCATTATATTTAAGAATACCTTTGAATTTTTTTGAAGCTTCAATCTTACTTTGTTTCTTCCTTTTATATACTTGGGCAGTTGCTTCATTATCTTCTTCATTGACATGAGTTTCTCCTTTTACTTCAACTTCAGAAACATCAGCATTCTTAGGAGTAACCCATTCATCATCAGATTGTAACTCATCAACAAGCAAATGATCAATTTCATTCTTAAAATTTCCTTGATTCTGCAATTTAAGATATCTATCTTTTAATTTTTTGTTAAACATAACATAAACTAGTTTGTTCATTCGATCTGCCGCCAATCGATTTCTCCTCTTTGTATGAATTTGATTGAAAATGCTCCAATTACGCTCGCATGCAGAAGCCGAACACGTTAGGCTAAGAACTTTAACTGCAAAAGCTTTTAATTCAAGAACATCATCTCCAAACTGAGCCCACCAACGTTCTACATGAAGACAAACATAGTATTTTATGAATATTGGTTGAAGTAGAAGACTTGAACATAAATATTAACATTAAAATTATAAATACTCAAACTATAAACATACTAGGAGATCGTGTTTTGTAGCATGTTTGTGCTGCTCTAAATCCAAACATTCCCTTCTTCAAATGAAAATCCTCAAGTTGATCATTTACTTTAAGGTAGTTTTCTTCAGAAATGAGTTTGTCCATACATGCATACAAACCAGTTTTCACCTCTTTGTCAATATGAAAATCCTTATCATAATGAAATTGGGGATTTAAATAGTACGCAACAGCATGTAAGTGTTGGTGTAATTGTCGATCCCACTTTTCATCTATAATATCCCATATTTTTTTGTAGGCACTTTCTTGACCTCCCAATTCTTTTGCAATATCTTCTTTAGCCCTATTCATTGCTTCATAAATAAATCCCATAGCCAGGGCCCTCTCACCATCAACCATTCTAAGCACCTTTACTAATGGTCTTGTTGTCTTCAAAGCATAATTTGTACTTACACCAAAATGAATAGTCTCTCATAACAATCTTTTTAACTTGCTTTCCTTCTTGTTTTTTGGCCCATGAACTTTTATCCCACTCTTTGGAAGCAAACATTGCTTCCAAATGTTGTCTTAATTACTTGAATCTCTGCAATGTTAAATATGCAGTAGCAAATCTTGTAACAGCAGGTCTAATAATTTTTTTGTCAGTGAATTTTCTCATCAAGCCGAGTACCCAAGAATGATTGTATATAAACTTACTAACAAATTTGGCCTTAAATTTGGCTGATTTATGTTGAGGCAACTGTCCCAACCTCTCAAGTATCAAGTCAATACAATGTGCAGCACAAGGAGTCCAGTAAAGGTGAGGCATCTTCTCCATTAACATTCTTCCTGCAGCTTTGTATGCACTTGCATTATCAGTAACAACCTGTACTACTAAAGCATCTCCCACTTCCTCCACAACTTCATTCAATATTTCAAACAATAATTGTGCATCCTTTACAAAGCTTGAAGCATCTACTGATTTGAGAAAAACTGTTCCATATGGATTGTTGACCAAAAAATTAATAATACTTCTATGTCGAATATCTGACCAACCATCTGACATTATTGTCACCCCTGTCTCAATCCAAGTCTTCTTAACATCATCCACCATTTTTGAAGTTGTATTGACCTCTTCATTCAGCATCCAAGTTCTCAGCTCATACATGCTTGGAAGTTGTAATCCTCTTCCATAGCTTCCAACAGATCGTAACATATTGATCCACGACGAACTCCTAACAACATTAAATGGAATCCCATTTTCATAGATGAATCTGACGATATCCAAACAAACTCTATTCCTGAGTTCTTTTGTAGCTGTAGGAGGCTGAATATCCTGAGTATTTATGTTTTCGTCGTTATCAATATTTAACATAAATCTATCCATGGGCCCCCGACAGCCTCGGTCAGAAGAAACTAGATGGCTTCTAGTACTGGAACCTTCATGCTGTGATCCATAGTAAGAAGAGTTTCCTATCATCTCTTCCATATTTCTTTGTGTGACATCCTTTGTGGTGGCAAACTTCTTTAAATAATTTATACATTCCTTCTTTACCTCATAAGGAACTTTTGCACATGGTCCCACATTGATATGAGTGCAAGTTAGATGATCCTTCAATCTCTTGACGCCACCAGTTATGCGCTTCTCACAGAAATTACATTTCATGTAAACATATCCCTTCTTTGCACCTTCGCCTGACACTTCAACTTGAGTTCTATATTTCCATGCAGGATCTTTCTTTCTTGTGCCACTAGTCATACTAACAATAGGATAAATTTTAACAATTATTTGTACTACCAAATACCAATAATAAAACAACATGAATACAAAAATATACCAGTCTGCCGGGGGTCCAAGGGGACGCTGCCCCATGGCGGGGTCAAGGGGCAGCGCCCTTGCGGGGGTTTCCGGGGGCAGCGCCCCCGGAACAAAATTATATTATAAGAGTAATTTTGAAATTCTGCTCAATACCGAGCGTGTACTGAGCATGTACCGCTCAGTACCGAGCGTGTACCGAGCATGTACTACTCGGTACCGAGCATGTACCGAGCGTGTACTCATGTACCGCTCAGTACCGAGCGTGTACCGAGCATGTACTGCTCAGTACCGAGTGTGTACCGAGCATGTACTGCTCAGTATCGAGCATGTACCGCTCAGTACCGAGCGTGTACCGAGCATGTACTCCTCGGTACCGAGCTTGTACTGAGCGGTACCGAGTATGTACAATTTTATGAAGCGAGACATGAAGCAAATAACGGGAAGAAAGATCGTTACCTAGCCGTGAAAAAAGAACTGTTGATTACAGGAAGCTGGAGAAGAAGCGAGACATGAAGCAAATGACCGGAATATTACGGGAAGAAAGAGAAGAAATAATTCGTTACCTTCGATCGCCTCCAGTTATGTTCGAACTCGACCGAACTATGGTCGTCGAAGTCGACAGAGTTCGCCTTTCAGTTCTCACCCGAAGCAGAAGCAGGTATGTTACCCTAATACTCGACTCTTATACGACTCTCACCGCTCGGTCTATATACTGACAAATCGAAGCAGTGCCTCGTTTCGCTTCGAGGCGTTACGAACCGAAGCCTACGCCCTGTGCGAAATAAGCGCACGCTCCGCCGAATCCAACAAGGCGTAAGCCTCAACGCGCAAATGCTTCGCCTCGCCTTGAGTCGAGTCTCAGTGCGTACGCCTCTTCCGCCTTTTTAATCGTTGAGGTGAGGGATTAGAGAAAGAAAATAAACCACAAGTCTCGGACTCTTCCAAAGACTGACGGGTATTGCGTTGCCCTTCACCAAGGGACTTCAATCATGAGCCCGGACACATCCTGTGGCTTGTAGGTATTTCATTGCCTTCACATAGGAACTTCCACTCTCCTAAGAACTCCCATCACTCTCAAGAATAAAGTGTATAAACAATTTTTTTATTAATCAATTATTGATCTAATACAAGAGCAAAGGCCTCTATATATAGGTCTTAAAAGAAACTAAAAGACAACTTTTCCCCTTGTGCTTAAATAAGACAAGACCCTTAAGCAAGGGTTAAAACGGAAAATGCATAATTAAATAAAAAAATACAATTAGTAAACTAAGATAAAATGGAGGGATCTAAGTCTTCGATCTTCGTCTCTTCCGTTGATTTATGTCCACCGTCGGATGTCCGAATCAGGTACTCTTTTTTCAATGGCGTTTGAGTATAAAGTACGTACTTTTCTTGAAATTTATGCTACTATACTATTAAATTAAGTACCTTTTTCAAATTTCTTGGTAGCATGATGCAACTTATATGGCAGGACTTTGTGATATAAGAAGGTTTTAGTGTTCAAGGGCGAGTATGGGTTAGGCTTGTATCGTATTTGTTGCACACTAAGACAAGTGGTAAGCTAAGCTCTGCTTGTGCTATTTTTTATGAAGAACAATTTTTGCTTGCTATGTGTCTTGCTTTGGTAGGGAATCACCTTTCACCTTCGCCTTTTTTAGCTATATTTGGCTTCTACTTAAGTAAAATCAAGATTGTAATGCATTTTGTGCACTTGATTTTAAATGCTTGTGAGGCATTTGAGACACTTAGTTGACGTTCAGGATAGGTACTGTTTATATTGACTATTAGCTGAATTAGCTAGCTGTAACGCTCACACACTTATTAGTATTAAAAATGCAACAAGAGTGAATCTATGTCACATTTTTCATGAGATTATTAGGGATAGGGAGTCCAATTTGTAGCACACATAATAGTGCTGATGTGAAACAAATGCTAGATTCAGAAATTGCTTAGGAATAATACTGAATTGACAAACTTAACAATTATATATATTAATGATGACGAAGGGTCGATTTAAGTGACTTCTCAATTGTTGATAAAGTAATAGCAAACAATTGCAAGTATTGGCGGGGAATAGGGGTGTAAAGGAGTCGAGTCGAGTCGAGTATCTGGCTTATCAAGCCTGGTTCATTTAACTCTCCATGAGCTCGAGCTCGATTTCGAGCTCGATTAATAAGCTCGAGCTCGACTCGTTTTAAAAATACCAAGCTCGAGAATCGAAAGCTCGAGCTCGTTTGAAAAGCTCGAGCTCGAATCAAAATTTTAGTATTTTTAATTTTTTTTAAGACAGTTAATTAAAATTTATTTAAAATTATGAAGAAATAAATATATAATGTAAACGATATAAATATATAATGAAGAAATTTATTTCTAACACAACTTTAACTTTTAACTTCTTAAAAAAAAATAATTGTAGAAGAAATAAATATATAATGAGCAATCTTCAAATTTCATAACCTCCATTTTTTCACTTAATTTTTCCTTATAAATGTAATAATATATTAAGTATTAACATAATTTTCTCAAAGATCATATTCTCATTTATTTTTTAAAAAAAAATCTTAAAAAAATGATTAATATCAAGAGCAATTTTTATGCAATTAAATACAATTAAAACTTGATAAATATGGAAAAAAGCATTAATATCAAAGTTACACCAAACTGCATATCATTACATTATTACAAATAAAATGATAAACTAAAAAAAGGTAGAACTATTTTTCAGCTCCAAAAGAAGTTTCAAGATATAATAAAAATTAAAACTCAACAAAAGGTAGAACTATTTCTCCTTTTTCTATCTGATAATCCAAATGCTTCAAACTCTTCCATCTCTACTCTCTAGTACAAATTAGTAAATAAATAAAGATAAAAAACCAGCTTCATATGCATGTTTTATATTAAAATAAATAAAGATAAAAAAACTAAGAATTAAAATAAATAAAACAACGTACATTATAACCAACAAATATTAAACAATTTCAACCTAGCAGAAAAAACTAATTACACGACATTTAATTTATGCCAAATTGAAAAGTTTCAGATAAATATAACAGAATATATACTAAGTTTTTGAAAAGATGTTGAACTTCTTATTTATCTTTCAACAATTATAGCCAGCACATACGTTTATGATCATCAATAAAAGTAGCGAACCACTATTTAGAGTAAAAGATTTTGAGATTAGGATGGCTCCAAATGTCACTACGCATTCACAAAAATTAGCTCTTTGACATATTTCACATTAAAAGGCATCTTTATTTTCAAAGAAATAAGTAACAAGTTTTGAAGGTACAAAAAACTAAGATAACCAACCTATGATGTCTTAACATAATTTGAATTTTTTTTTTGGTAAGAGGAGAAAATTCACTATTGATAGTAAGGGCATGCTTACTCTCTTCTGATTTCTCATCAAAGTATTATAGTCCTCCAACCTTGCTTGTGTTGCAATTCTTCTTCCCTGGCCTCTGGCCCTAAAATTCATATTATTTAGACGAGTAAACGATTTTGCAGCTAATCTTTTGATATCTAGCTTTACTAATTAGATTGCATGTGAGATTTGGTATATTTAAAACAAAAATTTGATAGAGATTAGAGACCAAAGTTAATTTATTGGTTCTTATCACAACAAGTAGAGATACAGATCAATCAACAATTTTGACTTTGAGGTTTCAAGATAAGGGAGTATATGATGAGAATTGAAGAACACAACTTCACATATGATCTGATGCACTATGTTGATGATTCAGGATTTCTGGCCACCCTTAATGCAAGTGAGGGCAGAGGAAAGTTATCTTTGTAAGCTTACAAGAGAAGAGTTAGAAACTTTTTCAAGGATGAGTAATTTGTATGCGATATCTAACTTCATCCTTAGTCCCTTCCTTTTGGTTTGATAAACATGAATGTCTTTGAGTTGAATTCCAGGATTGATTCAACTTTTTGGCTTGGTGTAAACTTTCCAACAATTTTCTCTTTTGTGATTAAACTTTTTTACGAAAATTATACTAAAGATTTTCTGGTTTTCAATGCCTCAAGTCATTTCATAGGTTTTGCTCCAGACCTTTGATGACAAGAGTGGACCCTTTAGTTTGAAGATAGTTCTTGGTACTTTCAAAAATTATTTTTCCACTGCTTTCTTTTGTTCAAACCTCATCAAATATTTCAATTTTTTGTGGTGGATGAATCTCATGATTCTCCCACAAACTTCTTGATCTTTATCAAGGCTCGCAAGGAAATCATAGGTTCTTATTTTTTTCTCACAATTTTGATGTAATTACTTGCACACTCCCCACTCCAATCATTTGGCTAAAAATTTTCTAGTTTTTGCCAAATTTTTGTAAGTTTGATGGAGTTTTCAATGATGCTCATGTCTTATTGTTTGAGATCACAGGATCTCTTAATTCACATAAGTGAGTGGAATTTTCAAGTTCTAAATATGCCATGTTAGCTTTTCTCGAATTTCTTGTTTGTGTTTGGACTAAGTGCATGGATTCATTATGTTCTTCCATAGAATTGATAAGCCAATATATCACCATTGTGTTGTTGCTATCCGATGTGGTAAAGGAAGTCTCATCCCTTTGGATTGTCTAATGATGTTATTTAAGTATGCAATTTTTTTCTCCTCCTTGAATTACCGTTCAATTGAATGAAACCATTGGAAGTTCTTCTCATTTTGTAGGATGTTATTTGAAGAGGTGATTGCTCCATGGATATCTTCTCTCCATCTTCACTTGTCTTTTTTAGGGTCCTCATGTAACCTTTGACCATTGATTAGCCAAGAATTGACTTTGATATCATGTTAGAAAAGATATGTAGAAGAGAAGAAAATAGGCAAGGTAATCGAATACTTCACGTTTGGATAGGCTGAAATTGGCCATAAAAATAGAGTTACAAAGGTGGTAAAAAGACCTAAGTGGCCTCAATCTATTAGCCTTCCATTGAGAGTCAAAAGTTAAGCTGTCAAGGTAACCAACTTCAGGAAATGCCAGTTTGGGAGGGCTGCCAGTTGCCTTGATTATGCCAGCAGGAATCACTAGCTTACCCTTTCATTTGTGTGTTGGTTTCCTCCGAGTATGATAAAGGATAAATTGCATTAATCTTATCTCCTTTTTTTAAAGATGCGGCAGTTTGATAGTTGTCCTTGTTTTCTGCTGTTTTTTACATGAAAGCTTATTGAATTTTTATTGTTTTGATCATAATTCCCCGGTCCCCCATCATTGCACTTAAACTTTTTAATATTGCAATTTATTTACTATTACATGATATTAGTGGATAAATTGGGTATCAATTTTTATTTACAGCTAGTTTACGGAGGCTTGATGAGCAACCTGATTGGTTGAAAGGAGGCAAACTACGTGATTATCAGCTTGAGGGATTGAACTTTCTGGTCAATAGGTATTAAATGCTTTGCTATATGCTAAATTATAATCAGGTCAATGACTTATTATTGATATTTCACTTGTACACATAGGTCTGTTAGTCATCTCTACCACTAAAGTTTCAAATGGTTTTGCTCTTGTATTATTTATTCTTCATAATTCATGGGAAAGGTCAAAAGTTTCTCCTTGTATAACACAAGCTTTTAATCTCTTGTGTAGCTCAGTTCCATTCACCACTTGACCAGTACATAGATGGTTGTGTGTGTTTTCTGAGAGAGGGAGAGGGGAGTCTGCAGCCTTTTGCCCTACTTGTTGATTAGGTGGTTGTAGGTTTTTAGTCATTTCCCTATAGAGGGAGGGAGGATTGGGGGAGACTCCAAACTTGATGGTTTTGGTTGTGAAAAGTTTTTTAACTCGTATACCACACGCTAGGAAAGCTTTAGACATTTTTGTTGATGAGAAAGACAATGAAAGTTCCTTCATTTCAAGCTTTAGATGACAGTGGATAATAAATTACTTGAAAAAGAGTGCCCTTTGTTTTTTGGTCTTTTATGCACCTTTCAAAACTAACAGACCTATGTGGAACTTCTAGCAAGCCTTGGCAGGCTTGTTTTTGTTTTAATTTGCGCTGTTAAGGCATATTCCCCATATCTTCATAATGCCCCCTTTTATATTCGTGCAGTTGGAGAAATGATACAAATGTCATTTTAGCTGATGAAATGGGTCTTGGTAAAACGGTGCAATCAGTTTCTATGTTAGGGTTTCTTCAGGTTGGCTTCTCGTAGTTTCTGCTTTGATGTTTCTTACCTTTCTTATTTGCATATTTATTTTTCTTGATTGATGCAAATTTTTTATGTTTTGTGTTGTTACAGTATGCTCAACAAATTCATGGTCCATTTCTTGTTGTTGTTCCTCTTTCAACTTTATCTAATTGGGCAAAGGAATTTAAGAAGTGGCTCCCTGAAATGAATATAGTTGTATATGTTGGAAATCGTGCTAGCAGAGAGGTTAGTCTTTCTTTTATTGCATCATTTAATTGGTTTATGCTTGCTTACATTGCAATTCCTAATCAACTCTTGTTTTAAATTTTTTATAGGTTGGTAATTTATGTCTCACTTTTATTTTGCACCCTTCTTTAAATTTTGCTTGATGTTTTAATTTTTGTGAGTCGTGTTTGTTTGAAACCTATTCAGGTAACCTTGCTACTGAAGCATCTATTACCATCTATTTTTGTATGTGCAAAGTGGGTTTCAATATTTGACTATAGACATATAACCATATACCAAATTTTGCTACTAGTTGCATTGTGGTGTGGATGGAGTGTTGGCTTCCTTTATAATTCTAACGGAAAATTAGTGTGTATTCTTAGGGACCATTTTGAGAATTCTCACACTTTCTACTTATAATGGCTCATTTCCTTGAATGGCTTAGTTGATACTCGAAAAACCATCGTTATTTTCTTGATCACAGGTTATGACAGTTTGGCTGCTCTTGATGCTTAATTGATTGTTAAGATTAACAAAAAACCCTATTTCTATTTGTTGAACTTGTGCATTGAGCCTAGTATTTGTAGGAGAATACTGACTTCGATTCATGGTGTATGCATTGGGTTAGCCTGTTGCTCAGATTAAACTTGACAGCTGCAAGCTTTCTCTGTTTCTTTTTGTCCTTTTCAAATCCTGGAGTTAGAAATTGATTCAGAGTCGTGGTAAATCAATAATCCTTCCTGGTGTTGGCTTGTTTTGGCCTTGTTCTGGGCAAATGATCTTGAATATTTGAGTGTGCTACGAGAAAACTTGCGTCATTAAGGCTTAGCGTTCCTACTGAGTTGATTTTATTGCCTTTCCACAATGCTCAATCCGCCTATCCTTTGGTGCGAGTAAAAAAGAGCTTACTAAGGGCAAAAACACGCCAGCTGTAGTACTCCTGCATAGTTGAAAGCTCTTTCTTGATCCAAATTCCTATGATCCCTAAGTCACTAGGCACAAATTTGGATATATATTCATTGCTCCAAGTTCTGAAGTTTTCAGATCTTCCAGACTAAAGTTTTAAAAAAGATAGAGGATGATAAGAATTTTTGTTTTATAGTTCAACCATGTAAGTACTTGAAATGTTTTATTTGTGTTGGTAATTTTGCGATTACAGGAGCTTTTCTAATGAAACTGATGACCATTCCACCTTTATTCGATATTTAAAATTTATCAGCATAGGATTCTAAATATGATTGGAAAATTTCTAGATTTTGTCATATTTATAATAGAATTTTTGTTAAAATTTTAAGTTAATGTAATCATGTTCTGTAATTTGTCTATTTGTTTCGATATCGTTTTGGTCAATATTTCTTGTGCATTTGTTTTTTTTTTAAAAGATAATCAGCTTTTTGGCTAGTTATTTCTCCACCAGATAAAGTATGCGATTCATTTTTTTCTGCTTTGCTTATTATTGTGAGGCATGAAAGTTGTACATAATTTTGATAAAAATATATATATGTTTTTTTTTTTTTTTCCGGGGAGCAGGTTTGTCAGCAGTATGAGTTTAATAATAACAATGGAAGTAGCAGACACATTAAATTTAATACGTTGTTGACAACATATGAAGTTCTATTGAAAGACAAAGCCGTGCTTTCTAAGATCAGATGGAACTACCTTATGGTTGATGAGGCTCATAGGCTGAAGAATAGCGAGGCATCATTATACACAACTTTGTCGGTATGTTTATTATAATCTTTTTCAACCCCTTCCTAGCAATAGAAAAAATATATTATTTGATTAAAATTTTAAAGATAGTCTTAATTGATCTATTTGGTGATACAGGAATTTAGTACAAAGAACAAGCTTCTTGTTACTGGCACTCCTCTGCAAAACAGTGTTGAGGAGCTATGGTATGCTTCTTTATCTGAAATTTTTATTTGAAATATTGATGAAATACAGAATTTTTTTATTTTTCTATTTAGCGGGGTTTGTTCTTAATTCCGGTTCTATCACTAGATGTGGGCTGTGGCCTTTTTAAGTGCTTCTTGGTTAGTGTGATTAGCATGTGATTAGTCTCTTATATATATTTATAATTGTTAGTCATTTCAATCATGATATGCGACATAGAGCGAGGCATTGGGAATTCCGTGTAGAGAGAGAAGCAAGAGAGATAACGAGAAAAAGAGATGAAAAATTAGAATAAAGATGCCCCTGAAGAGGGGAAGCATAAGCTGAAGATGAAGGAAAGAAAGAACTCTAAGATTATGAGAAAGAGGGGGGATCAGCCTTGAGGAAAATGCGATTGCTATTTTTATTATCAACTTACATTAATCAAATTATAGATTTTGGGCAATATTTATAAAAATATGCCTTATGAAAAATAAAAAAATAAAAACAACCCATAAACAAATATGAAAATGACCAAATAGTCCTAAATAACAACTGATGGTTAAATTACTAACAATTAATTTAAATACAAGTACTTACGATTAAATGATATAGTAAACATAAACTTATGATGTATTAAGATAATCTTACATTGCATTAATTCCCCAATGCAACAAAGAACTCTACTCAGTTGAAATATTGCTAGAAGAGGAAATAGAGGCCAATGACTATACTACAGAGCTAACAATATTCATCTACGTGATAAGTGACAAATAGGAAATCCATCTCAAAAAATGAGTTTATGAGTGGGACATCCGTTTCATGGAGAAATATAATAAGAGGGGGATCAGTACATTAATATTGGTTGGACTAAGGAAGGCTTACACTTTATCAATTTATCTAGGCGGCAAAGAACTCTATGCTAGAGAATTAAAATGCTATCATAGAAAAAGCTGAAGGTCGTTTTTTGTACTTCTGAGCTAGCGACATCCATCTTCAGGAAGAGATGAATGTGAAATCCGTCTTGTGTAGTAAGACAATAATGGAATAATATCACTCCATAAAAAAATATTGACAGAATACTTTCATGAGAAATGCTCAAGTGCATTATCAACTCTCTTGAATGACATTTAAAAGTTTTGGCATATTCATGCGATTGGCAATATTGATTTGACATGACTAGAATATTGATTAATTAAATTTGAACTCTTTTTTCATTGTGTTTTATGGTTGGGTTAGGCTATTTGGGCTTGGTTGGGCTGGTTAGAATAGTAGGCTAGTTTTCAGAGATGCAAATATTTGTGTATGTGATTGGGCTCATAGACCCATGGTTGCAACGACAGAAGCACATGACTAAAATATTGATGAACTGAATTTGAATCCTTTTTTATTGGGTTTTATGATTCAATTAGGCTATCTGGGTTTGATTGGGTTAGTTTTAATAGTAGGTGAGTTTGCAAAGATGCAAATATGCAAGTATGTGATTGGGATCAAAGACACATGGATTCAACATCATAAGCAATTTTAGTTAGTAGATAAGTGAGCTGTGCAAGCAAAGGTGAGTACACATTATCTGCTGGTGGCATGCAAGCCTAAGAGATGCAAATATAAAAACAAACAAATGGAGTGATGCATGTGTAGCTGCACTGGCAAGTAACTGATGATCCGATGTGGAGTGCAATAGTTGTTTACCTGGCTCAAGAATTTTTACTTGGATTAAAATGATATATAGCAAGGCAATGAAATGGGAAGCTTTCTGTGTAGAGGGAAAATTGAGATAAAGATAAAAATAGATGAGATGAATGACTTAGAGGAAGGGAGACGCAAGATAGAGAGCAAGAAATCAATAAGAATTCCTAAGGTTTAGAGAAAGGGGATCATATGAGGAAGAAGCCAAGAAAAAGCAATTGCCATTTCATTTTCATCTTCAACTAATTGAATTTCGGAAACTCTGGGCCTTATTGGAAAATTACAAAAGTACCCTTAAACAGGATAAAAATGACAAGTATTCCTAAATAATGACTAGCATTTAAACTAAGAATTAACTTCGAGAATAATCAGAATTATCACTTGATACTGAATACATAAACTCATGACGGACTAATTAGACTACTGCCGCATCAAAATGTTTTGGTGTATTGCATTTTTCTTAAAATTTGTCAGAGGGAATTTACCAATTCATGGATGCATTCTAGTTACTAGGTCTTTTTGTCAACGGTGAGGCACGATGTGGCACTGCCTGAATTAGGTACTTTATTTGAGATTTGTATCTACTACTAGTTTTATGTGATTATCAGTTATTTAAAGATACTGAGCTACATTTCTTTTGGTAAGCTAGTACATAGTCTCTTCTATGAATTTCTAATGATATAATGAAAATATTACAGATACTTTGGGAGTTATTAAAATTGTATTTCAATACTGGAAGTTATAGTTTCTGGTCCAATTTTTTTTTTTTTCCACTTCTTTCCCGACTATTGCTTTGATGATACAAATATCTGTAGTTTTCACTCTTTACTTCTAATTACTTTCATTTGCTCATTTGAATTGTTTCATAGGTTTGCACGTTTCTTCTTGATATTGTAGCCAAGTCGTCTTATATTTTGCAGTTTAACTTTCTTAGGATATCCTTTATATCTGCACTTTTATTACCATATCTTGATTCACTTCTTTATCAACCGGCTAAAGTGACAATTATTGTCTACCAATTGGGGGAAATTCTGTTAGAAAAGGAATGTAAGTTGGGGTTTTACGGATTAGAATATCATGGTTGGTAATCATGATAACTACAGATATTTTCTTAATTCTGACCATTTAACATTAAATGGAACATTGCTTCTGCCATTCTATGCTGATAATTTGAATGTAATAATCTGTTCTATTATTTTGTTCATGTTTAGTATAATGGTGCAAGCTTTAAATTTGTTTTTTTAATTTTCCAACTTTGTTCTTATAAATGTTTTTTTATTTATCACTGAATATTCGATTGCTTATTTTTTGATAAGATACCAAATGATTTCCAGAAGAAGCTTCTAAATGCTATAGATTTTATCTATTTTCTTTGTTGATTTGGGTTTTACTAATTATAATTTATAAACTTCAGCAATCAGGAACTAATGAGGCGGGTTTAGTCTAACCCAAAGATTCTTCGAGGCATCTAAATATACTGGGAAATTTAGTAATCAGTGTGAAATTAAACATCTTCTTAATGGATATTTGCTAAATCTATCTAAAATAATCTTCTTTTGATGGTTTAACTGCCTACCTATGATTATGAAATGGGGTGATATGTTGGTGGTGGCGTTGACACCTCATTGCTAGTAATGACCAATGGATGGCAACTTGCTACATTGTAGGCGAAGCATCTCCGGTTGTAATGGCCAATGGATGGCAACTCCTTGATCAACTTGAGTTGCAACAGCTTGTGCTGATAGAATGGTTGAAGTCTCTCTTGATCTCTGGTATTATTGAAGGCAGATGTTGAGGGAGCCCTCATAGTGTCAGATGAGCTTGCTCTTGACTTCGAGCACGTACCATGTGATGATGATTTTGCTTTGCTTACTTGAGAAATGCATGTTGATCTTGCTAGTAGTTGAATGCACTCCATCACACTCTTGGAACATCATCTTGGACCATCAGAGATTAGGATGTATAGGCATGCTCCTTCTGCATCCGAAAATAGTGTCGGGAGAGGGGGAAATTATTAGATCCGGACACCGGACCTAAAAACAGGTCCTGATATCCAATTAAAATTTGCCACGTGGACTACACTTTGACTGCGCTTTAACTGTGCTTTGACTGCGCTTTACCTGCACTTGTGCTTTATCTGCGCTTTTGGCGCGCTTGACTTAAAATTCCGCGGACATGTGTACATTCCACATGTAAATATTTTATTGGACACCGGACGTATCTCTACGTTCGGTGTCCGACCTAATAATTTTCCCTGGAGAGGATGCCTAAATATATAGATGACTAGAATATACTATTTAATATAGATGTTTTAAACTTTTAATTGACCGAGTTGCTGATTACTTTTTATTAGAATTATTGTTTATTTTCTTTTGGTAAATTGTTTGAATAAGAAACTTGGATTAGATGTTTGCTAAATGGTCATGATCAATCATATTCTATAGTGTAGCGTAGAGAATAAATATGCTAATACATGAAATATTCTACTTAGAGAATATATATCTTCGGCACTGAGGCATTTCATTCAAACTTGTTTTAACGACTGACAGGGCTCTTCTACATTTTCTTGATGCTGGAAAGTTTAGCAGCAAAGATGATTTTGTTGAAAATTACAAAAATCTAAGTTCTTTCAATGAGATTGAGGTACAATATTTAGCTTGCATAAATTCTCATTTGTCTTGCATTTGTGCATCTACTATTTTATTTATCCTTGTTGGCATTCTTATCGTAACTATCATATTTGCTTTATTTCAACCATTAGTGATTGGATTTCGAAATGCCTTATCACAATTGATTTCCTTTTAAGTGTTGCATTTGCTATTAAATTTCTATTGTAGAAACATTTGAATTTTTTATCTGCATTTTTCTTTTTTTCTGAAGTGATTTGAATTTGCCTTTAGCTAGCTAATCTACACAAGGAATTGCGGCCACACATTCTACGAAGAGTTATAAAGGATGTGGAGAAATCTTTGCCCCCCAAAATTGAGCGCATCCTTCGAGTGGAAATGTCTCCTCTTCAGAAACAGTGAGATTTTCGTTAGGTTGCAGTCAGAGTGTTCCTTAACTTTTTCTTAATGTTTGTTTCATCTTCTTATCTATATGTTAAATTAGGTATTACAAGTGGATATTGGAGCGTAACTTCCATAATCTCAATAAAGGAGTTCGTGGAAATCAGGTTATTAAGTTTAATACCCAGTCATGTATTGATGAGTTATTTTTGTATTTAATTGGATGTGAATGTTTATGCTATTGCAAGAAAACCTCCAGTTAATTTACAAGTATGTTTTAAAGCGTGTAATCAAGTTTTCTATTTGTCATAATAGCTGGATCAAGCAACAAAGATGAGGAATAAGTTGTATTGTGAAAATTGGATGTTTAAAATTAATTAAGTATTCATATTCATTATGCAATGAAAGTGCCATGGAAGTTTGTATGTAAATATTACTAAACTATAATTAGGCCAGACCAGCTAATGCTACATTTATTCAAGTGTTGATTAACATAGAAGTCAATGCTAGCTAAATTGATTGGCATAAATCATAATATTAAGATGGATGCGTGGAAAGATTATGAATGCAATGCTTTGCCCCATGGTGCAGATGTTTTGGCAACATAATCAATGTACATGATGACTTATCCAATTAGTTAACTAGTGATGGACTTATGTATGACTCATTTGACTTTTTTTCTTGCATACAATATACAAACATCTCAGGAGAGATCAGATAAACAATTATCAGTTAAGGTTTCTTTTATTTGGACAACCATTTAATGATCATCCTAAATTGAAATTGCAATGTTTATTTTGCTTAATAAAATAAATTAGATTTGCAACTTGATTTTGACCTCATTCAAGTGGAGGCTAATAAAAACAGGAAAGTTAAAGCTTCTGATATGAGAATTATTTATGATATTAAAAAATGCCAAGAGATATAAGATAAACAATTATCTGTTTACGTTTCTCTGATCTAGGAAACCAAATAATGATGATCTTGAACTCAAATTACAAGGTTTAACTTGACTGAAATTTTTTCTTAAGGGGCTGTTTGTTCTATTTTTCTTGGTGTTTTTTTTTTTTTAATTATTATGAAAAATGCTTGGTGTGATCTTATCTCTCATACTGGGTAAATTAATAGCATTATTAGGCAAAGTTTGAGGTAATGTGAATAGCTACCAAATTGGATGGTACCTATATTACCTAAATCTTGATGTCTAAACAGAAACTGGAAAGAATGGTCTTAATTATCATTTATTAATCTAAATTGCATGGAGTCAAACATCCTTAGTTGAATTATAGAGTTTTCATAGGTGGGAGAGTACCTTATTTAATTATCTCAATTAGTTAGTGTTTGCTAGGTAATATTTTTAGCCAGATGGTTGGGCCACATTTTTTGAAGATGGTAGAAAATAAACAATAGGTGTTTTGGGCATGTATAATGCGGAGTGAAAGTGTCATGCCCACGCTGACCTTCTCCTTACCGTTCAATGCGGGATGCAGCAACGGAATTTATATAATTTATCTTACATTAATATTTTATAAAATATTCATAAAGCATTTATGAAGGTATCATAGTATCTATTCAAGCTGAAGCAGAAAAAATTTAATTGATATATATATGTATATATAGATATATATATATATATATATATATATATAACAACTATAACCCCAAAAACATGCATATGATAAACGCCCTACCAACCTCAAATCTACACTTCTTTTACACTATAGAATATAAAACATAAAATATAAAGTAAACGTGATTCTACTCAGCCTCAACTTTATCTTTGCTCTTTCCTGCAAAAACAAATAAAATAAAATTCTAGCGAGCTATGAGGCTCAGGAGGATAAGCATCCCGAATGCAGTATTTAGTCATACAAAATAGCCAGCATTTACGTGAGATGACTGTACATAATCATAAACCATGCCTGCTTTATATTACGAACATTATCATTTATAAGCTGTTTATAAATAAATTCTATTACATTAATATACACATCTGAATCAAAATAATAGAATGTCTATCATGGTGATACAAGTAACACAATATCACGCAAGTTGATTTAGATATTCTGTTGGATTTCATCACTTAGATGCTCCATTTACTTACTCATCCTATCTTTCACAATTCACATTATCTCTTGTCTAAAAATGTGTCATGTCTAGATGTCTGGTTACAGGCCACATAACGTAAACATAGCTCTTACACTTCATTATACCATTCAGTAGAGCCCAGGTGAAACCCAATACCTGCTATTGAACTACATTAAAGGTCACATTGCCCATTGGGTCGCATTGCTCATTGAAGCATTGCCCACCTGCACAAGTATCATAAACATATCATTATGTTGCATTACCCATTAAAGTCGCATTGCCCCGCCTCCGCAGATATCATAATATATATCAATGTCTTCCCATCACCTAGCATGATATTTTCTCATGCTTAGCAAAATTTAATCAGTGCATTTACTTTATCGTAACATTTATGATGTATAGATTTACACTAACAAGTAATATGATATGTTTATGAAAGAAAGATTGTATAGATTGCATGTTTTTCGTTTAAACGTGCATCATTTAATAGAAGATATAATTATGTTCAAGACCTATGTATCAGTTTAAGATTTCATTCCACAATATGTAAAATTGCTAATGAATAACATACTCAACTGATTCAAGTGTTATTGTAGATGTAAGAAACAAAGTACTTGCTTTCTGAATTAGAAAAGTTGTATATCTTACCTTTGTTATGAGCTATCTCCACAATTCGGACACCTCGTACCCTTTTACGTGTATATGTCATGTACGCCAACTCAAGTTTCTTATTTTTGACAATTCGCACAAATTTCTACTTATAAAAATAAGTACATTAGATTATTCGTAATATTACATACCTCGCAATTTCTTTTCTCGTACATGCTTAAATTGTTAAAATTTTCCTCCTTAAACATTGCTTAAAACATAATATAAAAATTGAATATTAATTAAATTAGGCTCTTACAAAATAATTGCTACTTAAAAATTCTACAATAACTACTATATTACCTTTTTTTTTCTTCTCCTCCCTTTTCTTCTTTCTCTATCTCTTTTACTTCTGCCTCTTCTTCTTGTTCCTCTTTCTTTTCCTTGTCCTTCTTCTTCCTTACCTGAATTTCTTTGTAGGCAGAAGCTCGAGCATGTGAACTCTAACGACTAGAACAACCAACACTGAGAGCTATTGATGAGGACATCAGTAGGAGATTCCGGAATGTCTATCATCGGAAGCAGCACAGAGCGATGGCCTTGATCAGAAGTCTTTATTTTTATTTTGTATTTGTGTTTCTTTTATTAGTTGTGACGATTGTACCCGTTATTTGTTTGTGTTTGAGTTGTAGCCCTGAGGGCATTCTTGTCTTTCTTTTCTATTTGTTTGAAGGCCTATATATAAGGTCCTCATCTTGTATGAGAGGGGATGATGAATATTGAATGAAATTTTGTTTTCTTTGCTTGATCTCTAAGTGAGTTCATGAGAGGAGAGATCCTAGGTGGGTGAGAGCAATACCCGTCAACCTTCGGTGGATTCCAAGGTTCGCGGCTCCATTCTTTTCTTTTCTAATTTCATTCTACTTTCATCTCCCCCTCCTAGCCCCTACTCGCCGGCCTTCCAAACCACCCATACCCTTTCCTCCTCCCAAAAACCAAACCCCACCCAACACCTCACCCTTGTTGTCGCCGGCCTCCCCTCACCCGTCCACCACCAACCCCACCCAACCCCTCACCGCCGGCCTCCCCAAGCCCTATAAGCCGCCGGCCATCAACCCACCACCCAAGGATTTTGAATTTCAAATTTCAAAATCGTCCATAATTTCTTTAATTGCGTTCTCATTAATTTGGAAAGTTGCTTCATGTAGATTCAAATTCAAATTTGAATTCTAAAACTTTCCCTATTAATAACGTATATTAAGAGACCTAAATCCATTAAAATTTGAAATCAATTTCAGGTTTAATGGCAATCCTCAACTAAATCCTTTTCGGGCCCACCTATTAAATGCAAACCCCTCAAATTTCCCCTTATGTGGTCGGCCCCCTCTCTAGCCCTTTCTCACTCCAATTTTGCCACCTAGACCCTCATTAAATCCCCATTAAACCCTCATTGGTTACCACCCAATCAAGCCACCCTTATTGAAATTAATTTGAATTTCAAATTGAAAATTCAAATCCCTCCCAACCCCATGCATGCTGCTGGCCCGTCTATGGGATCTCCTTCCTCTCTCTTCATTAATCTCCCTCCACTTGAATTTGATTTTCAAATTACAAATTCTTAAACCCATCTTCCTATTTTACTAAAATCTGAAACTAATTTCAAATTTTGTATTATTTCCCCTCTCCAAACCCAAAGCCTAAGTCCACCAAAAGCAAGCCCCTCTTCCCTTAGCCGTCCCTTCTTCCTTCCCACCTCTTGGAAACCCTCTTGCCTCATGAGCTCCACTCCAAGAAAGAAGAAGGCCTCCCTCCATTGACAATCCCCTTGATTAGTGCATGGCCGATCCAAATCGTATTTGTGGATTCCTCTACGACAATCAAAGTTTAGTGAATAGTCATCGATCCATCCTCTTCGACCTCGACCCATAAGTGGACAACTCCGTAGAAGATCACATCAATCACACCTTATTCATGTTGGCGTCATCAATTGAAGAGCATCTACCGTCCGGAAGTTGGCAGAACATTTGGTACCCACTCACGTCTTCTCCCTCTTTGGCGAACTTTCGTTGGGCTACTACTCTAGGTGTCTTTTCAACTTGCTGGCATCGCTTGGTTTGCTAAGATTCTTTCCCGCTAACCCTTACTAGACAAGCTTGAGTGAGGGAAACTCAATGTGACTTTTCTAATTGTTAAGTGTGGGATCTCTTGTTTACAATATTTATGTTTATCTTTATGATTGAGATCATTCTCAAGTGATTGTTATTCTATCTTGCAATTGATTGCCTTTACATTATTGATGGCCTTAAGTCTAAGCATCTAATCTTGTGAAACATTAGTTTATATTGCAAAGCTTAAATCAATTTATTTATAATCTCGAATGCAATTCCTATTCGTTTCACATCAACTATCCAAGTAAATGAGGCTTATGTTAAGGCGTGAAGGAATAAAAATTACTTAATTAATGTCATTTACCTATTTGTCTTAAGATCAACCCAATGCATGCCACTGAAAGTTGAATTTTTGAAATATAACCCTGCTCTTCGACAATAACTTTAATAAATGATCAGTAGAAATAATTAAAAACTTTAGGGAAATAAGTCAAATCAAAATTAATTCCATAATTTCCACTCCCTCGCAAATTGACATATTCTTTTTTTCTATATATTAATTTGCTTCATTTGATTAGTAGAACACAATGACATGCTTTTGATGATTTTTGTTAAAATTGGTATTTTGAGGTTTAATTTAATTAAGCCAAATTTGCACATTTCCACAAAAAATGGATATTATAGAAATATGCACCAATGTGTTGGTAGGTAGATTATGAATAAGGATAATGAAGGTAAAGTGGCAGATCAAAATTAATAGACTAGAAATTGTGTATAGTAGAACAAAATATGTTTAAAACCTCTTGTACATAGAACTAACTAAGAATGAATGAAGAAATATGATTCACTAGCCAACCTCAATTAGTTGTGATGAAGGCTACATGGTTAATGATAATGATGATGAAATATAACAAACCTTATTGCTTATCTTTTTGTGCATGCACATAATTGCATGACTTGATTCTTACATTGCTATTGACCTAACCCTTGCAATCACACAAATTTTCTAAGGAAAAAAAGTGAAGGTGAAGTAAGTGCATTTCTACCCAAATAAACTTAACAATATTGAAAATTTAAAAGGTATCTCTAGTTTGTATCTATAGCCATTCCTTATGTTTTTTCTTCTATTTTTTTGGTGAACTTATCTGTTTATTTGATGAATCATTAGAAACAATACAACAACAAGCCTTTATCCCATTACGTGGGGTTGGCTACATGACTTATTTTTCTCCATTGTCCTATTAAGAGGCAAATTCTCATTTAAATCTAATAAAAAAGATTATAATGCTTTCTAACCAAATATTTTTAGGTCTACCTCTACTTTTCTTAACATAGGCTAGTTCTAATACGGCTAATCTCCTAACTTGGTGATGTAAAACAAACATGCGACAAGATGTGTTGCTTAAAGAAATTTGCACGCTTAATATTTCGAGAATAATATTAAATAAAATTTATGCCGATTTAAACTCTTAAGATAAAACAATAAAGCGATAAAACAAGCTTAGGCTAAATTACATGCGTAGGGGTTAAGATCGTGAAGTAGCCAATTTAATCTAACATTGCATACATGAATGATTTTCAACTATAAATCCCAATGCTAACAATAAGATTAGGCACAATGCAAGAATCCCTCACTCAACTCTCTAGTTCTCTAAGCTTTAGTGAGGGATTCTTCCATTATGCCTAATCTTATTGTTAGCATTGGGATTTATAGTTGAAAATCATTCATGTATGCAATGTTAGATTAAATTGGCTACTTCACGATCTTAACCCCTACGCATGTAATTTAGCCTAAGCTTATTTTATCGCCTTATTGTTTTATCTTAAGCGTTTAAATCGGCATAAGTTTTATTTAATATTGTTCTCGAAATATTAAGCGTGTAAATTTTTATAAGAAACTCCTTGTCACATGTTTGTCTTACATCACTTGGTCATCGAAAGGCTAATGTTGTATGTGACTAAACCATCTAAGGCGACTCTCTCTAATCTTATCTGCCACTAGAGCTACTCCAACCTTTTCACATATATACTCGTTTAGCATTCTGTCTCCAAATATAAAATCACTCATCCACTTGAGCATCATCATTTTTGCAACACTAAATTTAATTTTATGCTTCTTTTTTAATGGCCAATATTCTGAGCCATAAAGCATTGCAAGTCTCACCACCATTTTATTAAATTTTCCCTTAAGTTTGAGGCGTGCTTTTCTATCACACAACATGCCCCCAATGCATTCCTCCATTTCAACCATCTAGCTCGAATTATTCTAATCATTTTTCCACCTATTTCAACATCACTTTGAACAATAGACCCAGTATATCTAAAACGTGTACTCTTTTAAATGATTTGATCACCCAATGTCACCTTCCTACTACTAAGTTTATTGTTACTAAACTTATACTTCATATATTTAGTTTTAGAACTATTTAAACGAACAGCTTTAGACTTTAAGGTTGACCTCCATAATTCTAGTTTTCTTTCAACACCCTCTTTAGTCTTATCAACAAGAAGAATACCATCTGCAAAAAGCATACATCAGGGTACATCCTCTTACAAACGTCTAGTAAGAATCCATGACTAAAGCAAAAAGATACATGCTTAAAGCTGATGCTTGATGTAATTCAACTAAAATAGGAAAATATTTGGTCAAACCACCTTTTGTTTGAACACAAGTAACAGCTTTTGTATACATATTCTTAATAACTTGGATACAAGCATTATGTATTTTGTGGTTTGTCTAGCACCCATTTGCTACTCATTATTGATAATTGGTTAGAGTAATTTGTGTTGTTGTGTTTGTATGATTTTGATACCAAATCATCAGGCTTGTTGACAGGCTATTTCCCATTCAACATAATCTGAATCTAATTAATAGAAAAAATAGCAATATAAATATGATGCATCATCTTTATTGTTTTCCCTTTCCCTTAATACTTGTTATCTGCATTAGACAAGTTCATGATTGATCTCTTAACATGCTAGGTTTCCTCAATTTTCACTTACGGTAAAAAGAATATTTATATTGCTCTATTTATATGCATGTTTTGACCGTTTGTTGATGTTAGATACTGATCCTAAACTTCATTACCTGCAGGTGTCACTCTTAAACATTGTCGTGGAATTGAAAAAATGTTGCAATCATCCTTTCTTGTTTGAGAGCGCAGATCATGGTTATGGTGGGGACAATGGTAGTGATAGCAATAAAGTTGAGCGCATTGTTTTGAGCAGTGGGAAGCTAGTTATACTTGATAAATTGTTGCTTCGTCTTCGAGAAACAAATCACCGCGTTCTTATTTTCTCTCAGGTATCCTTTTCCTCTTTGGATGCTAGAAATTTAGGTGGAGACTAGTTGTCTTTCTGATTGATCGTCCAATGCTAGCACATTTTTTCTTCATCATATAATCTGAGCGCCTCAAGTGAAACATGTTCTTTTACTGTACAGGACATTGAACGACCATTTTTTTGGTTCATACTTTTCATTTTAGAAGTGGAAGCCACTAGAGAATTGCACTTCAATGGAGATTTTTTTTTACTTACATGTTGCATTTTCTGCTTGTGGATGTTAAGTTATCATTGAACTAAAAAATAAAGTTTACTATTCTATTTTCCTTTTTTGGCAGCCATTGATAGAATCTTTTGTATGTTCCTATTCTTCTGATCAAGTTGTTGTTTCCACTTCCAAGTATTCGAAATGAACATTGTACATTTGTAAATAGGCTTAGGTTTGCAATTTCTTGCACTTGTACTGATTTACCTGATCAAGATGCGTTTGCATAATTGGGAATTACCCTAATTGAATCTACTTATATGGCTCACACCGTAGCTTATTTTTTTTATTATTGTGAAATGCAAGAACATTCATTGCAAAGAAATCGTTTATTGCTACAGATGCTAATTGAAGTAAGCACCTATGTGTTAATTATTTCAGTCTGGTATTTTGCAATGAGAAATTAAGCTATTTAGTAGAGGAAATTTGCATATTTATTTATGTTACTGCATAGAGTTATCATATCTGCCCTCAAAGACATTGTTCTCATGTCCTCTTTTTCATTCTGTTTTAGTATGGCTGGTGAGAATATGCTTTCTTCATGAAAATTTTGCTAGGGAATTCAAAATGAAGATTCATTTTGTTATCTTACCCATGAGATCTGCAGATGGTTAGGATGTTGGACATACTTGCCGAGTATTTAGCACTTCGAGGTTTTCAGTTCCAAAGGCTTGATGGTAGCACTAGGGCTGATCTCAGACATCAGGCAATGGAGCATTTTAATGCACCTGGAAGTGAGGATTTTTGTTTCCTGCTGTCTACGCGTGCAGGTGGGCTGGGAATAAATCTTGCTACTGCAGATACTGTTATTATTTTCGACTCAGACTGGAATCCCCAGAATGACTTGCAGGTTTGAAATAGGAGGAATCTGTTTGCTACTAGCTTTCTCAATGATAAGGTTTTCCATTGATTTCATGTCAAAACTTATAGCTGCTCTTTGTCCAAGTAACTTGTTTTATGGGTTCTGTTCATTGAACATTCTCGTTTATCTCCTTCGTGAAAACTTTTAGAATGATTTTATCAGGCAATGAGCAGAGCCCATAGAATTGGACAGCAAGAAGTTGTAAACATTTACCGTTTTGTTACAAGTAGAAGTGTTGAGGAGGAAATTTTGGAGCGCGCTAAGAAAAAAATGGTATGTAGTTGAATCTTGTCATCTTGTTTTCCTCTTTTCACTATGTGAGAGTTGTTTGATGCTTTTTGTTCTCAACATGTCTATTATATCGGTTTGCATTTCAGGTCCTTGATCATTTGGTTATTCAAAAGTTAAATGCTGAGGGTAGGCTGGAAAAGAAAGAGACTAAGAAAGGAAGTTCTTTATTTGACAAGGTAAATTTGATTGGTCTGAGTAATGCTGTTAACCTTCTGCTTAATGGTGGGTTAGAGCTTTATTGTTAGCCACATATTCATAACGATTGCTTATTGAACCATCTTCTTCCCCTTGCAGAATGAGCTCTCTGCAATACTAAAATTTGGAGCGGAAGAGCTATTCAAGGAAGAGAAGAATGATGAAGAGAGCAAGAAGAGGCTTTTAAGTTTGGACATTGATGAAATTCTTGAAAGAGCTGAGAAAGTTGAATCTAAGGGAGATGATGGGGAGACAGGAAATGAGTTGCTAAGTGCCTTTAAGGTCAACTTTCTATTTATTTGTGAATACATGCATTAAGATATTTTTTCCCTCTTTAACCATTTTGTATCTTTCTGGCCTACTGTACCCTAGGTTGCAAACTTTTGCAGTGCTGAGGATGACAGCACATTTTGGAGTCGTTTGATACAACCGGAAGCTGTTGACCAAGCTAATGTAATGGATTTTGCTTCACTACTTCATTACATGTATTTAATATAATTTCTGGATTTTCACGGCATTTTATACTTCTTGCAAGTATTATAAAGGATGAACTACTTTCTAGAAGGGAAGCATTTTAATTTATAATCATCTGTTGCTATATTTTATCAGGAAATGATGCGATGGCCTAAAAACAGTGCATATTGCTCATTTTGTAGGAATCATTGGCACCTCGTGCAGCAAGAAATACTAAAAGCTATGCTGAACCTATTCAACCTGAGATTAATACCAAGCAGAAGAAGAGAGTCCCTCTGTCTCGAGATAGAAATCAGAAGCGTTCTGCCAAAGCTACAGATGCTCCAACCTATTCGTTGCCAATGATTGAGGGTGCAGTTGCTCAAGTAAGAGGATGGTCCTATGGGAACTTAACCAAGAAAGACGCTTCCCATTTTGCTCGTTCGGTAATGTTTTTTTTTTTTTTGTGTTTATAATGTAATTATTTAAGCAGGTGTAACAATTTAGGATCTATTTGTTACGATCGGCTAGGTTCTCTGTTTTTTTGAACAGGAAGTAAGTTGATGAATGCTTAAACCTCTGCTACATGTTTTTTGGAAATTCTGTTGGCAATAATCTTTCTATGGTGGTTTTAGCATCTATCAAGTAGCAGAGCCAATTCAACCTTTTTTTATGTTAAGAAGTGAAATTTCATGGAAGTTTACTAGATGATGTGCTTAAGGGTTAATTAACGTTTATCTGGCCTCAAAGATTTTCTTGTTTATATCTTGTTATTTTATATTCTTTTGTTAGGTTAAGAAATTTGGAATTCAGAGCCAGATTGGCTTAATAGTGGCTGATGTTGGTGGTATAGTTGAGTCAGCTTCCATTGAAGCCCAGATAGAGCTTTTTGATTTGTTGATAGATGGCTGCAGAGAAGCAGTCAAAGAAGGAAACTTGGATGTCAAGGTTTGTTGTATTACATTTAAGTGAACCTTTTTTTCTTTTCTACTGGTTATGATGTTCAGCCTGGTTTATCATTTGCGTCTTTATACAATGTAGTGCTTATTTTTACAGGGAACCATATTAGATTTTTTTGGTGTAGCTATCAAGGCTTATGAAGTGCTAAATCGTGTGGAAGAGCTTCAGCTTTTAGCAAAGCGCATTAAACCATACAAAGATCCAGTTGCTCAGTTTCGCCTGGTTACACAACATAAAAGCCCACAGTGGTCCAAAAGCTGTGGATGGAATTCAGGTAATTGTCAATTATTGTTTATTTTGTACTTGGGCTTCGTGATTCTTCCTTTCTCAACAATAATTTTGTGGTTTGAACTTTAGTTGATGATGCACGATTACTTCTTGGGGTGCACTATCATGGATTTGGAAACTGGGAAAAAATCAGATTAGATCCAAAGCTTGGCCTTGCGAGGAAAATTGCTCCAGCAAATCTTGGGGAAAGAGAGACATTTTTGCCTCGTGCTCCTAACTTGGATAACCGTGCAAGTGCTCTTCTGCAAAAGGTATAAAATCTTTCTGTACACAACCATAAATCCATATAATTTACTTATGGAGGATCGCTTAAGTAATCAGTCTCCATTATATATTAGAATTCAGTCTTTCAAGTTAATTTTGTCAGCATGCGTTTGCTTGGTTACCATGAGATGCCAATAGTGGGTTATGGCTTAATATGTATTTTATGCCTGGCCAACTTCAATTCATATAAAATATTTATTCTTAAACTTTCTTCACCTTAAGTTATACCTCAACTGATAACATTTGAATGTTACATTCTACTTATAATTTTTTATTTATCTATTGCTCGTTGAACTCCACCTTGAATAGCCATTCTTGTTAATACTAGTCCATAATGCTTCATTAGTTTCTAATTGATTTATTATGCGATTTGTGGATAGTGATTCTCGTTTATCTTATATAGTAACAAATTTTCTACCTATTACGGATAACTCTATAATGTTTAATAAAAATTAAAACTAGGCTGATTTTAAAGTTTAAAATAAACGAGCACTTATTTCTTATTACTAAATGTTTTTTATCTCCTAGTTCATACTATGCCTAATTGAACACTTTATTGCGTGATTGTTTAAATACCCATGTGACTAGGTTGCATTAAATTTATGTAGTATTTATCACTCTGAAAAAATCAACTTATTATCGTCGGTGTAATTGAGAAAACTCAAGAGTAGTTTATCCTTGATGTAGATTTGATTTATTTTGAACTAGATTTTTTTTCTAATATCTAGTTATGCTTCTTGATCTATATCAAGAAGGGGAAGACATATTTTGAGTAGGTGTGAATTGCTTAAAAGAAGGGGAATAAGAGAGACTAGAAGGGAGAAACTAGAAAATATTTATTCTATGAGTCTTTCATTACAATAGGAGAGGTATTTATATTACTTGGGTAGACCAAGTGTTCAACATAAAAATCGGTCTACCTAAAACAAATTAAAAATAGAATCAAAGAAATAAACTTGTGCTTATTACATATGCATAGGCCAATTGAGTTAAACTATTTTATTTGTCCAAGATATGTGGAATGTTTTGGTTCATTCTTCTTCTTTTATGCTTGTAGATTGGTCTACCATGTTTGTAGCCCATCTTCACAATTGGATACAATAGAATATATTGATGTCTAACATATCTTGACCAAGATTTATTTAAATATGGGTGTAAATCTATAATTAATTACCTCTCCTACTCATGTGATAGCACTCTCGATTAAGGAGGTTGTTTTGGGATAAATTTTGAGCTTAAATTTAATTCATATGTTGATGGGGATTGATGTAATGGAGGTAATTTTGACCAAGTTGCCCTGCTTTTGTCATTTAATGTATACCAGTGGATCTAGTCTACCAATAGTAGAAGTATATAAACCATTTCCAATGAGCCTAATTAACAACAATGGGCTGCCTCCTTCTAAGGTTGATGAAAAGTCAGTTGGAAGCCCATCATAAACTATTTAGGTTTTTTACTTGCGTTTGATGTTTAAAATTAACTTGATTTGAAATGTGGGACTTAGTGCTCTATTTGCAAGTTGCCCAGTAGGCTGGGGCTTACAATCCTAACTCTTGGCATGCTTGCATGTGAGAGTTATGACTGATATTGGAATTGGCTAAACATTGGGTCGTACAATATTTGTTTAATAGGTAAGGGGACCCAAATAAGAGTTCTTGCAATCATGTCTTGTAGGCAAGGCAGCTTGAATGGTGAGTCTTACAACCTCATTCTGTTGGCAGCTTGAACGGTGGGTCTTACAACCTCGTTTTGTAGACAATGTTTTAGAAAATGAAAGCATGAATATTGTTTAAATATTTAAAAAGATTAAAATATGTTATGATGTTATGACATAAAAGTATAAAATATAACAAAATTTCATGCTTAGTAATGTACAATTTTTTACCATTTTAAAATAATCTCATTAATGTAATATATCAAAACATGATCACATTAACATGAGGTTAGTTTTGTAATATATATTTATCTTGAAATATTATTATTATAAGAAAGAAACATTATGGAGCAAGTTTAAAATGAAAGTGTTTGCTTGGGGTAATAGAGGTGCTGGCACTCAATATCAGGGAGTTAGAAAGCGAAAGGGAGGTCGTGATGGCTAACGCTAGTGCAAGAGAGAAGGCTCATCGGATGAGACCTGCATGATGTGCAAGGGAACTTGTGCGTTTTTCTTTTATGGGCGTCATGTCAGTGCAATTGGAGGAGGATTGTTAGGACAGTTTTGGATGCACAGTTTAGGGTTTTAGGAGGTCTGTAATTTATTTATTTTTAAGCAAATACACATTAATTGTGTCCTGTACACTATATCAGATAACTGCATGTTTTGTATTTATGCCCTGGCAACCATATGCGAAGTTTATTTTCTTGTTACATGAAAATTCTGTTTAACTTGTTATTCTTTCATAGCTCTTCTCTAAAAACCTTTTAAAAATAGATGCGTGTATGATTTATATTGCATACCCGGCAACCACGTGTAAAGTTTAGTTTCTTGTTTCATAAATGGTCTGTTTAACCTGTTCTTTTTTCATAGCAAAATTTCAGGTAACTTTTGACAATAGTTTAGATTCCATTAGCTATGACTTATCATTCAATGAATGATGCATGTGCCAGAAGAAGAAACATTGTCTTGATAAGTCAGAATCCTTACATTCTCAAATGTTCTGGAAATATATAGCTGCATATTACCATCATTTGAAAATGTGCATTTATTTATTTTTCATATAAAATATTCAGAAGTGGTATTAAATTCTTCATCATAGTACCATTTTAACATGTGAGTGTGCTTTGTTAATCGGGAGCCATATTTACGACAGAAATATCATCCCAGGTGAAAGTGGTTTTGAGGAACACGACACCAGTAAATAATGATTTATGTGAAAGATTATGACATTTTTTAAGCTTGTTGAAACCAGTTCCTGTGCTACTTAATTTTGTTTTGTGTTCCTTAAAGTGATTCACTTGAAATTCAAAATTTCCTATTTTCTGACTGATCTTTGCTAGGCTGCGCTACTTGTACCGGTTCTCTTAGGAATCATGTAAAGTTGTAAACTATTGTGTTTTGGTAATTTTTTTGGCTCTTGGGCTTGATCTCTATTGTATGCAAAGTTAGTATATGCTGCATCACCACGGTCCATCTATGCTTCATCTAGGCTACATGATTGATCCTTTTTTTTTTTTTTTTTGGCTATAACATTTGGGTCTATTTATTGTGTTTATTCTAGGTAGAGACTGAGGTGTGTATATGAGCACATACGAAACTGGTGCAGTATCCAAGAAGTTAGCTGAAAGGCTATTTAGGATTTTGAAAATGCATGCGTTCATTTTTAGTTGACTGTGTTAGAAGATCAAGTCCATTTGTTGATGTTTGATTTTAGAAGATCAAGTCATTTTTTTTTCTTTTAATTAATTGTCTTTAAATAGAATTTTTTATTTCTCCAGGAGTTTGCAAATGTTAATGGTAAGATTTCAAAAGCTAAAGGGTCTCAGAAAGCTTCCAAAAAGGAAGAAAATGCAATGAAAACAAAACAGTCGAAGGACATGAGCTGGAAAGAAAGTTCACCTGGATTGCATTCGAGAGCTAAGAAAGTGTCACATAATAAGCGCCGGAAAGTTGAACCTACGGTTAAGGAAGAAGGTGAATTGTCAGAGTCCGAACAAGAGCGGTACCAGCAGTTCAAAGAAGAAAAATGGATGGAATGGTGTGCAGATGTCATGGAAGAGGAAGTGCAAACATTAAGGCGCCTGGAAAGGTTGCAGACAACCAGTTTAAATCTTCCAAAAGAGAAGGTTGCTCCTAGCTTTGTCTTCTTTCATTATGCTTTGTCTTGGTCAAATGGAATCTTGTAATTTGGGTTTTTATGATTATTTCAGGTTCTGGCTAGAATTAGAAAATATTTACAACTTTTGGGTAGAAAGATTGACAAGATTGTTCAACAGCATGAATTATCATATAAACAATCTAGTAAGTATCCCTTTTTATTGCCTTCTTGTAAGTTTCACTTACAATTTTTTTTTCCATGTTAGTATTTGAATATTAATTGAAATTTAAAGAATCAATCTGAGAAATGAGCATATAATAGCAATCACCGTGAATTTCAAAGAATGGTTTGACAGGGGACTGAAGAGGGTATAACCATGCGCTGAGAAACATGGAATTGTAAACCACTGAATTAGGGATTCAAGTCATTTACTGAAATAACATGCCGAACCAAACCCAGTTAGGTAGTCAGAACTCTAGGTAACACATCCAATTCTTATTGGAGTGAATGTAGTTGTGTATTATTCATAAATGAACTAGAGAATGGAAAAATAAGATATAAAACAACATCTATGCACCAATTTGCATTTCCAGTGACAAAAATTCAAATTCACACTATTCTGCCTTGCTTTGAAATTTTTTAGTATTGATTAATTAAATATTTATACATGTCATGCAAATCTGGTTAAATTTTTGTGTTTCTTGGAAAGAAATTTATGAATCATCATAAATAAATGTCATCCTAAGCACAAAACTTGTGATGTCCACCATTTCCAATGGGCAATCCTTGGATATTAGTTAGCTTTTGGAATAAGACGAGTAGATATGTATGATATTATGCTGGATATTAATGCAAAAGGAGAAGAGGGAAAGAGTGAAGAATCCTAAATTTGGTAGCTGGTTCATGAAATCAACGAGTAAAACCAAAGCTTTCTACAATTTGTACTTTATATGCGTATTCCAATGTGTCCTCATTTTCTTGCTGTTAATTTGTTAGAAGTCCTCTTATGGTTGTTCTTAGAAGTCAAATTTATCATCATCTTTTGGTTTGATTCTACATCTTCTATTTAATTCAGTGATGTAGACTTACAGATGCCATAATTGGCAATTAGTTTTCTATGAATCTCTTCATACAAATCAGAAAAATCATGCAATTCATGCAAATAATATGAAGCAAGTAATGAAAATATTAAAATGTCAATATGCATATTCTAATAGATACTAATAATGATGATTATAAAGAAAACTGAAAAATGCAAACTACATAAACATATTATGTAAATATGGATGACGACAACAATAACAATAATATCAAGTCTTTATTCCACTACGTGGGGTCGGCTACATAAATATTTTTTCTCCATTATGTTTTATTAAGAATCAAAGAAAATATGGATGAACAACATTTTTAAAGAAAATTAGCCCAAGTTACTCTAATATTAAACGTGATGATTTATGCACTTTTACATGCGCCTAGATGGATGAAAATTTTAATTTTAGATTTTCTTGAAGAGATTCTGATGTGAAACTTTAAGAATTGCACATGAAATTATTTAGGAATTACAAAGTTTACCACTATAAGATTAGATTATCTTAAGTTGAGATTCAAGAAATTATCCGTGATCAAAATATTATGATAATCAATCACAAGCTAGTTGTTTGAGCCCAATTATGGATAGATCTTAAAAGTTTCACAATAACCGAATGCGGAAAATAACAAAGAATCCAGCGGTTAATATCAAGAAATTTCACTACGAGTACCTTGCTCACTTACACTCAATGTCGGGTTTAGCGGGAGAAGGCTTTTAGTATACTCAAGGATGCCATGAAGATGGTGGCCACACCAATGGCCTTTAGCCACGGAGAGGTTGGTGGTGACGAGGAAGGCGTGAACGCTTGGCCTTCGAGACTCCAAGTGTGCTTTAAGAATTTTCGGTCGTAGATGCTTGCAAGGATTGGGACAACTCTCTCCAAGTACTCTTCCACGGTGGTTTCGTCTTCAAATCCTACGTCGAAACACGGAGACCGTAGGATGTTGATGCTTCCGTCAGCGTTGAAAACTAATCCCCACTCAAACTCCGGATCCGCCATACATGCTTGATGTTGGCAAATCTATTGAAGAGGAGAGATTTACGTGGAGATGAGGGGATCCTTGCGACAAGAGGGGAGGAAGAGGTGAGGGAGGTCGGCGGAATTTCACAGGAGAAGGGTCGGCCGGCTCCAAGGTGAGATGCTAGGGTTTGAGAAATTTAATCCTATTCAAATCCTCCCTAAATCTGAAATTAATTTCAGCTCTAAGTGTATTTGGAGGGAATAGTTTGAAAAGGATTTCAAATTCAAAAGCAATTAAGGGGAATTAATGGGTAATCAAGAGGGGCATTAATGGGCCGGCGGTTTAGTAGGGAGAGAGGGAGAGAGAGGAATTAAAACTGAAATTGAATTTCAGTTTTAAGTGGATTGGCAGGGAAATTTTGAAATCCAATTTGATTCCAAAAAGGTCATGACACTAAATAGCAATTAATGGGGGATTTTCCTTAGTGTGGTCGGCGGCATGTTGAGAGGGGAGGGGGTGATGTGGTGAGTTACCAAGTTTCCAAACTAGAGAAATCCAATTTAGGGTGAAAATAAAGTTATCCAATCTAATTTAAAATTAGATTGAATGACATTTCATACTTTCCTAATATGGCGTTTTGACAAATTTGGAAAGTTTGGGAACTCAAATAATTTTGAAACTCAAAATTTGAGCATGGGGGAAATGTTGAAAGTGGCCGGTGGTGGTGGGTGGTCGGGTGGATGAAGGTGGTGGCGCCGGCAAGGTGGCCGGCCGGAATTTTGGGGAAAGTCGGCGGCGGATTCCTCACAGGGGCGGCAGCAATATGAGGAGAGGAATTTCTTGTGGGAGAGAGGAGGAAGGAAATGGATGGGTACACGATCAAGAAGATAGAATAAAACTAACCACGAATCGAGGACTCCTCCGACGATTGGTGGGCCTTGCGAAATGCTCCACTTGAGCTCTCTTCCCTCTCAAGCACTCATGCTAAGAAAGTAGAAACAAAGATAATTTTTTTTCATTCAATAATTCATTAACCCAAAATACAACATGACATGGCCTATATATAGGTCCCCATAAAAAAAGAAAATACAATGACTCTCTTGCCCTCAGGGCTACACTCATGACTCAACTTAGATCAAGGGTACAATAGGAAATAAAAGAACAATGCATAAAAGAAATACATAAATAGCTAGAAATATAAACTCTGAATCTCGGCCGTCGATCTGCGCTGTCTACGGCGATACACATGTCTGAACCTCTGGTCGATGTCCACATCATTCTCCCCACTTTATGTTCAGGGCTCAATTTAGCTTTGGTTTGAAATTAATATTCAATTACGAGGGTTTATGATGAGGTCATCGATAGGAGATTTCGGCGCGCCTATCAGAGACGACCACGGAGATCGACGGCCGTGATTGCTAGCCTTTTATTTTTGATTTCACTTGTATCATCAGTTTTCATTTTATGCTTTTATTTTTGTAGTTTCCCATTTTACCCCTGAGGGTAATAGTTGTTTTTGTAGCCCCAAGGGGCATTTTAGACTTTTGCACTTTATTTTCTTTGGGGCCTATTTATATGGCCATTGTATCTTGTATGATTATTATTGAATTATTGAATGAAATTTGTGTTTTGAGTTCTCTTTGTGAGTGCCAAAATGTGGATCTCTTTGTGAGTTCCATTAGAGATCTCTTAGTGAGTTCTCGAAATTACTACATGCTATCAACGTCTTCTCTACACGAATCATCCGCAAGCAAAATCAACCGTTGAAAGGAGACGAATTTTCCGTAAGCATCATCCCCCTTGAAGCTCCACCCGCCGGCCACCCTAGTCCCGCCGTCCACCTCCTTGCCACCGGTTTTGTTTTCTTTTCTTTCACTCCACCTCTCTCCATCTCCTTCCCCCAATTCATCTTGGAAATTTGAATCTCGAATTTCAAAATTTCTTTCTAAATTTGGAAATTCTATATATGGAAAGTTTTCTAATGAGCCCAATTTTAAAATTAAATTAAATTGGACTTATTCTAAAATTATCCTAGTCATCAAATCCAATTTAAAATCCTCCTCTCCTCTCTCCCTAATCCTCTCTCTCTCTCTAGCATTGCCGCCGGCCCCCTCTATGGGAAATCCTATTAATGCCCCATTAAACCTACCAAATCCTAATTGACATTCAAATTAGGTTTGAAATTTTCCCTCCACTTCTCTCAAAACTGAAAATAATTTCAGTTTTCTCCCCTATAATCTCTCCCTAATTGAAAATTTCAATTAATGCATTAATTACATTAATTGGAATTTCAAATCCCTAATCCCTCCCTCCTAATTTCACAAAAACTGAAATCAAACTTCAGTTTTCTATCATCCAACCCGCCCCCTCTCCTTGTTCCACCGCCGGCTCCCCTCCCCCTTTGCTAAACCGCCGCCCCACCCTCCCTCCTTGGGAGATCTTGCTTGCGTCGACCATCCGGATCCAATCCAAGGATGCATGGACGAACACGAGTGGAATTACGGCTTTGAGTACGACGACAACGGAAGGGTCGACATCCTCCGGTCACAATTCTTCGACGTCGGATTATATTTCGACGATACCGTCGAAGAATATTTGGCCCGCATCGTGCCGACGCTCATAGAATCAATCAACGAACACTTCTCCGTCTACACTTGGCTTATCGAAGGTCGATCTACCGTGCCTCCTCCGCCTCCGAGATCTTCTTCCACGGCAACGTTCATTGGCGCTTCCATCTTAGTGGCAACCTCCATGCTAGTGTGGACAATCTTCCGCCGTTCAACTTAGTCTTCGTAGGAAGAGAGTGCTAAAGGTCTCAAAGTGTGAACAACGTGGTATTAATCGTGGGATTTTTATTCACTAGCTTTTGTTTTATGTTTTCTTTTGCAATTGCTTAAAAGACCTAGCACTATCATCGTATTTTCTTGCCTAGCAAATTAAACATCGCGAGTTTCTTCTAATTTACTTGACTTTGATGCATAATGAAGTAATTTGTGGAACTAATATTTAATTCTCTTTTAAAGTTCTTGTGTAACTCTCAATCGCATCACATCGGTTTATTTACTATCCATTAGAAGTTTAACTTTTCACAATCAAAATTATATTTTGATTCTATTTGTGTTTAGGTTTAATTTTAGGTTCAAATTTAATGCCTATTTAAAATTTAGATTCATAATTAATCTCACTACAATTCAGTTTCAGGATAGAATTCTAGTTCTCGTTCAACTGTATGTTCAATTTTAGGACTAGCATCAGTTTATCAGAGATTCAAGGTCAGCTATATAGGTTATAGGCTTGAATTTTGTCTTTTGTTCAGATATATGTTCAAGTACATATTGAAATTTAGATCTAGGCTTATTTTAAACCCAGTTTTTTATTCATATGTGCTTTTATGCTCAAATCCTTTTTTTTTTTTTTAATTTAATTATAGGTTCAAGTTCATAAACTGTTTTCTATCATAAATACATATTAAGATTCATCACAATCAGATTTAAATTCACATCGCAAATAAAAATCTTCTTTTGCATCTGTTGCATAATTGAAATATTATTCATTAACTATAGTCTATTTGATAAGGTCATATTCCATCATGCAAGATGCTTTTATTAGTGTATGCCTGAAACACATCTTATTTATTGGAATATGTTTTCATTCTCTCCAGAAATGTATATAAGGTTGTGGAATTATGTGTCTACATTCTCAAATTTATCGGGAGAAAGATTACATGAGATCTATTCAAAACTTAAAAATGAGCAAGGTGAAGGTGGGTTTGGACACTCCTACTTAAATAGTTCAGCGGCGGGAACCTCTGACAGGAGTGTCGGTACTAGTCAGCCCACCTCTTTCAACACTGATTTCCGTGGTAGGAGCAATAAACCTCATCAGTTTCGGTCCCAACATTCTGAAACATTTCACAAAAATCATGGCACACCAAAATCAGAGGCTTGGAAACGTCGGAGAAGAGCAGACATTGATAACCAAGTTCAAAACCAGCAATTTCACCATCACCCAGCAATGAATAATGGAGCTCGTTTGCTTGAGCCAAACAACTCAGCTGGAATTCTTGGTTGGGGTCCACCCGAAATGCGGCGATTTAGTCAGGAAAAACCAAGTAGAACACATGTAGGACGTTACCCTTCAATTCAAAGACCGCCGGCCTGACCTGAGTTAGTTGGTTGGTTATCATCATTTGATGGCCAAAGATGTGCAAGGCAGCAATGGCTGCTTCAACCTGGAGAGGTGCCACGGCGCCACCGGATAATTTTTGCTCGTGATAATAAGGTTTACTGATCCCATCTTGTGATCTACTTAACTTGCGTGAAGCTGCTGTTCTGGTTGAGGAGGCTTATATGTTAGCAGATTCCACATTTTTTTCTTACGATGATAAAAGGGCGAAAGCCTGATCTCAAAGTTCCAAGGGCTTTTGCAGGTTCAGACAACAGATAGTCGCCCAATTTTGAAGGGGTGAGTTCTGTAACAATACATCAGCAGTAATATTTTGACTATGGTGAAGCAATAAAGATAACTGCTTCACTTCTAGAAAGATCAAATCAAATCTATACATGTTTCCACTCTATGAACATTGAATAGATTGAACAAATTTTCATAAATTATTTTTTAAGTTGAATTTGCTTATTCTTGATAACCTGCATCTATTTTTATGTAATGGATTTTATCAGGTTGTATAGCCATTAATCTTTGTCGTTTAATGAATTATTAAGTGCATCTCTTTTTCGTTTGCCTTTTTTTTAGTCCATTTTCTCCATCAAGGGAAAAATTATTAGGTGCGGAGAGAAACGTCCAGTTTTCTCTCAGTCTACAGTACAATAGCAGCCGTGCTTTTACTGTAGACAGAGAAAAACAGACGGTTCGGAAAACTTTTTCTAATAATTTGTCCCATCAAGGATTATGACTCACGGTTAGGTTTTGCGTTCGATCTATGTATGGTGAAGAACGAGTGATCATCTATTTCTGTTCTAGACGTTGTAATTTTGAGCAACATGTCTAAACAATTTAAACAATCTTGTTCGATTTTGCTTTCAGAAAAAACGGAATACAGGTCTCCTTTGGATAATACAGACAGTGATCAATTTCTGTAACATTGCAGGTTACGTTCGACTACACAAAGCCTAGATAACCCTAAAGATACGTCCAAATATTTTGTTGGTGAAGTCTCTGTCATTTTTCATTTCTTTTCAAGCTATTTTTCCCATGACTGCAGGACCCAATTTACTTTTAATCGTCCATACTTGAATACAATTTCTCTTACTTCAATCCGTGGCATAGTGCTATTCTTGAATTTTTTTTTAGTGCTATTCTTGACTTAGGTTTCGTTTGGGACGATTTTTTTTAGCTTCTTAAAGCAGCTTCCTAGTATAAAAATTAAAATTTTTGTACTAAGAAGCTGCTTTAAGAAGCAATAAAAACTATCCTAAACCAAGCCTTACTGATTGTTGTGTTTTATCTGCTTCTTTTCCTTTGAAAAGAAAGTTAAAAAAGTTAATTGTTGTAAGAATTATTGTTATATATCTGGCTGTCTGAAGCTCCAGGAACCTATATTTACAACATGGCAGGTTCATTCAAAATGGGATACCAGGTTTGGCAAAAAAGACAGTGTAATCAAAAGGGTTTTGGACTGCTAAGAATCATGAGTTTGATTAGTGCAAGATTTCCCTTACCTTTTTCTCCTGGATAGCGTACAACAACAATATCAAACTTTTGTCTCACTACGTGGGGTCGGCTATCTAAAGGTTAACGTGTAGACGTGTAGAATTGTATTCTTTTTCTTGAAGCTTGGGGTATAATAGGAGGTGAAGACATCTGATTGGTTAGAATGACAAAATTATAAGTTCGAGGTGTGAAATGTCATGGACTCGATCAAAATATGATTGGCTCCATACAATATGTTGAGTTTGAGATTTAGGCTTTTGTTTGGGGAACGGCTTTTTAGTACATAAATTTTTGCACTGTTTTAGAAAACAACAATAAAGTTTTCCCAGATATTTGAGCTTGCTTTCTTACTGTTTTATTATTTGGACTGCAACTAATTAATGTGCTCCAATGGCTATCTCTAGACTAACATCTTATTGGCTTGCCTATTGACTTTCTTGCACTACTAATGAACTTGATGTGCTCCAATTGCTATCCTTTTTTTTTTTTTTTTTTTTTTTTTTTGTCATTTATAGATTGAAATTTCCATGGAATAAATTGGCATGAGAATGAAGAAACCCAGACTTACTCCGTTCTTGGATTATAGACTTGAAAAGACTTTGTAGAGGACTTGTAGTTTTAGGTCATGTTCCAGTGCATTTGAAAGTCTTTATCTTTTAATTATTTATTGTTAAATTAGGATATATGTATAATTATTTTTGCTTTTATTTCTCTTTTTGGTACTTTTCAACAATGAATTTTATGGAAACTTTAGTCATCTACACATTACTTAATTCGTTAAAATTCAAGTATCGAATTACAAGTTGAGTGATTATAATGAAATATTAAAAATTAATTATGAATAATTTTTAAAATTATATATAGAGTCGGGTCGAACTAGTATCCTCTAATCAGAAGCCCATCTTGACCTATTAATCGGAGTTTAGGCTTTCTATCATAAATTTTGGATTTGAAGTTTATGTATGTGATGCGTATTAGTTTGCACTGAAGGTTCCAAGAATGATTTAGGGGATCTTTGAGCAAATTGTTGAATATGGATGATTGTATTATAAGAATGATTTAGGGGATCTTTGAGTGATTTTTTTCAATAACATCTCTTAGCCCTAAAAAAAGGCTTGTGTGTAAGCCAATGAGCTTGCACTTCTCTTGAATTGAGAGTTGGTCGACATTAATGAGATTTCTATCAAGGAATATGTCCACAAACATCACATATGTAAAACTCAAACTCAAAACCTCTTATTTGGTAGTCAAAGTTTTCAACTAATAGATCCAAGTAGGCTAAATATATGCCCACAATTTCATTTAAAAGTTTTTCTTCTAAAAAATATTTATTACTACGAATTATCTTTATTGTTATCTTATAAAAAATAGAATTATCTTTATTGACTCAAGACCTCTTACTTGGCCTTGTGGGGGGCTATTTGGTTCTTCTAGTGTTGTTGGCCTTGTGGTTGGGGTCTTTCTCTGGCTGTCAGTAGGTTAAAATTGAAATTTCATTCACTTTAGGGAACCTTTATTTCATGACTCCTGCTTGTTGGAGTTATGGGACTTTTGGGCTAGTTGTTAGTGTGTTTGGTTTTTTGTCTTGTTCGTGTGTTGCCCTGCTATGGTGGGCTCTCGATTGTTTGGTTGGAGGTTCCTTGGTTGGTTGTTGTGGGTTTTGGTCATCTGATTGGTATGCTCCTGATTTGGTGTTGTGCTTATTTATTTATTGATGATGTGATTATTTGATTTTATTTAGAGGTTTAATTTTTTCTTGCAGGTTTGGATCATGGTTTGGGTCTTTGGATTTTGGTTGGCTAGGCTGGTTCAAGTGGTTCGCTTCTGCTACAGATGTTGTGCTTTTTAGCTGGTCTAGGCTCTGGCTCCTTTTTGGTTAGTGGCTCCTTGTTGCCTCGTAGTTTTTTCTTTTTGTTTCATTTTGTAATTTAGTAGGAATCTTAAGCTCTTAGCTTTATTTTTGTTTTAGATGTATCTCTTTGAGCATTACTGGCTCTAGGTCCCCTTAAGGACACGTATCCATTTTTTGAATTAATGCGTAGACCCATCCATAAATTTTAACCAAAAAAACTAATGAAACATTTTATATAGATAATTAATAGCCTCATCCAAGAGGGAATTACGTTCCATTTATATATATTAAGATTATTTATTTAACGTCTTTTTATGATTCACTACATAAAAAATTTGTCAGACATAGTCTGTCGGAAATATTTCATCGTAATCCTTCAAAAATCCACCGGAAAATAGTCTGTCGGAAACCCGCTGGAAAATTCGTCGGTAATGAGCAATTTTCCTGTAGTGATTGCTATGATTGATAGCAATTAATTCTAAATTTTAAATATATATTGTCATTAAATTTAATTTTCTAACACTTAAATTTGTGAAGAATCGACATTAAATTTTCTAACACTTCTAAGTTAATTATGCAATAATATTACCAAAAAGAATATCATGTGAGCTATATATATTTATAATTTTGAATCTAACTCAAATTAAATTTAAATCATTTTATAATCAATCCAAATCTATAAAAGAGAAGCTTAATTCAATTTGAAATCAAATTGAGCTCAATATATTTTAAATTCAAATCAAATTCTATCTTTGTCAAATTCAACTTATGAAATTTAGCTCAATGACAAATTTGAATGTTCTAATTAAGATAATGCATAAATACTAAATTAAAACAAGTTGTAGAAAGCCAAGTTGTGTATTATACATTATGTGCTATAAAAATATAAATATATATACACACACATCAAGATATATATTTTCTTATATTCATTCAAGGCATGGATGGGTATTGACTATTAGTTAACGTTGCGTTTTAGAATTTTCGTGGAAGTTAAAAAAGATATTTATCTTTTTAATATTATATAAAAAAAATTTGTTTATTTATGGGTTTTAATTCAGCTAAATTTGTTTTATTATTATATATTGAAAATTATAATGATTATTTCTTTTTTGTTGCCGTCGGAGGGGCTTAAATTGTAAGGTTCTCTCTTGTGATGAAGGCGAAAAAATGATGGGTGGTGGTCAACATAGTTGTCCTCTAAGGAAGAGGAAAGGTTTTAGAGACTACCGTTTTTTTACTGTTTTCTAAAGCAGTTTTTTAGTACAAAAATTTCTTAAATTAAAAAAATTGTATCAAAAAACTGTTTCAGAAAGCAATAAAAAAAAATCATCCCAAACAAAACCTACATCATGCAATGTAGATGAAAGAATCTCCATTGATCTTTATATGCATCTCAATCATATGATGAATTTGGAAGTGAGTGATATTAAATTTATCTTATTTATCAAAATTCTTGTTTGAACTATAAACAAAAAAATAAATAAAATAAAATAAAATAAAAAGAGCACCTCAAATGTTCCCGAGGGGATTTTAATTATATTATTAATCCAAAGGTGTTGATACTTTTAGATTTGTGTCATTATATAGTACTATTTTCACAACACATAATAAAAATAAAATTTATATAAACAATAAAAGTTGTCCGAGTTTTTTTCTTAATTATTAAGTTCATCATCCTATGATTTTTATGATAAATAAAAAATTAAAAATATAACTATAATGATTTTAAAAATTAATAGAAATTATTTATACAAATAGAATGAACATTAAAAATTTAAGTTACACTTAAGCTTATTATCGTTTAATCATCAATAATAAGAAATAAAATAACTAAAAATTTATTGTTTTTTGCCAATTTAAAATTCAAATTTATTAATAAAATTCAAATCATCACCACTGAGTTGACATATTTCACAATATATTTCATCAATTTATATGGTGGAAAGAGCTATCATTTGCAGACTAAAAGCTATGAAATCTCTTGAGAAGGTGAAAAGAATAGCAATACATTTCATTACAATATGCTCAAATATCATTTTTTTAAGATAAATGAAAAGCCTATTTTTACCTTAATATTTGATTTATTTGATATTTCACATGATACTAATAGAACTGTCCATAGAAAATAAATAAATAATCAAATTAATTAAAATAAAAGCCTATCCTCTTCAATGATAGGTTAAATTCCAATATTATGTTGTGCTTTTTCATGAAGAAGTGTGGCACATCTTCACATTAATAAGTAAAATATTTAAAGAGGAAGTTTCTCTTCCTTATTATTATTATTATTTATTTAGTTATATTTCCATAGGCATTCTTTCCTAAGAGATGGAAGGTAAAACCCTAAGAGATGAAAGGTGAAAAGTGAAAAATATTATATATATCATAATATACTAACTCAAATTTGATTATATTAAAATTTCTAGTTATTAAATCTATTTTGATTTGAGTACAATACATAATTAATCAATTAATCTTTATATAATACTCATCTTAAATTAAATTAAATTATTTTAAAAAAATTACCCTAATTAATTTTAGATCATATGTCAAAATTCAAATTTCTTTCATGAAAAAAAGTAGTCTAGGTTTTGTTTGGGAGGGTAAAGATTCGTTTGTGCATATCTAATGCTATAGTAAAATTTAGTAGAGAACTTTAGTTTAAAAACTGAATAATTTTAAATTGAAATTTTCATATTTATATTTTTAAATATAGAAACTTAAGCGGTAATAATTTTGTGAAGGTGAAGGAAAATGATGTGTATTATTTTCAATCCTATTCGAGGATTATATAAAACAAAGTACATACAATTATTGGTAAGTATTTAATACGATGACAAGGATAGTTATCACTAAATACAATATATGTATTTAATTACATGAAGATATGGTAATGACTTGGTAGAGATTTATTGTCATGAATATAGAATATAGATTTCCTTATTATACACCAACAAAATGTGGCATCCATTGAAGGCACCAATTTAAAAGTAGGTGAAAATAGAACTTGGCTAGATGCTTTGTTAGAATATCAATAAGTTGATCATGAGTTGAGACATTTGATGCTAAGAGAGAACCATCAACTACTTTTCAATGAAAGTGATAGTAAAGTGAGTGCTTCATTTTAAATAGAAGATTAGGTTTGCACAAATATAAGTTGTTCCTAACTCAACACATAGTTTATGGAGAGACTTAGGGAGTTAGATGTGTAGCACAATGAGAATTTCAACTAACCATCAAATTTAAGAGATGGCTACTGCATAATATTCTGCTTCAATATAAGATTTTATTACATTATATTACTTCTTAGAGTATATATATATATATATATATATATATATATATATATATATATATATATATATATATATATATATATATATATATATATATATATATATATATATATATATATAAGTCATTGTGGTTGCCAGCACAATCACCACTAGAGTATGGTGTGAATTTGTGTAATATAGATTAATAGAGAACCAAACCATATGTAGTGGTAATCTTCAGATGCCTGAGTAATATTCTGGTGACAAATTAATGTAATTGGGTCAAAGATTGCATGAATTAGGCTAATTTATTGATGGTATATGTGATGTTTGGGCAAGTTAGTGGGAGATATTATATGTTACTAATGAGGCTAGAGAATATGGTGCAATCAATGGCATGTGTTTATTGAGTTGAAGCTGGGTAACTGTACTTAAGATTGTAACAGTTTCCTTTGTAATGTCCATATATATATATATATACATATATATATATAATTGTCTAAGAAGATCATATGTATATGCATATTGAGAAAGAAAGAGGCCATTAGAAGTAGAGTTAGCTTTAATGCCAAAAAATAAATGGTGCTCATCATGGTCCTTAATGGAGAACTAGCAAGAAAGAGTAGTGATAATGTGATATTCCAACAATGGTGCATTAACGATGGTAAGTAAGACACCAATATATGCCAAGAGATAGAGAATAATTTATTCATTAAAATAAATAAATAATTTTGGTGTTTATGAAGCCGAGTGAGGAAACATGGGTCCTAAGTTTGGCTTATCAAGCACACTATGCCTATTTTAGTCTATATAAAGAGTAATGGAATTTGCACACATATTGTTTCTTTGATTTATTGAAAAAGTTAAGTGAATGAAACATAATGACATCCTCATTGAGTTGACCATGAAGGAATTCATTATTGATTTTAACTTAGTAAAAAAACCATCATTAAGAAATGATAATGCTTAGGAAAATGTAAATGGTTGTGAGTTTGATAATTGGCTAAGGGCTTAAGTGTAGTTAGTGTTGGGCATTGATGAAATCATTTGGTGATAAGAAGAGCCTTAAGGGTACCATCTTACAATTTTTTTTTATGTGTAAAACTCATTTATAACCCACATATTTTGATTCACTTGTTATGGGACAAATTCTTAGGCATTATTTTGATAGAATGTATTCATTTCATGACACATATCATTTCTCCGTTGGAGAATTATAAATGATTGTTTGGCAATGGTATGTTCCAAAGGGCGTGTAAGAGGTATTTGGAGGCAAGATAGAGGATTTTGCTTAGAGGTTAATATATATTATTTTTTTAGTGGTATATTGTATGATAGGTGTAGGTGGGTTCATCTAGGGCTTTAGTAGTGGCTATTGGAATCAATATATTTTGCGTTGTAGGAGTGTACCTTAATGGTAGCTTCCATTTATTTGGTAGGGTTATTATATGAATGGTATTGGAGGTGCAACTAATAAAGTGGGATGTATTGGAGGTGATGGATGGGAAAGTGAAATTGATGGAATGACATTATGGAGTGGAGATTGCAAGTTTGCTATAATGAAATTGCGATATGAATAATTAAAGTGTAATGAGAAGATAGCTATGGGATTTATAGTAGTAATGAAGTTATTTGCTGTTCTTAAGGAATATTGATGTAAAGATGGGTTGGTCAGAGAGTTAGTAAGTTTAATTAATTTTTGTAAAAAATTATTGGTTACAACATTACATGGAGGAGCTTGTATGATTTGAATCTTGAGATGGTTATATGATTGGGATTTTGAATTTGAATTAAGGGAGATAGACATACATATAAGGGATAAAGGGGTGATACCAGCTCATTTGAATAGAGTATGTGAATTAATTTGGTGATTCGTATGCAGGGTGAATAGAGATGGAAAGTGATGTTCAATGAATTAAACAAGGAGAGAGATAAAATATTGATAATTATTGGTTCAAGGTAGCTAGATGCATTAAAAAGGTTGGAATATCCAAAAAAAGAAAGCATGGTTTGGACCTTTTTTTTTTTTTTTTTGTAATGTATAGTCTAAGCAAAGAATAACAAACACCCTGATATTTTTAATTTCAATTAGTTAAAATTCTTTTGAAAATGGCATTCAAATGGTGACTTTAGTTTGGAATTCTTGTATGTAGAGACTTAATGAGATAGAGGGAAAGAGGTAGAGCTACATAATAGAGTAGGGTAAGGAAGATTTAATAATATGATGTTAATAGCATTTAGCGGAGGTGACATATTGGAGATGTGTGGAAGAGAAACTGAGTGTTCAATGATAAGAATTTCACATATTTGATTCATACTTTGGTATTCCATGCAGCCAACTATGTAAATATTAGTGATAGGTGTGTTGAAACATGTTTCAACTATGGATTTATGTTTGAGAATGATTGATTGTACATGTGATTGTTGCACCATTAAAAAGAGCTATGAATATTTGGTAAAATGATAAATAAATATAACATAATATGAAATACCATTCATTTAACAGATTGGGGATAAATCCTAAACATCATAGTACACAAAATCATCTGGATAGTGACTAAATATATTCATAGTATGAAATTATAGTTTGGGACTTCTGCTACATTTGCATGAACCACAAAAGGATCCATAATATGATTTTGAGTAGGAATGAAGTTCATTTTAGGATACACCATGGATTAAGATCTAGTATAATGGATTTCTCAGATGACCATGCCATCCTAAAAATTCAATTTTAGACTAGCATTATCTTCTTGAAAACTAGTGAAGTATCCTTGATGTTAGTCCACTTGTATTCATTATTCCATGTCCGCCCATTTGCAAGAGGTGCTCCCATAGTAGTGAGATCCTTGATTAAAAAAAAAGAACTAAAGTTAGATTCAATTAATGTATGATTAATGCTATAAAATTAATGGACATATATTATATTTGATTACATATTTAGAGTACATAAGACATCAACAAGGATAGTGGTGGTGGAGGGAGTGGAAAGGGAGGTTTTTTTAGTATGTGAGTAATTTGAACACCACTACCATCTCCAATAACAATACCATGAAGACCTTCATAAGGCTTGCAAAGAGAGAGCTTGTTCATGTCTGAAGTAATGTGATGTGAGAAATCATTATTATGGAGCCATGGTGATTGTGCAGCTTGATTGTTGTTGGTGGCATGATTGGCTTTAGGCAGGATGGGTAGCCCCATCATACGTTTTATATTGTAGCATTCTCTTGCCATGTGACCACGCTTTCCACAAAACTGGCATATTAAAATAAGATTTTTTTGTTGGTGTTGGTTGGTGGAGGGCACTTGACGATGTTGTTGCATTTGGTTCTGAGTTAGAGATTTTTGATAACGCCTAACTTTGATTTGATTGAAGCTTTTCTTTTGAGAGTTATTGGCATTGATTTGGGGATAATTGTTATCCTGTTGAGTCTGTTTAAGAAAGTATTCATAAGCAACAAGTTTGTCGTGAAGAGCTTCAAATGAGATCGGTTGTTCTCTTGCACGTATGGCTCCACATATTTCCTTAAATTCTGGCCCTACTCCATTTAGGCAGTGCATAATGAGATCATCCTCTTCCAACGGTGCTCCAACAAGAGCCAGTTGATCAGCAAGACTTTTGATTGTTTGGAGAAATTTGGCGACAGAGTTTTTTCCACGAATTGTTAAGGATAGCTTTTCTTTAAGAAAGATAATAAGTGATCTAGAGCGATTGGCAAACAAATTAGTAAGTTTATCCCACGCATCTCGGGATGATGATGATGAGGCAATATAAGCCATGAGAGGTTCGGATACAGAGGTGAATATGGCATGAAGTAAGAGTTGGTCTTGTTGAACCCAAATAGCATGATTTTGATTGGTGATTTCAAGTCCTTCTTGATTTATGGTGGGAGATGGCTGTGGAGTATCGCCATTTATATAACCAATAAGATTATATCCTTGAAGAAGAGATTGCATTTGAGCTCGCCATGATGGATAATTTTTAGGAGTAAGTTTGAGTGGGAGTTGGGCAGACGGATTGATGTAAACTAGTGGAGGAATGTCTGTCAATGGGGCATTTAGATTGATTTTATCAGCCATTGAGTTAGCGAGTGCGATCGACTCGTTGGAGCCTAGAATCTCTGACATCATATAAGAACTTGAGCAACAATAATTTGGTGAAGATAAAGAAAAAGCTCTGTATTATATGCAATCATGTATTACAATTATATACAACAAACCATATATCATTATTGGCAAGTATTTAAGTGAAGGATTATAATGACTTGCTAAATACAATAAATTTATTTATTTGCAAGAAGATATGGTTATGATTTGGTAGAGATTTATTGTCATGAATATGAAGAGTTTTTCTTAATGCTGGGAATTATTCATATATTTTTATAATTAAATAAATTTAGAGGATCTGAACCATGTACTGAACATTGTATGAAAATTGCTATTTTTTTTTTTTTTTTTTCCTTTGGTTTTATGATAAGAGATGAGGGGAAATTATGCTCAGATGGTAAGGGAAAGAAAATTATGAGAATTTGGGAAACCAAATTCTATAAATTTTCTTATATTTAGGCCATGTTTGTTTTGCTCAAGATGGAATACCAAGTAAAATTGAATAAAATGTAATTAAAATGAATGCATTGTATTTAAAATATTTGGAGTTATTTAGATGAGTGTATATTATAGGTGATTTTTGTTTTAATTTGGTTTGAAATAAATAAAATAAATGCAATGTAAAGCATAACAATAATGGTGGCCAATGACTGACGACAACTGGGGGCGAGTGGTGATGAGTGACAGTCAGTGGTTTAGGTAAATATTAACGGTGATGATGTTGACCGTTAACAAAAAGCAATGGTGGCGGTGAGAGGCCAGTGGCAACTGATGGTAATGGTAGTTGGCAGTTGTATGCCTATGACAGGAAACGACGGTGGGGGCCGACAGTCGATGGTAATGGCAGAATCAACTTGCAGTTTATTCAAAATTCAGTAGAAAATGAATTAATTTTGAATACACATAAAATGTATATGATAAATTTGGAATTCATCAAAATTTTACTCTATATTATTTTTTTATCAAACTAAACATCAAAATTTCAAAAACTATTGTATTTGGAATACTTTACACTCACGATCCATCAAATTAAATACCCATTAAATAATAAATAATTGATAAAAAATTGTGATAAATAACATAAATTCATCAATTACTAAATCGATCGACATATGTGATGGAATAGGATAATCATTATAGAAATAGAGAGAGATCAAACAAAAAAAAATCAAAACATTAAATCCTAAATGCTTGAGAAAACTATCATTTGAATTCATGATAACATATTGTTTATGATGAATTAAATATATATTTGTATTACTAAAATTCCACCACTTAACTATTTACAAGATAACATTAATCGTAAAAAAGATTATAAAAGTTTTGCAAACTCTTTTTTTTTTTTTATTTGAAGTTGAATGTTGATTTAATTTTATGAAGATAAGTGCAAATAGATTATTCAAAAAGATGCGATATAATACAATATTATTTTGTATATTACACTCTAAACCTTAACTTCAAATTCCAAAATCAACTAATATTTTTTGTCTAATCTCAGTCTTGGTTTGGGACCGGTTCGGTCCAATCTGATCAATTGATTCGGTCTAATCTGATCAATTGATTCGGTCTGATATCTCAGTGGAAAAAAAAAAGATAAAATAATAGAAAATACGCTACAGACAAAGGCTAATGGCTAATGGAACTCATTCTTCAAAGCAGCTTTTGATTTGGTCAAATTTCAAAATTTTAATTAATTTGAAAAAATTAATTAGCTTTTAATTCTGGCTGTTTAATTAAGGAACCAGAATTAAAGAGATAAAATTTATTTTGATTAATATATTTTATATTCTGATTTATTTTTTTGGAAAATAAAAATCCCTGCATAATTAACCGACACTTATTCTCCATATGTAAATAATCTAGACCGAGTCTGAGGAGAACTTGAAAATCTGAAGAACACTTGAACATTACTTGATATTTGATGTTGATGATCACCGTCAGCCACCGTCATCACATAACCATCATTATCACATCTTCGTCCCCCGGCAATTCTCATCTAATCATCGATTTATTGTCATATAATTGTCAACATCAGACCACTTTCAGATGATTGTCACAATCTATTCACCATCATTCGGTTCGCATTATTACAGGAACACCATCGCCCAACTGTCATCACCCCATCACTATAATCCGATTATTATCGCTGACTAACATCATCCAACTTACGTATCTCCAACATTTATAATACAAACATGTATTGCATATTTTGTAATCCGAGATTGATTAGCCTCTCCTCAAGATTAGTGCTCTTTTGATATGGATTCAAAATGAAATCATAATATTATAACAATAAGGTTACTCTCACATAAGGTAGCAAATTATTCAGATTTGATGACATAATGACATTCCACGTAATCCACAAGAAAACAAGATTGAGGGCTTATCAGCAAAGGGGAAAATTTATACACCTAACTTTGTATTTTAGTATTTTTCAAATATTGGAATGAAGTATAAGATTACCTAATTTTTATAAAAAAATAATTACATTAACTGCCCCCACCTAAAAAAGAAATCTTCCAATTATCCCCACGTGGATTTTGGATAATTGCTGGAATTTTTTTTAAAATTAAATTAATGAAGCATATGCAGAATTTGATTTAAATAAATTACAATATTTTTGTCATAAATTAAATTAAGGCAACTAAATATATAATAGAAAAAGTAATAATTATAGTTTATTTTAGGGCTAAATACATTATAGAAAATTAATTAAGACAGATAAATAGATGAAAGGAAATTAATAATTATAGTATTTATGACAAAAATACTTTTTTTTAGATAATAAGTAAATTTAATGTATTTTATTTGTTTATTTAATAAGAAAATCTGAATATTTGAGAAAAATTTAAAGAATTATAATGTTGGCCTACCAAATAATTTGCTAAATTGAATTAGCTGTCAAAGAGACATGAAATTATTGCGTGCGGTCACCGGGTGCCATCTGGAGGCCAATCAAGATATGTCATGTCATCAATTTACTGTATATCGGGTGACATGATATGTCATGATTGACCTATAGATGGTTCGATTACCGCTCGTAATAATATCTCCAAAGAGACGGTCATGAGATCTAATGGTGTTTAAAAAAAAAGACTTGATTTGGCGCGTTAACTTGACTTAGATTTGAACTAAAAATATTAGGTTTGAGTTAACATGTTTAATAAATGGGTTAGATTTCAGTCTGAAATTTTGAACCGTTTTTTAAATAGATTGGATTCGAGCTGACCCACAAAACAGATTGTGACCTAAAAGTGATCCATTTAATATTTTTTTACTTAATTTTTCTGTTCTTTTTTTTTAATACTTAATTCTTATGTTTGTTAGTATAATCTTCTTATTTTAAACCAATTAATCTAAATTTATAATTAATAAGTTATAAATATTATTTTTAATCAAAATAGTCATATGTTTTGTTCAAGTCATTGGGGCGGCGCTATTGGGTCAAATTTGAGTCCTTTTTTTTTGTCGTATTTATTAAATTGCTCGGGCTTCGAGTCGGACTTCAACCCTACTCATTAACCTATTTTGACACCCAAAATAAGATCCACCTTATCACATCTAGCATTCATGATAGAATAAAGCATTTTATTAGAAAATAAACGAATTTTATTTAAAGTTTTTTTTTTCTAATTTTTGGCTGATGTAAATTTCTAGATAAAATATATCTTCTATAGGTATTAGAAAGATAAGAAGCAAAAGCAAAAATAGGTAGAAGAGGTCAAACATTAATATAATTCGCTAACTTAAAAGGTAGCAAATCAATTACTTATTTGATTTCAATATATTATGCATTATTTAAAAATAAAAAAGGTAGTAATTGGTAGTGTAGATTATAAGTGAATAAAATAAGCATCTCAATAAACATTTAAAAAAAATATTTATATTTAGTCATTTAATACATGTAATATTTATTTTGGAAGTGTTTAAAAAAATTATTTAATTGCTTTTTTAAATGATTAATCAAATGTAATATATATGTCATTAAAATTTATCTATATTTTCATTTGAAATTATTTATTTAATATTCATTCTCTTTAATTTAATAATATTTTTTTTTTTTATGGTGCCGAATGTTGGCCATTAAAAGAGAAGCATAATACTAAGTTAAGTGTTGCTGAGATGAGGAAGCTTAGTTGGATGAGTGGCTTGACCCTTAGAGATAGGATACGAAATGAGCATATACGTGAAAATGTTGGAATAGCTCCAGTGGAAGATAAGATTAGAGAGAGTCGCCTTAGATGGTTTGGTCACATTAAACGGAGGCCTTCCAATGACCCGGTTAGGAAAGTTGATGTATTATATTTGACCTATGTTAAGAAAGGTAGAGGTATACTTAAAAAGACTTGGTTAGAAAATATTAGAAATTATCTTTCTTTATTGGATTTAAATGAGAATTTGACTTTTAATCGGATACAATGGCGAAAAAGGATTCATGTTGCCGACCCCACGTAATGTACAAAGGCTTGATGTTGTTGTTATCGTTGTATTTAATTATTTAATTTTATAAAATTTATTATTATAAAAGATATTGGCATGAAAATATTTTGGTGAGTATTTCTCATTCAATTTTGATCAGTAGGTTTCTAATAATTAAATCTTAAAAATAAATGAGATATAAAAATGAATTTTTTAATCATATATGTTATTCATTTTTATATTTACTTTTATAATATTATAATCTCTTAATTATATTAAAAATATATATTTTATTTCAAAAAATAAATAATAATAATTATATTTTTAAAGATATTTTAAATACTAAATATTAAATAAATAAATATAAGAATTTAAATTTTAGATTTATAAATATATAAAAATTATATGTTATGTATACAAATCCTAAAATGAGAAAATTATCTTGTCCTAGCCCTCTTCTTCCAGTCTTCCAGGAAGACTTCTTTGCAAATTGCAAATGGCTGTCACTAAGCTGCCACCCTGCTGACCTCGTCTCCTCCCCAATTTGCTTTATCTCACCATTACTCGTGTTCTTTCCAATTGCCACCGCTCCGCTTTTTTCACTACACTTCGAAGAAATCGAAGAAGGCAAAAAAGGCCTCTCTTTTATCTTTCTCTCACCCCTCCCGGCATGGGGAAAACACTTCCCTTCGCCGGCGCAGGCGCCTCTCTCAGCTTTACGGCGCTCGTATCCGACGTACTAAACTCGCTCGAAGAAGCCTCCGCCGGAGTACTTTCCCCAGCCCTACCCCTCCTCGACCGCCTCAAACTTATACTCGTCGACCTCCGGCAAAGCGAAACCCCGGCGCCCCTCTCGATGCGGAAAGCGCTCGATTCCCTCCGCACCGCGCTACAACGAGCCTTTGCCCTTGTGAAGAAGCCCACGGGGTCATCGGTTTCGACCATTGGGTTGATCGAGGAGTCGGTTCAAGACATTGGGAGATGCCTCGGCCTCTTGCTGCTCGCCTGGACGGAGGCGGAGGCTGATGTGAAAGAGGCCATGAGCGCGCTGCAGAGGGAAATGATGTCCGTGAAGCTTGATTCGAGGAGAGGAAGCAGTGAGGGGATTAGCGGCGGCGAGGCGGATGTCGGGGAGATCGTGGAGGATGTTGAGGATGTGGTGATGAGGGTTAAGAGAGGGGAGGAGGAGGAGCTTCTAGTTGCGCTTGAGGCGCTTGAGGTTTTGATTAGGGAGGGATCAGTGGGGGAAGAAGAAAGTGAGGGTGTGATTCAAGCTCTGGTGAATCGATTGGGCTCCGCTAAAAATGGTTGTAGATTGAGAATAATTGTGTTATTGAGAAGGCTTGCCGACACCAATGATGAATACAAGGTATATTTTCCTTTCTGAATTCAGCAGTTTCATAATTCCTGTTCTGTTGAAAAACGGAAGGCAAACTGAAGATAATCCCTTTTTTATGATTTGAGTTTCTGTATCATCAAGTCTATGTAGATTTGTTAAACTAACAAGATAATTTCTACGTTAAGGACAATTTTTTCAGTGCAATTGAAAGTGCATCTTAATTACCTCCACTTTTAGGTTAATAATCTCGTTAATCACCTTCAATTTATAATCCTGTGGTTTGCAAGTATCTATTTGTTTTATGAGAAATTTAGTGATTAAAAAAGGCAAAAAGGCTAGTTTATGTGGCAGATCAAGAACATCTAATAAATATGACAAACAAGATGTGATTAAGGCTTTGTTTGGGATTACTTTCTTACTGCTTCTTAAAGCAGCTTTTTAGTACACAAATTAAAATTTTTATATTAAAAAGCTGTTTTAAGAAGCGGTAAAAAAGCTGTCTCAAATGAAGCCTAAATTATGCTTACTGTTATGACCTTTGAAATTTTACATTCAGATTTCCTATTGTCTGTTTATGCCCTGAGAGAATTGCTAAGATGGAATTTTGGGTGTTTGCTCTCATAGAAGATATAAAGATTTAATGGGATTAAAGTTTCCTTTGGAACGGCTTTTTTACCGCTTCTTAAAGCAGCTTTCTAATATAAAATTTAATTTTTTTTACTGGAAAACTGCTTTAAGTAGTAAGAGGTAAGAAAGCTGTCCCAAACGAAGCCTAAGTTGACATGATCGTGATTGTGGAAGAATTTTTTTTTTCATTTTATATTGCTTTCTGCATTGCAGGAGATGATGGCGAATCCGGAGGCTCTATCTAGTATTGTGAAGTCTTTGGCAAGGGATGTAGATGAGAGCAGGGAAGCAGTTGCACTGCTTTTGCATTTAGCAGATCTGGTGAAAGTTAGACAAAGGATTGGAAGAGTCCAGGGTTGTATTATGATGTTGGTCACCTTGCTTAATGGATGTGATTCTTCTGCTTCTTACGATGCGGGAAAGTTGTTGGCAGCTTTATCAAGCAACACACAGAATGTGCTTCTAATGGCCGAGGCTGGTTTCTTTGTACCTTTGGTGCAGTACTTGAAGGAAGGTAATTATGCAAATTCCTTTCTAGCGGAACTTTGAAAGTTAGGATGTTGTGTGTGTTTTGAAAATGACAGTTTGTCCATATACTTGATGCTATCCATTACTTATTTCACTTGACCTTAAAATGTGATTTTTATATTAGGCTATTTAACAATTTCATCTTGTACATCTAGTTGGAAGATCCAAACTACGACTTCTCAAATATATATAATTTCTTCCCTTTATAATTAAAATCAAGAAAAGAAATGAGGAAGTAAAATATTGAACTATAATGACAGTTTAGGGCATCTCCAACCAAAAACCCAATTTACACTCCAAAATGCAGTCATTCATCTCCAATCGAACGTTATTTTTTCTTCTTTCGTGTGCTTCCTACGAAGGTAACCATCTTTGACGTGCTTTTCTCCTCCTTTGCGCGCTTCTTCGACAAATCCCACAGTGAATTTTTTTTGCGTAGGTGAACAATCAAACGTCAATATTGGCGTCGCATTGTTCACCTACCGAAATTTGGCATGTGATTTGGAGTTCGAATGGAGCAAATGGCATACAACATATGGTGGTATGGTGTTCGGTTGGAGATAGTCTTAAGATACATATCTTTAGGGAAAAATTATTCCATCCGGTGAAAATACCGAGCAATACCGAGCATACCGAGCAATACCGAGCGGGCTGTACCGAGCACTTTAGTGACGTGGCGTTTTGGTATTGGTTTCCGGATGCATTCGGTAACCTGACGGAATAATCACTCCTCTGTAGGAGGCCTATCATATTAGCAAAAATTGGCAAGAACTCCTTTATCTTCACCTATTTGGACTCTTTTGTCTGAATTCTTACATAGTTTGACTGTGTAAAAGCTTTTTTATGGTTTTATTTCAAGTTCAAACCATTACGTGTCTTGACTGTTTCAATTTACCTTGTATTCATTACAATTGTTGTCTGTACTTATTACAACTACCGTTTGGTAAGCCAGCTGTATTATCTAGCTAATTTATTAGATTGCGTTTGCAGGTTCAGATATGAACAAGATTCTCATGGCTACAGCAATTTCCAGGATGGAGTTGACTGATCAAATGAAAGCCACACTTGGAGAAGAAGGTTCAATAGAAGCCCTTGTCAAAATGTTCAACTCAGGTAAAATGGAAGCAAAGCTTTCTGCCTTAAATGCCATAAGGAATCTCTCTTGTTTGAAAGAGAACAATGACCGCCTCATCAATTCGGGAGTCATATCAAATCTGCTTCAGGTCCTCTTCTCTGTCACATCCGTCCTTATGACTCTCCGAGAGCCAGCTTCTGCGATCCTCGCGAGCTTGGCAAAATCTGAAATCATTCTTCACAAGAAAGATGCAGCTCAGCAAATGCTCTCACTTCTTAATCTATCCAGCCCAGACATCCAGCTACACCTTTTACAGGCTCTGAATAGCATGGCTGGCCATTCCGGAGCTAAAAGAATAAGAGCTAAAATGAAAGAAAATGGAGCATTGCTGCTTCTTATGCCTTTCCTGTCCAGTTGCAATGATGAAATCAGGATTGCTGCCTTGAACTTACTGTTCAATCTCTCTACTTACTTTGCAGAAGAGTTGAGTGGACAGTTAGGAGAGACCTATCTCATTCTAATGGTGGAAATAATCTCAAAAGCAACATCTGAGATGGAAAAGGCTCCTGCTGTAGGCATAATCAGCAACATACCTGTGAGTGACAAAAAGGCAACGCAGCTTCTCATGAACGCAAATTTACTTCCTCTACTGATCACTTTAACTGGCACAATCATTACAGCTCCATCAAACCCGACGAGGAAACGGTTACTGGACGGCATTGCTGCTGTTATGATTCGGTTCACAGTTCCTTCAGATAAGAAACTGCAGAAAGTATCTGCATCTCATGGAATTATCCCTTGTCTTGTGAAACTTCTGTCAGCCAATTCCATTTTTGCCAGCTCTAGAGCAGCAACTTCCTTGGCTCAACTATCTCAGAATACTCTTTCCTTGAGCAAAGCCAAGTCATCGAGGTGGTTCTGTGTTCCTCCTTCCACAGAAAAACTGTGTGGGGTGCACAATGGCCTCTGCCTTATTAAAAGCACATTTTGCCTGGTAAAATCTGGTGCTTTATCTGCTCTTGTACAAATACTGGAGGGGAAAGAAAGGGAAGCAGATGAAGCTGTTCTCAGTGCACTCTCAACTCTATTGCAGGATGCAATCTTTGAGAGTGGCAGTGATGCTATAGAGCAGGCTTCAGGAGTTCAGGCTATCATAAGAATTCTGGAAGTTGGGAGCTTGAAAGCTCAGGAGAAAGCAATTTGGATGCTGGAGAGAATTTTTAGGCTTGGAGCTCACAGAAGCAAATATGGCGAAGCTGCTCAGCATCTACTTATTGATCTTGCTCAGAAAGGAGATCCAATCCTGAAACCCATGATTGCTAAGATATTAGCACACCTTCAACTGTTGGAGATGCAGTCGAGCTTTTTTTGAGAGATTTTCCTAAGGAATGTGTAAAATTTGTGCAGATCATTATTTTGTGAGATTAAGGCTTCGTTTGGGACGGCTTTATTATCGCTTCTTAAAACAACTTTTTAGAATAAAAATTAAATTTTTTGTACTTGAAAGCTGCTTTGAGAAGCAGTAAGAAAGCCGTCTCAAATGAAGCCTAAGAGTATAGGCTTGTCCATAAAAATTCTATTTTTCTGTGATGAGTGTAAAGAGAAATTGGCTTCCAGGCACCATTAGTGTAATGAAAATATTCTACTTGAGTAGTGTGAAGCGCCAACATCGCACTTGTTGTGAGACACAAACTTGACACAATCAAAGCCTTCATCTTCTTCAATAAATGAATAGAGGATGATCTTTGGCATAATTTTTGCAGATAGTCAATCCAAATAAATGAGAATTTACCTTTGGCATGGCTGATATTAGTATTGAAGCTGTTGGATATTGTTCCTAGATTTAGGTTGTTTAGGTTTCTTGTATGGCATGTATAGTCATTAGTATAGCTAGTTGTGTAGCTTGTTTGCTTATAAATAGGCTTTAGTTTGTATTAGGCAAGCGCCACGAGAAATAAGAATTTCTGCAGAGTTCTTCCTCCCTCTCCTCCTCAAAAAACTTATGTAGGAAGTGCTTTTTCCTCTCAAGAGAGCAAGGATTCTACAGAAGCAAAGGAGCACAACACCAAAAAAAAATAGGTGGCTTCCCTCTACTACTTAGAGATGATAAACATTTATTGTACTCATAAAATTCATGAGTTAGTTCTAGGAAACCCTACTTAAGCTTAAAATTCATAGGCTAGACTAGCCAAATATTAGTTAGCTTTAAAATTCATGGGCTATAATAAACCCTAGGAGTTCTATCTATCTTAGAAATTCATAGACAGTTAAGTCATAATAAACTCTATAATACTTTGAAATTATTAGGTTAGTTCTAAAAAAATTTGGTCAATCTTGAAATTCATATATTAGATTGGATCTAAACTTTAGCTTGCTTTTCCATCCATAGGCTTAATTATGATTTAGGCTTCGTTTGGGATAACTTTTTTAATGCTTTCTAAAACTATTTTTTAGTTAATTTTTTTTTAAATTAAAAATTTATGTACTAGAAAGTAGTTTTAGAAAGCAATGAAAAAGTTGTCCCAAACGAAACCTTAATTAACTATGGAATTAACTAGGTACTTAACATTGCTTAACTTCGATCGACGTTAACATCCATAGGTTGGACTATGTTATGCATGCACGATCCCTATTTATCTTAAAATCCATAGGGTAGATTAGAACCAAACTCCTCACCTAAATCATAATCAGCCTTAAAAGCTATACACTTCAATGTCCTAAACACTAGTCTACCTTGAAATTCATACAATAGGCTAGAACTAAATTCCCACAAACTATCATCAATCCTAAAGTATTTGTTGAATTCTTATTAACCTAGCAAAGGGTTAGGTTTGCATGAACTCGACTACTCTCCTATGTGAGTTTATCTTATCATACACTACACACTTGACTACTCACATATATGAGTTTCTGCTCATCCCATATGTACTCAAATACCCGTTTATATGAGTCTTCCAATTCCATGTGCACTCAACTACTAGCCTATAAAAGTTTATCTTTTTGGACCATGTGCACTGGTTGCTTGTCTATATGAACCTGACTTATTGTACCCCTATGCACTCGACTACTTGTGTTTGAAAGTTTATATATTTTTATCACATGTGCACTTGGTTACTCACTTGTGGGAGTTTGTGTTATGATCCTATTGTACTTGATTATTGACATATGCGAGATTGGCCTCTTATTTGTGCGCATTGGTCTACTTGCACACTCAGTTACTAGTAAATAATCTACAATCAGACTTATTTTGTCCCAACTTTTGACACATTAGCATATTACATAAAATAGGTTAATTTGGTTAACCTAATCCTAACTCTAACATTTGAGTGCAAAAGAACCCAAATTGGACTTGGTTAATTCGTTAACACCATAGCACAACCTCACACTAATTTTTAAAACCTGACACAATCACTAGTTAACTTAGCTTGAATGGTTCTTTATATATAGATCAAAGTCAAGCAAAAAAACTATGAACTCACCAAATTAACCAATGAAAGCTCCTTTCATGGATAAAGTTCTATTCAAACCCTTATTGAGTTAGATAATCTCTCTAATTAAGTCTATACACCCATGATTGCATCCCTGAATCCAAATAATCCCCTTGAATTTAACCCTTCAATAGGCACCGATTTCTAATCCCAGCCATAGAATCCTTCATAAATTAAATTTGTGTGACCTAACCAATCATCACAGACTATCTTAAACCCTCTAATGGTGAGTCAGTGAAGAATGTTTCAAGTGATAAGTTTATTGTGACAGAAAGATCACTATATGATACATTAAAGTTATTAAAAGCTATTGTGATCCTCTATGAACCCAGGTAAAACTCATTCAATTTAATTAGATAGTTAACAAAAGAAAAATAACTAATTATCAAAACACCTTAAAGTGTCATAATAAATATTTGTTTGGGTACATAATCTAGCAGGATGCTTAGCAAAAGGTATCACTTTGGTGGTTTTTGGAGAAGGGTTAAGGGCACATTTAGGTCCCCAACAATTATACTTTATTAATGCAACAAATTGATGGAACACCTTCCCTAATGACAACCATTAGGCAATACTATATATTAGTTTTCTTAATGAATTAATTTAATAAAAAAAGATGGGAAAATATTACACCTATCAATTGTTCTAATTGGTGAGCTCTCATGACATATTAGTATGATGAAATAGTATAATAATCCAACACCCCTAAAATGTCCCAAGTGTGCTTTCTCAACACATTTTTTTGATAAAATAATTTTAATAATATGAAATTATTTTGGATTCAATATATTGTTTATTAAATACATGAGATTATATAATCATTAAATCTGATATCTTATATTTCTTTAATTATAATAAATGATTCTCCAATCAAACATAAGGATCACACATGTGAGAAATGCATCAGCTTTTTTTTTTCTTTAATTAAAATGCAATTTCCATTTCATAAATTTAGAATTATATAGTGGTGGAACTTTCTATATTCTAAAACAAGCTACTTCAAACTTCCTATGTACATGAACAAAGGAGAAAGTAAGTTGTTCAAAAAAGAGATCAAAGTGATAAAATCGATTTGTTATAATAACTGGCCAAAAAATAAAGATACCCCACAAAATATACTAAAAAAAACAAATATATATTATAAGTAGAAATAGCTCAGATAAATTCTTCACATAACTATTAGTTTAGAACTCTGACATATATGATAAACCATGAAAAAGGAAAGCTAGCAATGAACTCAATGCCTTTAAAATCTTAATCATCAACTAAGATTCCTAATCAACTAAGATTTCATTTGGGATGACTTTCTTATTATTTTGTAAAGCTACTTTTTAATACAAAAATCTCTTGAAAATAGAAAAAAAGCTGTGGTCTAAAGCTATTACAAACGAAGCCTAAGATTCATAATTAACAAAAATGCTAATTTTACTAATCCTTAGAGAAATAACATCCTAAATAAGAATGCAATATTATGGTGCGATTGAATAGCATGAAAAGTAACAGAGAAATGTATTACAAAGGGATGTGTCAACCTTTTTATCTAGTATTTCCATCATCATATGCAAAAAAGTGAGGCAAAAGAATTTTTCTTTGGTAATTTTTTTTTATTTCTCAGCAAACCAAATTACAAAACGCTACTTTCCCTCATGAGTAGTATTACTCAACTAATTTGGAATTTCAATGCATGCTTGCCTGAGGCTTTCAACTTTTCAGTTGAGACTAGAAGCCATCTCAATAATTGCATATGTGGCATTCTATTGCTATAGAATACATCCAAAAAAGCTATGATTTAGAGCTTTTTGACTACAAAATCAATCGCGAGAAAGTAAGAAAGAAAATTTTAGTTTTCGTTTGGGATAGTTTTCTTACTACTTTATGAAATAGCTTTTTAATATAAAATTTTCAAATTCAAAAAAAAAATTGTGCTAAAAAACTGCTTCATAAAGTTGTAAGAAAGTTTTTCCAAACCAAACCTCAATGTCAAAATGCAAGATCAAGGCAAATACATTTATTTAGGAGTAGAAGTGAGGGTTCTAAAGCTCTTCCACTACATTGGTCTCAAGAGACAATATAGTTCTTAGGAGTCATCATGAGATTAGAGATACTATATCATTATATCTTAAATTTCCTTAATAGTTTCAGTTCTTATGTGAGCTCCATTATTCACTCCTGCATTGTTGGAACTATTGCTTTATTCACATATCTTTACACTTCAATACATGTAATCAACTTATGACATGAATAGGAAAGAAAGAAGGATTTTTGGCCATTTTAATGGGACGAAAATATTCCAAACAAAATGTCTTAACACACTTAAACATTCAAAGACATACACATGTAGTATATGTTAGGGACAAAAGAAATTTTAATTAACAAAAATAAAGAATGTTGCATTTGATAATGCAATGCATTGTATTTTAGTAGAATTTTGAGATAAACCAAATGATGCACCACAAATTATGTGTGACCTAGTATAACAAACGTTATCTTAAATGATATATAAATAATAAAATACTTATTTGTAACATGAATTCCAAATTTCAGCATTACATACCACCTCTAGTTGTAGTAAAAAAATACATTACTTATCTACATTTGTATTCAAACCAGCAAAATATCATTACAAAAAATCTCAAACATGACTCTATTATGATGAACAATGCAGATAATCATTCAAATGTTATACCAAAGCATATACCACATTGTAACTATAAGTCATAAATATTCAATAGTAATTAAGTATACAATCTCCACCAAATAGAGAATCAAGAATTGAATTGGTTATCTTCTATAATGTTTATATATTTTAAGATTATATGTCTATAAAGGCTTCAATGGTTTGACCAATATTGTTCTTCCCAAAATGATACACAAATAAACATGAGGAAAGATGAATATGTAGTTGAACATTCAATAATACTATAAAAAAATCTAGATTTGATAATAAATAGAATTTATAAGCCTAATTGGCTTAAAAATCATAGGTTATAATTTATGTGAAAGAAACTTGCTCACAACAAGGATATTCCCATAAAACCAAATCCATTTATCCTCCTTGAGATTCTTTTAAGTTCCATTTTTGCACAAAGGAATGAATATACATTTATGCTTATAAGATACTTTGTAGGCACTTATAATATATTTGTATTATCTGAATGGGTGCAATTACATACTTGTTACATCCTGGAATATTGTTGATCTCATGTTTGTACGAGGTCACTGGGACCTACCTGGGTTTGCCTATGGTGACCTAATGATTGAGGGGTGTACACCACTCAATAATATAGGTCCCATTTAGGACCCAATCAATTCAAATCCAAACTCCACCCTCCAAGTTCAAGCTTTACTCCAATCCCAATCAATCCCTTAATCAACCATCAATCTCACTCCAATCCCATCCAATCATCAACAAGCATTTCTTTGATTGTTAATGATATGGATGAGCCATTCCCAACCATCCAAATCCAAAATCCATTCCAATTTCAAAATTTCAAACCAAATCTAAGGGCCAAGGATTAAGGTCCTAAAACCCTATCCAGGAGAATTTTCAAATCCCATAGAATACAGTCTAATGACCGTTGATTTAGAGTATATCAATTGTATATTATTTAGGCATGTCTCTAAGGTCAACCATCCAAATTTGAGCACAATCCAACATTCCTAGCCCCTGAAACTGAATCCTTTTCCAAAGGTTGCAAAACCTTCAGTAATTTACAACTTATGCCACTAGACTTGCAATCCAATGGATTTTATTCTTGGGACCCTTTACAAACCTTTCAACCACACCTATGACCTTCATTAGAACCTACTGATCAATATTCTACACTTTTCCTAATTCAATTTGATCCAAAATTGACCAGGGGTCAAAATAACCAAAATACTCTTTAAGGGGATTTTTTATCTTTTCCCTAAAATCCAATATAACCTAATCATGTCAAACTCCAAAATTCATTCCAATGGATCCTAAATAACTCTAGGAACACATTGGACCTAAACCTACCTTTTTTTTTTTTTTTGACCTGGTTGTCCAAAATGCCCCTTAAGGATTCAAATGGTCATTTTAAGCCAAATGAAATCCTCTTGACATGAGACCACCTCCATTGAGTTCAAATGATCGATTTGAACCCAATGAACCCAAACTTTGATCTTAGGTCAACTTGGTTGACCAAGTCAACCAAGTTTGACCTTATCTCCCATACACTCCCAACCTTTCCAAATTTCTTAACCAAGATCATTCCAAGTCCATTTATGCCTGTGGGGATGACCCATTGGGTCCCTAAGAGACCCCTCTTGAGGACCCAAGCTTTGAGCTTGATTGGGTTAGCCACTTGGCTTAACCAAATTGCCCAAAGAGAGGTCTCCTTTGAGCTATTTCCTAATCCAATACAAATTGAATCCAACTAATGGTACCATTAGGTTCCTTATAACCCAATGCACCTACCATACTCGGCCCAATCCTTGGGTTTACTTGGGTCAACCATTGGACTAGCCCAAAAGGGGCCAAAACCCCTTTGACCCAAGCCATTGCACACAATAGACTCAATTGGATCCAATTTACACTTTTATTGAGTTCACCATTACCTAACATATCTCCCTTATTAAACCCAAACCTTATCTTGACCCTGGTTGAGCCCAAACTAACCCAAACAGAGCAGATTGGGGTCAATCTGAGCTCTCCAAATAAGCCAGACCATTCCAAGCCCAATTGAGCTCATATTTGAGCTCACCGCGTCCCTAGTGACCTTTCCAGATAAGCTTGACCTAGGCCCTGGCCAGCGGCGGCCGGAAATAATAGAGAAGGAGCTTCGGTGGACCCCCCCCCCCCATCTCTGGTCTCATCCAAAGGCTTCCAAAGCCTGGGCCCATCAACTTCGAGCTCACGGGCCTCTAAAAGGATGTCCCCTTCCACCTAGAGGTCATCCAATGGCTTGGCCAATCTATCCCGCTCGTCCATGGTAGCGGGAATGAGTTGAATCGGACAGCTTAATCAATATGCATTTATTAGCCTCTAGGCTTTCAAAAATCCAGAGCTCGTAGAGCATTCCTCAGTCATGTTCTAGTCTCCCAACCTCTTCCAATGACCCGTTCAAGCAAACTCCAGCAAAGTTCATGCATAATCTGCTAAAAGTCGTACCTCCAGCCATCCTCTAGTCTCGGCATCTGAAGGAGAACCATTCACCTTCATCCCCTGAAGCTTCTCGAGAGAAAAACCCATTAGTTGGGGTTTTCTCCATGGTGAGAACTCCTTCCCGAGTTCCTAGATAGGTAGCAATGGTTAAGTCTAAAGAGAACTTTCAATTCAACAGATTTCCACCATTGGATTGAAAGCTCTGATCATCATGATCCTCTCTGTGAAATTTTATGAGCTTTCACCAGTGAGTCCAGATAACGTCGGAGAAGGCGTGTGATTACGGAGACCTGCTAGAGGTTGAAGACAAAATCAGAGTTGTTGATCTCAATCAATGGCTCCGATTATATCCCGCGGTCTCGGACCACTTTAAATCCCAACTGTTTGACCGTTAATCGGACGGGCCATGTTTAATCTGTGTTGCCTAGCCATCCAATAATTATTACCCCGCCAATCAAGACATGCCGCGTGAAAAGCGCAAGGCTGGCTGGATAAATGGATTTTTAATTTCACAAAAAAAACTTGGGATCTTTGAAAATTCATATCTCGCTCCACACTTAACCATTTTAGGTGTTTTTAGGCTCGTTGCAAAGATCTCAAGGAGATCTATAAAAGCCTTATTATCTTAAGCCATGATTGCATCTGTATTAGTGTCAATTTCAATTTGAATATGTTTTTAATATTGCATTTGCATGCTTGATTTGAGGTCACCATGGCTTGGGAATTTGGAGGATTGAATTTGGGCATGTTCCTGACATGTACAAATTTTCTCCCCACGGTTTGAGGAGTCTAAGGGCATTTTCATGTCAATTTGATTTTAAGGGTCATGGTTTGACCCTTAAAATTAAATTGATGCTATGATCTTCCAAACAAGATCTAGGGTTTTATTTTTGGTGTGATGATAGTGCTTAGCATAAGGACTGTAGAGCCACTGATTTTACCCAAATAAGAGCTTAGGATAGATGCCTAGGATTTTTCTAAGGTGATTTAGATGTCACTTTAGGTGGCTTGGTTAGCTACCTTAAAAAGTTCCACTTGTGCTCAAATTCAATGCGTTTGGACCTTGAGATCAGGTGATCTCATGGTCCAAATTTCACTGAATTTAGTGCCCATTTGGTCCACCAATTGGGAACCCCAAAATCTATCCCTAAATTTGACCTAGAACCTTAAGTAATTCACTAAAAATTCATGTTAAATCCAAAAATATTACTTAAGGATTCTAATTGACCATATTTTAACCCTTAATCTAGAAAAAATAAGACACCAATTAGTTAACCCTTAGTTTCACCTTAATTCAAATTTTAAGGTAAATCAATAATTAATTTAAATAAATAATTAAAAAAATTAAAATTATGAAAAATCCTCAAATGCTTGGAAACATCCCCTAGGTTATTTCTAACCTTTGTGGGTGATTCCAAGAGGTTTGGGGCTGATTTGGATCAAAATCATTAAAATCTTCTTAATTAAAATAATTTTAAAAATTAAATAAATACACAAACTTCAAAAAATCATAACTAATTCTAAAAAATTCCAAATTGATCAAACTCAAATTAAAATCTAATATTTTACAAAAATATCAAACCTTCAAAAATCAGTTTAAGTTAAAAAGTCAACAATTCAGTCAAACTTAAGTCAAAATCTTAAAAATTCATAACTTTTTTTAAAAAACTCCAAATCAAGTAAACTCAAAGCATAGTTACTCATTAAAAGTCCTAACATTTATTAAAAATATGAAACTTTCAAAATTCACTTTAACTTTAAGACCAACTTTCGTACCCTTAAGTAATACGATTAAAATAATTCCAATAATTCTAAAAAATCCAATGATTAATAAAAATTCCAAAAAACTTCAATTTGGTTAATAAAACCATTTAACCAATATTCTAATACAAAACAACTACTATAGAGATAAAGTTTTTAGGATGAACAACTCCGGACTGTGGGGCTATATGTCCTAAGGAAGCTTAGTTCCTCGAGCTTAGTGGCACAACGCCATGATTGAATCCAATGGAGTATAAAACATCAAAATTAAATCACTTTTAATTATTTATCCAAATTAAAATCCTTAATTCAAATATATCAACAAGGTTTTTAGGATGGACTATCCCGGGCTGCGGGACTATGTGTCCTAAGAAAGTTTGATTCCTCGAGCATAGTGGCACAACACCATGAAATTTTTGATGGAAAACATAAACTAATTTAATTTTTAAAATTAATAATTATTTTAATTAATTAAGATTAATCAACACTTAATTTCTAACCAACTAAATCAACTTAATCAACTCCAATTGATACTAAGTAACTCAGGCCTATGAGGTTATTAAATTAGTCTAAAAAATGTGAAAATAAACTTCACGACCTCGGCGTGAAACAAATGTAGTGATATTTTAATAATTATAATATATCTTAATTAAGCTTTAACACATTAATACTTAAACTCAAACTTAAATATCACTTTTAACCTTTAACATACTAAAACATTAGACAACATCAATAAATAATCTAGTTTAGGATCTACCTTAGCCATATGCTCTTCTACACACACTTTAGATGATTTGCTAGGACAATCGAATTTAGATCTATGCTAGGTTAGTGTTTACTTTTCTAATGTGTGCTGGATTTTTGAGATTTCATTGCATGTTACGATTGAAATGTTTGATGTGAGTGTTTTTTTTACTTTCAATGTATTTTGTGGATAGATGGTTGATTGTGCGTTAGATTTAACCCTTGGTTAGAGATGATTTATACTAATTTAATATTATGCAGGTGGCCACGCTTATACAGGATAATAAATGGGGCTAAATAAATAATAAATATAACTACTATAGGTACTTCAGTTGCTTGGCCCCTAAATAAAAAAGAATGTGGTCAAGTGTGTTTATTTTTTGTACATATATATAACTACTTGAGAATTGAGTTGATTATTAAATACTTAGGATAACCTTATATAAGAGTCTATATTTTTTATTTCATATTAATGTAGTATATTCAAGTATTGAGTTGTGAAAGTTACACTTTGAGTTTGGGATACACAAATTCAAAGTTGGATTCCAAAGAGGAAAGAATACCCCTTAGGGGATAATCCTTTTCCATTTGGAAGCTCATGTTTAGATCACTTTCATACCCAAAGTGGAAAGAAAAACCTCTCCTTCGGGGAAAGAGTTTTCTTTTTCATTTAGGTATCCAGTTACGAAGAATATAAGGAGTCCGAAGAGGAGAAGACCGATGAGTTAAAGACAAAGAGTATCCACTCAAAGTCACTTGCGTATGTACTAAGATTAAAATCCTAGTTTGTTGTTAGTGGTGCCTGACCACTTTTAATTTTTGTAGACCCTGGAATGTAATAAATGGGGTATTTGCATACGAACTTTACTTTAAGGAATTAATTATATTGATATGTTTGTGTTGATTTGATTATATATAAGATTGCCTAATTTTCCTAATTTTTTGGCGATTGTGTGTCATTTTTATTTTAGCATGGATACGTGGAAGCTCATGAGGGTGCGTCAAAATTTTTTTACTCAAATTTAAATAAAATTTTTAAGATAACATAGAAACTCTAACGGTCTAAGAAATAAGCCCAGGACCTCAGGGAGTTCGCATAACATATTGCTACACTTTTCTCTTCCTTTTGTTAGGCACATCAATACTGTAGGTTTTGGCAGACCACCTAGTATATAAGGGTGCAGATCTGTCAAGGGAAATCTCTGCAATCTCTAGGATAAAAACTTTTTTATGACTTTTTAAAAACTCCTTTATTCTAATTTTAAGTACTAATCGAGTCAATCAGCATACATTGCATTAGAAATATATTTAAAATAGTCTAAATTTTAATTGTATCTATCTTTAATATTTTCACCCAACATAAGTCAAGGACCCACTTAGGACAATCTCTAGATGTCGATCCCAGATCTTCAAAATCTTAATAAAAAATATCCATACCACTCTTTCATAAAAAAAACCAGACTCATGGATTTAAAATCGACTAGATAATTAACTGAGTCATTAATCCAGGCCGAGGTAAGTCCAAGATTTTGCATTGCATTAGTTAGGTTCGGGTCACCATTATTTGATGCCCAATTTAAATTTAGGATTCAGTGTAGATGTTGAATCATAAGATCCCAAAACTTCGAGAATATGACTCCAAAATTTTAATAAAATGTTCAACTCAAACTAAATCTCTTTCAATCTAAAATTTAAATAATGTGCATTACATAGTGAGATTAGGTCAGGGCACTTCTAAATTATTTTAGAATCTCAAAGTACCTCATACCCTTCTTCTTTTGAATCCAAAAATAAGTGCTCAATCTTGCTCTAATCCCACTTAAAATTCCAGTTTCACCTCCTTCAACATTACTCCTAAAAATTCTCCAAACAAATTCTACCATTATTTTAATCGAGAGTATTCATAGAAAATTCTGATTTTCTATGATGTAATTAACTACGATTGATCGATTGCGCTCGTAGGAGATTTAGAACTCGCATCCATTTTTAAAATTGATTTTTCAAAACTTAATTGATATTTCTTTTGGGAAATCAAATTTATAATGATCGTTATCATCATGTTTAAATGATTATTAACGAATTTTATCTTCTTCGTCGGAAGAGACATATCATTTATTAGAATGAATTCGAATATGAAACTAATGATCACTTCTCTTGTTTACCATAGTTTGATATTTGGCTAAACTTCATTTTGACCCTCTGGGTCATATGTTGTCTTACCTTAAATCAGGCTATGATATTTAAGAGCAAAACTATAATTCTGAATTTGAACTCGTTTGGGGATTTTATTTTCACCTTCCAAGACGATAAATCACCTATAATGATTAGTTTGATTTCAAAATTAAAATTAGTCTTCTTTGAAAAAATTGAACCAACGACGATCGTCATCGTCATGTCCGAACAATTATTAATCAATGATATCTTCTTCCTTATGAGAGATATATCTTTTGTTAATAAGGCTTTAGGCATGAAATTAATGATAATTAACCTAGAATATCATAGTTAGAAATTAGAATATCATAGTTAGAAATTAGATCAAACTCCATTTTGACCTTTCGAGGTCATATGTAGTTCTTTCTTGAGTCTAGTTATGATATTTGAGGTAGGATTTGCAATTGTAAATTTAAACCCTGTTTTGAAATCTTATTTTCACTTCTCGAAGTGGTATGACTTTTCTAATGGTATGTTCGATCTCAGAATTTAAATCCAAAGTCAATTTCAAATTTCTAAAGAAAATTAACCCTTTTCAAAACCCGCTTTCAAAACTTCCACCAATAAGTATTTTCGACAGTAGAGAATATAAAATTTAATGTAATAGCTTTGTAAAAAGATCCAAAACACAATCAAGTAAAAGAGAGGGGTGTAGCATTCATAAGAGACACCAGAGTTTTTATGTGAAAACCCTTAAAAAGGGGGTCAGGAAAATCTTGAGTCCTTGCCTAGTTTAAATGAATCCACTACTATTAGAAGTTAATTACAAATAAGGCCCTTCCTTAAAAAGAAGGCCTTAGCTCGATGTAGCAAATATACAACATATAATGTGCATTACATAGTGAGAGTTGGAAGAATAAGTGTTGACATGTTCGTTTGGTCAGCTGGACCACAGTTGGCAAACAATTGTTGGAGGAACCTTAATCAGCTCGCAACGGAGTCGAAAAGATCATCATCGGGTGATGACGATCGGAGAGACCTTAGTCTGGAGATGGTGGTTGGACAAATCATAGTCTAAAGGCGACGGAGGTCGGAAAGATCGTAGTCGGGTGACGGTGGTTGGAATGACCGTAGTCAATAGATGATGGAGGTTGAAAAAACTATAATCGAACGACGATGGTCACAAGGGCCATAGTTGGTGGGCAGAGGAGGTCAGAAAGATTATTGTTAAGCGACATTGGTCAAAAGGACCGTAGTCAAATGGAGACGGAGGTCAGAAAAACCTTTATCGAGTGACGATGGTCTAATGGATCATAGTCGACAAGGGACGTAGGTAGGATTGATTGTAGTCTAGTGATGGTCAGTGGTCGGGCATAGATTCTGCAATAGTCTAGTGATGGTTGGTGGTCAAGCGTAAATCTGACGTTAGTTGGTGATCGGGTGGAAGCCCAAAGATAACTGGTGGTCCTGGGAAGTCCGACGATGGTTAGTGTCTATTCGTAAAATCCTGCATCAGTTGGTGGTTAGGTGGAAGTTTGGCGAAAGTCCGACGAAGGTTGGTGGACTAGTGGAAGTCTGACGGCGGTCTGTGGCCGAGCATTAATCCCTCATTAGTTGGTGGTCGGGCTAAAGTCTGGTGATATGTGGTGGTCGGACGGAAGTCCGACGATTGTTGATGGCAGGGCGAAAGTCCGCCAAAATCCAACAACTTTTGGTGGTCGGGCGGTGATCGAAAATGAGTCTAGTTGCAAGAGAACTCTGATTTTTTTTCCTTTCCTCTCTTCATTCTCTTCCTTGCTTGGTTCCCCCTAATGAGAAATGAGGGGTCTATTATAGTTTTTTTTTTTGGGAGTGGCCTAGTAAATAGGGAGAATATCAAAGGCATGTTGGGAGTGTTTTGAATAGACAACCAATATCGACTCCCTTGATCGTGGACCGTTTATCGAGTATTTGAGTATCTTAATGGTATCAAAATTTGGCGTTCTTGGGCTCGTTGGATTCCTCTGGTCTATTTGCTCGATTTGACTATAAGCATGCATAGTGGGAAATTGTTTTGTCATCTAATTTCTGATTTGAACCTTTCAAATGTGCTTCAGGTCTTTTATTTGGACCCATTCGGGCTCAAATTGGGACAAATTTAGTGTCGTTGCGTTCGTGTTTTCAAGACGTTCAGTTCAGTTATAAGTTTACTAAAATCAGAGTTCGTATGATCCCAGATTTAATTTCAAATGTTTCCAACTCAATTTTGCCTCAAGATTTGTGTCCGATGATGATTAATTTTTGATGATATATCAATACTAAATGTTGGTTATGGATTTTTGGTCAAGGAAATTCTCATTTATCATTTTATAACAACATTGTTCTTAAATCAGATAAAAATGAAAGAAAATTTATTTTATTTTTACTATGTTCAATTTGGCTGCTTTCATTGTAAGCACATATCAGAAATTGTCATTTCACTTTTCATGCATTTAGTATGTGAAAAATGGAATGATGACATTACATAAGTTTGTGAATTTTAAACCTCCAAGTTAATTTTTGAGTTTTTTGTGGGACTACTTTCTTATTACTTTTAACGACAACTTTCTAATACAAAATTTATTTGAATACGAATAAATGAAATATGAATAAATGACGGTATAAGGGGTGTTAAGAATTTTATGAAATATTTAAAATAAAAAATTATTATTTTTTCTTATATTTTTTTATTTCTGATATCATATTAATGGAAGTGCATACTATTGCTTTTGACACAACTTAGCTATGTCCATTATTATCGATCTATCATATTGAAAATCATGGGGATGGATAGATTTGGCTGAGACAAATTGTATTAGGATTATTGTTTATGCCCCTTCTTATTGTGGTTTTTAGTTGTGTGAATGAAAAGCTTTGTGTTTATAAATATTAAAGAAAAAAAATCTCTTTAAAATAAATTTTAGATAGCAAATCATAGTTACGGCCTTGACACAAAAGTATTTATAGTCCGAATGCTGATGGAAAATAAAACTGATTTGTTGTTACAAAGAATGGACTTTATAACATTGACTTTAAAGAAAAGACTTATTGATCATAAAATATATAATATGTCACCACCCATAAATTTAATTGGAAGAATTATTCTTATTTCTATTTTTTGAATTTTTTTTTGAAATTTAGTATAATTTCTCTCATATCAACTCACATATATAAATAAATAATTGGATTGTCAAGAGAATATATCTCTAAATATAAAAATATCTCCAATATGAACTTTAACTTTATCAACCTATTTTCTACTAAGGTGGGGCTTACCCTTTTCTAAAATGACATGTAAGTAATAAAAATGAGCAACTCATGCTCACTAAACTATGCGAGGTTTACTAAAGAATTCAATATTCACTTGTTGTTTAGGCATATCATACACATAGATGAAAAAATTACGTGTGTGCACACTCTTATAATTATACCTGTATTGCATAAAATGTAAAATAGTTGTTACGACTTAACTTGATATGACCGATATCACATAGGTCATATCATGCCTGATCATGACAAGAACAAAAAATTGATCCTAAGATTCAGTTGAAGAAGTGCTGAGAAAAATTAAACTTTCAATTTATATCACACAAAGCTATTACTGAATACAATATAAAGTCGAAGACTAAATCTCAAAAATGAATTTTCTAAATATCATCCTAAAATACATATACAATATGAGATCTATTTACAACAACGCTTGGGTATAGAAAGTACAAGAAACTCTCGTTCAGGGGTGGAACTGTTGGTTGTTTAGGGGGGGCAATTGCCCCCCCTTAAAAAAAATTATTAGAGAGGGGGTAATTAGGTAACTTGACATCAAAAATCTCTTATCCCCCCCCCCCTTGACCTAACCCGCCGAAATCGACAAAAAAAAATAAAAAATAACAGCGGAAGAAGTTCGCGTTCGGGCAAGACGGAAGGCTTTGAGACTTCGTCGGCTCGTCGGCTTCGAGTTCGGTGATTCTTGCAACTGCGCAAGAGGAAGGTTCGTTCGTGAATCTGGAGATTGGATTTCACCATTCTCCAAGTTGGTCATTCGTTCGTGAATCGCCGTCCGTTCGTTCGTGAATCGTCGTCCGTTCGTTTGTCTGGAATCTAAAGATTGGATTGGGTCCGTCGTCCGTTCGTGAATCGCAACTTGCAAGGGCCTCCGACATCAGGAGTTAGGAGATCGAGGTAAGTTTTGATTTATGAATACATTGCTTGATTGTTTTGTTTGTTATTTTTTGGTTGATTTGCTGTTATTTTTTGATTGTTTTCTAAGTTTTGATTCCGGCATCAACTTGATTTGCTGTTGAGAAGTCCCTTAAAGAAAATATTTTTTATTTTTTATTTCTTAACAGGAAAGCTGAGTGATGAGTGATGAGTGCTGAAATATAAAATTTATGCAAATATATTTTAATTTTTAAAATTTTTATCATCTTACAGATATAAATTATAGAGCATCACTTATGTTGAAATCCTTGTAAAAATAACTTTTTAATATAGAGAAAATTTTGGATTAGAAAATTCTGATCAAAATTAAGATATAAATAGGTTCTAAAATGCTTACTGTTAATTACCGCCCCTAAGCAACCAACACTCCATTTTCCTAATAGATTCAATTTAGGAAGTGTTGTTTTGCTATTTCTAAATGCAACTTGAATTGTTGTCCGCTTACGTCTAAATCAGCCTGGTCTAAATGCAACTTGAAACATTTAGACAAAATTCTATAATTCTTGTTTTGTGTTAGAAATGCTAAAAGAGATTCTTATGATAATAATTTTGAAATTGTTATTTTGCTATTTCATTGTTTGTTATGATGTAAATATTTTGATTGACAGTCGCTTTTCTTTGGTAATAAATTTCATTTTAGGGTTTTGAAAAATAAAGCGTTATTTAAAGAGGAAAGAGCGAATACAAATTGACATTAACAATCTCCCAGCAGATCCAGGACTCTGACCTCCTATTTGGAGTTATGATGTAAATGATAGAGATAAGATTCAGAGATCATATCTATTGAAGGGTCCCCATCAACCGAGAAGTCATCAATTTCCCCAAACTTTATATGGAAATATTGCACATAGGTTCAATCCGAATTGGTTTGATGAATACTCTGATTGGTTAGAGTACAGTGTGCAGAAAGACGTTGTTTACTGTCTTTATTGCTATCTATTTAAACCTCAAGAGCAGATTATTAAAGGTAAAGGTGATGGGGATTCATTTATTGGAGAAGGTTTCAAAAATTGGAAGAAAAAAAAGAAAAAAATATTATGTCACGTTAGAGATCACAATAGTGTACATAATAAAGCTAGACAAAAATATGAAGATCTGATGAAGAACCAAGAACAGAGTGTTCCAGCTTTATGGTTAAGAAAAGATGACCAGAACAAAAAATAATATAGGATTATGTTGACTGCAGCCATTGATTGTGTTAGATTTTTGTTACGTCAGGGATTATCATTTCGTGGGCATGATGAGTCGTCCAATTCAGATAATCGAGGAAATTATTTAGAGCTACTTGATTTTCTAGCTGATCATAATGAGGAAATTAAGACAGTGGCATCTGCATATGCTAGCTCAAATCTGAAGTTAACTTCACCAAAAGTCCAGAAAGAAATATGTTTTGCTGCATCAGCTCAAACTTTAACATATATAATGAAAGATATTGGTAACTCATACTTCTCACTTATAGTTGATGAATCCCGTGATATTTCTACGAAAGAACAAGTTGTTATTGCAGTGCGATATATGGATAAGTTGGGTCAAGTGATTGAAAGATTTATAGGCATCAAACATGTCACATTCACTAATACAGTTACACTGAAGGTAGCCATTGAAGACATTCTAGCTAAACACTCGTTGAGCATACAAATGATACGTGGTCAAGGTTATGATGGGGCATCTAATATGAGAGGGAATTTCATAGTTTAAAAGCCCTTATTCTAAATGATAACCCTCAAGCATTTTATGTTCACTATTTTGCTCATCAACTCCAATTATGTTTGGTAGCAATGACAAAAAATCATTGGCAAGTAAAACATCTCTTTGAGTTCACTTCTAGAATAATTAATACTATTGGGACTTCTTATAAGAGATCAGGTGCTCTTAAAAGTATTCAGCATGAGAAAGTATTTCTTTATCTTAAAAATGGAAATCTCATAAGTGGCAAAGGTTTGAATCAGGAGACAAATTTACAAAAATATAGTGATACTCGTTGGAGTTCACATTTTCATTCTCTGATTAGTCTTATGCATATGTATGCTTCTGTGATCAAGGTGCTAGAGATTGTTAAGGAAGAAGGGGTTCATGATCAGCAATCAGTTGAAGCGGGTGTTCTGATTGATATAATGGAGTCTTTTGATTTTATCTTTACAATGCATTTGATAATTGATATATTGGGCATTACGAATAAGTTATCACAATCATTGCAAAGAAAAGATCAAGGCATTGAAAATGCTATGAAATTGGTTCAAATTTCCAAACAACGACTGCAACTTCTAAGGGAGAATAGATGGAATCGTTTACTAGATGAAGTGTCACGTTTTTTGTGGTGTTTTTGAAGTTGTTGTTCCAAACATGAATGAAACATATAAAACTCGTCGTCGATCAGTAAGAGGAGGTGAAGATAAAACAAATCTATATCATTATCGTGTTGATTTATTTTATACATTAGTTGACATGCAACTTCAAGAGCTAAATAATCGCTTTTCTGAATCAAGTGCTTAGTTACTTATGTGTATGTCATGCTTAAACCCAAGTGATTCTTTTCGTGCTTATGATGAGAGAAAATTGATATGTCTAGTAGAGTTATATCCAAGTGATTTTTCTACAATTGAGGTTATTGCTCTTAAAAATCAATTAGCAACGTACATTATCGATATGCGGACCAGTGAAGAGTTCTCCTCTCTAAGAAGCTTTGATGATCTTGCAAAACAGATTGTTAAGTTCAAGAAGAATGATGTGTATCATTTGGTTTACAAACTTATTGCTTTATCATTAACCTTACCAGTTGCTACTGCTACGGTGGAGAGAGCATTTTCAGCCATGAAAATTATCAAACATCGACTGCGTAGTAGGATGGGTGATGATTGGCTCAACGATTGTCTTGTGCCTTACATTGAAAAAAATGTATTTGATTTGATTCCCAATGAAGATGTTTTCCAATATTATCAAAAAATGCAAAATAGATTGATAAAATTGTAATAACTTTCAATTTCCTATCATAATGGCATACAAGATTTCACTTTGAATTATGTACTTTTTTTTATATTAGTCTATTATACTAAGAAAATTTTGCCCCCCCCCCCTAAGATGAAAGGTTGGTTCCACCCCTGCTCCCGTTTATGGAATGGTTGTCGTTAGTGTTGACGGATTTGGTTGAATAAGCGAGCGAACGAAAGAAACACTTGTTGCCGTCGACAGATTTACGGGAGTTGACTGAATAAGCAAGCTCCCATTGACGGATTTCCGGGATTTGACTAAATAAACATGCAAACGGAAGAAAGCTTTTGACGGATTTACGAGATTTGGTTAAACAAGCAAGCTCCTGCCGTCGCTGTTACTTTCGATCGACCAGAGGTCCAAAGTCTAAACTAACAACTCGCATCGAGTCGATTGCTTATGGGTCGGGTCGGGTTAATCCTAACCAAAATGGATTCGAATCGGATCAAAATCTGCCTGACCAAAATGGGGTTGTATCCGAAGATGACACTATTTGACACCCCTCCTTTACCCAGTCCTTTGTTCGCCTTCCCAGCCCCGCTCTCTCTAATCTCTCTTTGATTACTGTGGTACCGCCCCTCGCTGCTCATCTGCTTGTTAGATTTTATTTTCGCACACTCGGGCCTGTCTATTATCTCAATAATTTCTTCTTTGGTAGATCAATTGTGACTCTGCAAAGCCATGACCGCCGATCAAAACCCTAGCAGCTCCACGGCTCCGGAGCAGCCATCAAAACCCCCGCCTAAGGATCTAAAGAAGAAGAAGGAAGATAAGAAGGATGAAGATCTGGTGACTCCCTTGCTAATCCTTTTTCTAATTCCATGAATTTTTTTTTTCTTGACGTTGCGCCTAGCGCAAGTAAGAATCGTAGGCTCCGATTTGCTTTAATCGATGCTAACACTGACGTTGTTCTGAGCTGTTCAGTCTGATGAGGACCTGGCTCTGAAGCAGCAGCTGGAGCTGTATGTCGAACGCGTGCAGGATGATAATCCCGGCGTTCAGAGGCTCGCACTAGAGAGCATGAGGTATTTTATTGGGTTGATCCAGGGCGTTAATCTTATTTACAGTTAGACTAGTATATAACTCAGAAGAAATAATTTCCAATGTCGTAGTTGGATTTTAGTTTCTCGTGGAAGTTTGGAATCTTGTCCATTCTCGTTAAATCTTCTTTTAACTAGTTGGCGCCGTTCTTTTATTTTTCCTTTCCTTTTGTTTGTAGACAAGAAATTCGGTCAGCAACAAGCTCAATGACATCTGTTCCTAAGCCTCTGAAGTTTCTTCGTCCACATTATGGAAAATTGAAGGCGTACTTTGAAACAATGATTGATTCTGACCTAAAGGTTTTAAAAATTTTATGGGCAACTGTGCCTTATGCTATCTTTCATTATTGATAATATTCTCATTGCTTGCTGAGTTTGTTGTATTGCAGAAGTACCTAGCAGACATACTCTCAGTGTTGGCATTGACCATGGCTGCTGAAGGAGAAAGGGTTAGACTACTAAATATTCCATGATCACCATTTAGCATTTATTTTCGTTAAGATGTTCATTGAGCTGTCCACAAAATTGTTGTGTTATCATAAAACTGGGAGGTTGGCCGCATTCTTGGTTGTAACCTCATGAGTTTCACATTAGGTTGTCCATGCACAAGTATGGCAACATTATTTTATCATCCTATGACACTACAGTCTAGCAATTTCTGAATCATGCATCTGCATATATATATTATCTCCCATAGTTTTTGCCATTATATGCTATTGGCTTTATAAGATGTCCTTATTGTGATGAGTTTGTCTTTTTATTTTCACATATCTCTCTTATAGGAGAGTTTGAAGTACAGATTGTTGGGTTCTGAAGGAGACATTGGTTCATGGGGCCATGAATATGTACGGTAAGTTATTTCTTGGAAACAACATATGTGTTTACTTTATATGAAATGTAAAAGAAATTGAATTATTTAAGAAAAGCATGCACCATTTTCTTAGTTTTTTCTTTATATACTTGAATCAACATCATCTTCATTAGGGTTATAATCGAGTCGAGCATATCAAGGAATAGACTTGGCTTGTTCATTATAAGTCCTTCAAGTTTGATAAGAGCTTGAGCCAAGCTCTCACATATCTGTTCTTACTTGGTTTGTTTAGAATTGTCTATGATCGGGCTTGACTTGTACTTGGTTTGCAAAAATTAATTGTACGAGTTCTTATACGAGTTAATAAACAAGCTCAACAAACATGTATTAAATGGATTTCCATTTTGTTATCATATAAACAAATAATTTTATAGGTATAAATGAACAAAAAAATTCAATAAATTTAAAATTATCATCTAACTAGTCGTTACTAATTAAACAATCAATAGTTAAATAAGATAGTGGCAGGACTAAAAAGAAATAAGGATTGAGAAGAAATATTAAACATCAAAATATTCGATTGAAAAAAAAGACATTAGGTTGGTGAATCCTTATGAGTTGATGACATTTTGTAGAAGGTGCATTGAGAGCTAAGATGACATACTAGTTGTAAGAAAGTTGTCAAGATAAAAACGTGTTCAACTTCGATTCTCGTACATGTTTTCTTAGATTCTTACATAGGCTTATGGGAGAAGATGCATCGATGGCTAAGTTGGAATGCTCTCAGGCTTGCATCAACACTTTAACTGCTTCTAATATTAGATGAAGAATATGTAATCATCTCTGAAGGCTTTGATTCTTATCATAATCCTAATGGCATGCTTATATAAGCTCAACTCTTGTGACCTTAGGCAACTGGATTATGGAGATTGAAAGTGACTAAAGTATCGAATGGTATATGAAAAATGATAGTATGAGAGACAAAAGGTAACCTAGCATAATAAAAAAATAATAATTTATTAATATTAATAGGTAATTTGAATGAGTTGCATCCAAAAAAATTTAGTTGAATATTATACAGGCCACAATTTAGCTAGTAAGCCTTTAATAAGTTACTTGTTGAACAATAAATAAGTTCCTGAATTTAAATAAATAAATTGGATAGTGTTCAAACTTAGTTCATTTAACATTCGAGATTTTAAAAATATTCAAACTTATTCAATTACTAATTTTAATGACTTGAATGAGTATTGATTAAGTGAAGTTTGAGCTGTTCATCAAATGCATTTGTTCACTTACAACCCTAATCATCATTTGTTGCATCCCAACTATTGGAGTTTTGCTTGATGAGTTTCCTTATACAAGTTTTGTACCTTTGGAATGCAGAAAGTGCAAATAAGTTAATGCCCTATCTTATATAAACTTTAATAAATTCAAAACCTTTGTCATTCATTCTCTCTTGAATGCAAACCAGTCTCATGGTACCTGGTCATATTGCATTTCAGGATAAATCAAGACCATGTGTAATTATTTCTTCATTCTTTATACTTTTTAATTAACCGAAGTGGTTGATCCTACTATAAATCAAATTAATTATTTGATGCAAACATTATTTTTAAGCCTATACTTTAATACCCTCTTCAAAAGCGTCATTGTAGGTCTTTTAAGGCCTTGTTTGATTCCACTTAATATCTCCATTTTGAGGTTCAATAAGTCAACATCGGTTATTTTAAATGTTTGGAAGAACAACTTATGTATAATTCCTTTTCACATAACTTCATTTTTTTATCAGTTATAATTTCAGACTCCGGTTCCAAAAATTAAATTGTCCAAATTACCCCCACCCAAGTACTCATGTCTACCACCTTCGTCTTTTCCTTAGTCTACTCTACAAAAATATCCTACGCGATTTCAAAATGTAATTAAAACCTGAAATAGAGGAGGGAAATCTCATTCTTGTTTTGGATGAAATTATAGCAAAAGTACCTTCTATTCAAGTAAAACTAAAATTATTTTTCAAATATTAATATTCAAATCAATAAACAAATTTGTGTAAAAGTTTACAATTAAATTCAATAAAAACAAATTTTAATTTTTGGTTTATTGCAAAGTTAGTAAGTTATTGATTTTCATAATTTCTATTGTATTATTGACTATATTTTTCATTTTCAATATCCAAAGTATAAAGTTTTCATATGTAAAGTTACTTAAAAAAATTAATTACATATTCTTAAATTTCAGAGATGGATAATTTAGTCTTTTATAGCAAAATCGTTAAAGTTGAACACCTAAACAAACAATTAATATATTCTTTCAGGTTTTAATAAGCACTTTTAAAAATGTCACTCAAACAATATTTCATTATTCTTTCGGTTTCGGATTTTGGCTTCATTCTGTGCGGCATGCGCAGTAGCCTTCCTCGAAGAGTTAAAGTATTAGGGCTTCCACGAAGAGCAGAAGACGGAGGTCGTCCAACTAGTCCGTTTTACGCGTGAAAAGCAGAACACGCGTTCGGGCTTCCGCGAAGAGCCGCATACGGAAGGTCGTCCGTTTTATGTGGGAAAAGCATAATGCGAGATTGTGATTTGGGATGGAAAAGAAATCTAATAATACTATTTTGATTTAATTTGTAATTAATGAGTCATAAATATACTTAATTAGAGATTACTAATGCAGACACTGGGGGCATGTGCCCCTAGGGGCCCCCATACTGCATCCGCCCATTCTTGCATCTTCTTGAATTGTTCATCTTGAGCTTCACTTCAAGTTGCGAAAGCTCCAAACAACCCAAATGCACAAGTTCATCATCACTATGATTCGTACTCGACCATTTAACTTGTAAATCATTTAGCAAGCTATTAGATGGCACCACAAAAGTTTTTTTATTGTCAAATTGCTGATAAGTCAATCATATCGTATGATATACACTCTCATCTTTGCATGTCCTGTCAGTATTTTTCAATTCTATTTATATTTTTAAATGGTATTATCCTGGGGGTAGCAAAAAAATATAACACCGATGGGGGTCCTTAATGATAACTTGCTATTCTTGCTTGTTTTATTGTCTTAAATGCACAAAATTTCCAATGATTTTATATTGCAATACTTGCCTGTTTTCATTTCCTTTCTGATTATTTTTTTAATTGGTGAAATAGGAATCTTGCTGGAGAAATTTCACAAGAGTTTGCCAAGCGTCAGGTAGGCCTGAACTTCTAAAAGCTTGATAGCTGAGAATTGCGAGTCATGTTTTCATTTTTTGATTATATGTACGAGTTCTTGCTTGTTGCATTTAGCATTTTGGACTTGACGTCTTGAGTCTTGAAGCCTTTCTGGTTGCCATGTTTTGCTTTCTTTTTGTTGGTGTTATTGAAAAATTAACTCATTTATAGAGTAGTTTGCATGTTTCTAGTTTAACTAAACTCGCCATATTGATCTAACGCATTAATATTGAATCACATGAAATCATCATTTTGGGAAGTGACTATTAAGTTTGCTGTGTGTTGAGAGTCTTTTTTAGGCATTGTAAACATTGTTCTGCCTCCCCATTGTACATCTACGGTCAGCTTAAATTGAAAATATAATGCCTTTTTTGTTATGTACTTAAAGAATTGAAGCCTCTACAATTTTTTTCTCTCAATGATCGAATGATTTTTTTTTTTGTCGTTAATGCTGTTTCCTACTAAGGCTCTTTCTGTATTTAATACCACATGAAAACGGATAAGCAAAATTTTCTTTCCCCATTCAGCCAGCCTATTGGAATATTGAGATTATTGCTTCAATGTGTGTAATTCATTCTCATTTAAGATCCGTAGAGATCATTTACATTTAGTTTCTCTTGTCCTGATTGACTCATGAGTCTTGTTAATTAAATCTGCTTTGAATTCTTTGTACTTCTCTTTCTTCCATTTTAATATTCCTAAATTACTAGATCCAATGGTTGGATTTTTGCATTTTGCTTAATGCAGTACGATGACCTGCCCATAGATGCGCTTATGGAGCTTGTACAACAAATTGTTGCTTTCCACATGAAGGTATGCTTCGTTTGTAATATTTTATGTAGTCTTTTCAGTACCACAAATTTGTGACATGCATGCATGTTGCATACCTGTTTCCTGAGTTCTAATTTACAACTTTTCCATAAATGATTTGCAGCACAACGCTGAACCAGAAGCTGTGGATCTTCTGATGGAGGCATCTAACTACCTTATTCACATTGCATGCCTTTTACTTACTAGTGTCATAAGCATAAATACTGAGCATCTCTTTTTGAATCCAGGTTGAAGACCTCGATCTATTGGTTGAACATGTTGACTCCACTAATTACAAGAGAACATGCTTGTACCTTACTAGTTCTTCCAGGTTAGTGCATTGGTAGAAACGCAAAATTATCTTGAATCATGTTTCTTTATTACTTGTGTATAAATTGAACACTGACAACCACCGTTTGGAACTCTTTGAATTGTTGAGTACGTTATCTGTTGCTTGGTTCTTTATTTGTTAACCAAATTAGGCTCACTTATTAACTCTTGGGCATCATTTAGCTTCATATCGATGTGTTACGAAAACAGTCTTAATCACCACAGTTCAATAAAACCTTATGATGGAATTATATATCAAGAATACCGTCAAATTCTTTTATTTTTTATTTTTTTGCTGTTTTCTCCTTTCCCATCAACCCTCATCTACCCGACCCTGTTTTTTCCCCTTCATCCCGTCTCCCTGCAGCCGTCCCCACCAAAAGCCCCAAGAAAACCCGCTGGCTCACCCACCCGCCCCCCTCCTTGCCGCCGGCCCAGCCAGCCCATCGTCTCTCCCCCTGACCCGGCTCCTCTTCCCTGGTAACATCCCGCCGGCCCCCTTCCTCTTGAAATTTGAATTTCATGCTTTAATTCCTTCATTACTTCTTTCCTAAAATGACTCACTACATTTAGGAATAGATTTAAATGAGATCCCATATGTTTTGAATTCAAATTTCAAATCTCCCTAATTAATTAAAATCTGAAATTTAAAATCAGGTTTTAATTAACTTCATGGGCCCCACTAATTAATCAACTTCCCTCTCTTTCCCCATTGCTTGGCCGGCCCCCATCTAGCCTATTCTCTCTCCACTTTGCCACTTAAGCAACATTTAATCCCCCCCCCCCCAAATCCCTCTAGTAACCGCCGGCCCCATTACTCCCTTAATTGAGTTAATTTGAATTTCAAATTGGCCCCCATCCTTTTAATAAAATCTGAAATTAAAACCTCAGATTTTTCCCTCCAATTCCACTTAACTTGAAATCTAATTTCAGATTTCTAATCCTCACACCAAGCCCCTCCTAGCTCAAGTAGCCCCTTCCCTCTTCCAGGTGTTGTCCATGATTTTCTGGACATACGAATTGCTGTCCAGAATTTTCTGGGCATGCAAAACTGCTGTCCTGAATTTCTGTTGGCTGTCCTGGAGATTTCGGTAATTTGAGCTGCAGCCCTGCTCTCCAGAAACCCTCATGTTTGCTGTCCTGAAGAATCACAGTTGTCGTTCCAAGATTTCAGCAGTTCAAGTCATCCAAGAAGCTATCAAGCACCACTTACTTCCGATCCAACCAACAAAGCACCACCGGAACGTTGTATTACTTCATTCCTTGGGTGAAACTCTTTCCCTAACGCTCTTATCTTCCTAGTTACTTTTCGTTTATGGTTATTTATGGATCCATGAAGATCATGTCAATTATTCGCCGCTAGAGCCTAGTAATTAGAAGAGTTGAGTGAGGGATCTCCTCGTAGTAACTAGTCTTATTGTTAGTATTGGAATTTATTGTTGGAACGATCCATGTATGCAATGTCGGATTAAGTTGGCTATCTTTTGAACTTAACTTTTATTCATGTGATTTAACCTAAGCTAAGTGCCACTTAATAGTTATTTTATCGTTCAATTTCGCATAAGATCGTGCTTATTATTGCCTCTAAATCTAAGCGTGCAAACTTTTTAAGCAAATCATTTTCGCATGGATTGTTTCACATCATCTTGGTATCAGAGTATGGCTAGCATGCTTTACTTGTGCTAGATGTATCCTAGGGTCTAGTTTCTCATTGTGGTTTGAAATTTGCATGCATATCAATGCGTAGATAGGACATTGTCACTGTTTTTCACTGCTGTAATTGCATTTCCTGCACCCATACATTGGCATTTAAGTCGCCCTAGTGAGAGTGTGAGTGCTGCCTTCAAACCTACATTGTTACTAATTGCTTAGGACAATTACACCCTTGAGTATAGCTGCTATCCACACTGTTTCAGCTGCTGTTAAGCATCCGTTAGTGAACCTAAAGTCCTTGTTTAGGTGCTGTCCACTCCCTCGGACCCTTCCAAACACCTAGACAACTTCAACAACGGCTGAACATTGCTGTCCAGAAAATTTCTGCAACATTTAGAGAGCTTTAGGTGACCCCAACCTAGTGTTTAGGTGTTGTCCTGATGTAAATCCAGGATTTGAATCTAGAGATTTAACAAGAGATTATTCAAGTGATGACAATTACAAAGTAAATCTTATACTCAAATCAAGCTTGTTGGAAATCTCCGTTATTAACTATGATTAGGCAAGCACTTACACCTAAATTAGCAAACCCAAGAAAATAACGACTTCAACAAACGTAAAACCAATGAAAAGATCAACGAGAATCCCAAGGTTAACAAAGCGATGGCTCACCTTGAGGCCGCTCTCATTTACCTATCTCTAAGCTTGTTGGGAGAAGAAGAGCCACGCTAGTGAAGAGACCACTCCGAGGAAGACGATGCCGTAGATCCGTAGGGAGGAAGAGGTTGGCGCGGTTTGTGGAGGTGTTGCAATGCGACGTCCTTTAACGGTCCAAGTGTAAACTGAGAAATGATCGTCGACGGTCTCTATGAGAGTGGGTACGATCCGAGCCAAGTAATCCTCGACGGTGTCGTCGAAGTCAAATCCCACGTCGAAGAAGGGGGAACGGAGAATGTCGACTCTTCCGTGGTGGTCATACTCGAACCCGAAATTCCATTCGGGTTCCTCCATTCATCCTTGTTGGTGATGGAGAAAGGTCGCTGCGAGATATTCTCGAGTGGGTGAGAGGGGCAGCTCAAGCGTTGGAGGAGACAAGGCCAAGAGGAGGCGGGTTGGGGTGGTTCGGCCAAGGGGAGGAAGGAGAAAGCTGCAGCAAATTTCTGAAATTTCTGCACTTGTCACCTTCACGCCACGAGCACGAATCAAGTTTAGAACTCACGGAGAGATCTAAATCTCCTTTTGAACTCACTAAGAGATCAATAGGAAGGGACTCACAAAGAGAACCAAAGAGAAATAATTTTCATTCATCAATAATCATCAATCATCCATTACAATGATAAAAAGCCTTATATATAGGCTTGACAAGAAATAAAAAGCATGAAGACAAAAATGCCCTTGGGCTACAATAAATACGAAATCCCTCATAGGGGTACAAACGGGAAACATGACATAATACTAATGAAAAGAAACTAAAACATCATAAATAAAGGCTCTGAATCAGGGCCGTCGATCGTCGTCCCCGGCGATGGTACACATGTCTAAATCTGATGCCCTCATCATTCTCCCCGGGTGGGAGAAAGCTCGACCCCGTCGAGTAAGGGTCCTGAGAACTCTCGTACAGCTCCAGAATGTCGGGGTCCAGTCTCTGTATCTCATCCCGCTCTAGCCAAGTATCCTCCGTCTCCGGCTTTCCTCTCCAACGCACTAAGTATCTGTGGCGGCCGCCGTCCCTAGTGGAAATGATCTCATCACTTAGTATAGTTTCAATCTTCTCCCTATTAGGTAGTGTGGGAATTTTGGGGAGTGGAGGTAAGGCTGGGATCTCACTAGGTATGGACTCACAAGGCTCAATATTCAAAGGATTGTCTGGGTTAAAATCTGGTCCATCAAAGGCTACTAGATCCTCAATGTTAAACGTGGGATTCATGTTGAAACCTTCAGGAAGGTCCAAAACATAAGCATTACTGTTTATTTTAGAAGTTATTTTAAAGGGACCCGCACTTTTAGCATGCAGTTTCTTAACGGACCCAGGTGGGAACCGCTCCGGACGAATCCGAACCATGACATAGTCTCCAACTTTGAACTCCTTGAAGCGTCGTTTGAGATCAGCGTTTAATTTGTAACTTTCATTACTTTGTATAATTCTTTTGTTAATTTCTTGATGCAATTCCTGGATATGGGATGCAAATGCAGATGCAGACTCTGACACTCTAATCTTAGGACTCATGGGGACTAAATCTATGGGTTGCTTTGGTTGGTAGCCATAAACAATCTCAGCAGGACTCATACCGGTGGTTCGGTTGACGGAATTATTGTATGCAAACTCGGCAATAGGAAGTTTGGATTCCCAATCCCTAATGTGCTCACCTACTAAAGTCCTAAGGAGGTTACCCAGGCTTCTATTAACAACTTCAGTTTGGCCATCCGTTTGTGGGTGGAAGGCGGTGGAGAATTGCAGCTTAGTACCCATTCTAACCCATAAAGTTTTCCAGAAGTAACTCGTAAATTTCACGTCCCTATCCGACACAATTGTTTTTGGGAGTCCATGGAGTCGAACAATCTCGTTAAAATATAACTTGGCAATTCTAGAGGCGTCGAAGGTTTTAGCACACGGGAGAAAATGGGCCATCTTAGAGAAACGATCTACTACAACAAAGATAGAGTCATGCTTCCTAATGGTCTTGGGGAGCCCTAAAACAAAATCCATGCTGATATCTTCCCAAGGACGGTTTGGGACGGGAAGTGGGGTGTAAAGGCCTGTGTTCTGTTTCCTCTGTTTGGCTAGCTGACAGATATGACAGCGTTTGATCAATCTAGTGACGTCACGCTTAAGGCTGGGCCAGAAAAACCTATACTCAACGGCTGCAATGGTTTTAGCCTGCCCAAAGTGTCCGGCTAATCCTCCTGCGTGTAGCTCCCACACAAGAAACTCTCGAAGGGAAGTGTTGGGAATACACAACTTCTGAGATTTGAACAAGTAGCCATCTTCTAACAAGAAATCATTTACGGAAGGTTTGTCCCCTGACAATAGTAACGCATATATTTCCTTAAAATCAGCACACTCGGGGTAGTCATCCTTTATGCGTTCAAATCCGACAACTTCTGTTCTCATTTCTCTTGTGACCATTATCCTACGGCTTAAAGCATCGGCCGCTTTATTCTCAGTTCCGGCTTTATGTCTGATAGTGTACGAATACTCTTGTAGGAACTCGACCCAACGACCATGACGGGCATTTAACTTCTTTTGGGAATTGATGTATCTCAGAGCCTCGTGGTCCGAAAAGATTACAAATTCCTGGGGTAGCAAGTAGTGCCTCCAATACCTAAGGGATTGGATGATTGCGTAAAATTCCTTATCGTAGGTAGAGTACCTCTGTCGAATGTCGTTAAGTTTTTCGCTGAAGTACGCTACCGGATGTCCTTCTTGTGACAAAACTCCTCCTATTCCAATCCCTGATGCGTCACAGGTGACTTCAAATACTTTGGAAAAATCTGGGAGACGCATGACAGGAGCTTCTACCATTCTCTTCTTAATATCCTCGAATGCTCTAGTTGCGGCCGTCGTCCAATTAAATTCCCCTTTCTTAAGACAATCAGTTATGGGGGCTACGATGGTGCTGAAATTTCGAATAAACCTTCGATAGAAGGTGGCCAATCCATGAAAACTTCTAACATCCCGAATATTCTTAGGTTCTGGCCACTCATTTATTGCTCGCACTTTCTCAGGATCTGCAGATATCCCTTGAGTTGAAATAATAAATCCAAGAAAGGTCACACTATCGGTGAGGAATTTGCACTTGGCAGGGTTGGCGAATAGCTGTTCTTTCCTCAAAACCTCACAGACCTGAGTTATATGATTGAGATGTTGATCTTCCGAAGTGCTATAGATTAATATGTCATCGAAGTAAACTACTACGAACTTCCCTAAGAAGGGCCTAAGAACTTGAGTCATAACTCTCATAAAGGTACTAGGGGCGTTGCTAAGTCCAAACGGCATAACAGTCCATTCATAAAGTCCATCTTTAGTTTTGAAAGCCGTTTTCCATTCATCCCCGGGACGGATCCTAATCTGATGATACCCACTCTTAAGGTCAATCTTGGAAAAAAGAGTGGCCCCGGTCATCATGTCCAGCATGTCATCTAGTCGAGGAATGGGAAATCTATACTTGACAGTAATCTTGTTGATAGCGCGGCTATCAACACACATTCGCCACGAGCCGTCCTTTTTGGGAGTTAGAAGAGCGGGAACAGCGCAGGGGCTGAGGCTCTCCTTGATGAATCCTCGTTGTAGGAGTTCATCGACTTGTTTCTTAAGCTCGGAATGTTCAGTCGGGTTCATACGATAGTGGGGAAGGTTGGGTAGAGATGCCCCTGGTACTAAGTCTATCGCGTGCTGTATGTCCCGCAGGGGTGGCAGTTGGTTAGGTAAATCGTCTGGGAAAACATCCGCAAAGTTTTCAAGAAGGGGTCTAACGGCGTCGGGGATTGTTTCTTTCTGATCTTCATCTACTTCTCTAGCCACTAGGGCATACATGGGTGCTCCTTGGGTGATCTCAGTCTCCACCTCCTTCGCAGTCAGTAAGTGGAGGCCTTTACTTTGCTTAGTTGAGATAGGCTTAGCTTCAATTTTGGGAGGTTTCGGTTGGGAGGGCATTAGCTTGATCTTCTTGCCATTATGTTCGAACACACAGGTGTTCGTCCTCCCATAAATATGTACGTCGTTGTCAAATAACCAAGGGCGACCTAGGATAATTTGACCTACATCCATGGTTAGAACATCGCACCAAATCTTGTCTTGATATCCCACAAATTCTATCGGGATAAGGCTTCGATCTTTAATTTCTATAGTAGTCGAATTGATCCAAGAAACCTTATACGGGTTTGGGTGCGGGGTCACCTTAAGATTGAGCTTGGAGACCATGGCTGACGAGACTGCGTTGATACAACTACCACTATCTATGATAACCTTGCAGCTCTTTTCTCCGATCTTAATGAAGGTATGAAAAATTGAAGTTCTACGCCAATCATCACTTAACTTAGGTTGGGCTAACGCGCACCTAACAACTTGTAAGGTAACGGGTTCTTCTTCAGTAAAAGAGTCTTCTTCCTCATCCACTTGGTGAACCAAATCAGTCTCAGGTTCTTCCTCCTCTTCGTCCACTTCCTCAATTATGGTGACTTTGTAAGGACTAGAACATTGCGAGGCAATGTGTCCGTACCCATGACACCTATAGCATTTGGTCCCGGAATTGGGTTTGGGAGTGTCACGCTCGGGAGTTTTACCTTTGAGGTCCGTACGAGGTGGGGCCGAACTAGCAGGGGTCCGGTTGGCAGTCGATCCTGAGGGTCGGGTTTGAGGTTGTCCAGACGAGGTTCTATACGAATTCGAACGGGAGTCAAAGTGCCTAGTTTGGGAGTGGGTTCTAGAATCTTCGAGGTCGAGAACTAGGCTACAGGCTGCCTCTAAAGAGTCTATACCTCGAGCAAAGAGTTCCGTACGCAGGTCTTCCCTAAGGCCAGCTCTAAACATAGAAAGGATTTGGGTTGGGGTGGCGGACTCTTCGCCATTGCAACGGATCAGGAAGTCGTCAAAGGCCGAGATGTAGTCTTTGACGGGCTTGCTCCCTTGGGTTAATCTATTCCACTTATCGAGGAGCTTTGGGTAATACGAAGGAGGGAGATATTTTCTCTTGAGTTCTTGCTTCATCGCCCTCCAGTCCGTGATAGGGTGTTCACCTCGAGACTCGCGCATATTCTCTAAATTAGTCCAATACAAGTTGGCTCGGCCCGTGAGTTTCATTTCGGCGAATCTAACCTTCCTAGCCTCCGAGATGTTATACCACTTGAAATAACTATCCATGGATTTGAGCCAATCCAAGAAAACTTGGGGATCGAGGGTCCCATCGTAAGTCGGCGCATCAATTCTAATGTTTTTTAATAATTGGGCATCGTTATCGCGCCAAGGGTTATCATTTCCAACAGGATCTTGATGGGGTCTCGGATTATGACGGTATGGGTCTCTAGGGTGGCCATGATCGGCTTGGTTTTCCTCGTTGTAAGGCGAATGGGGTCTTGACGGGGTGTAGATCGCAGGGTTCCCAATACGCTCTATGTTATCTAACCGATCACTGGTTAACCTCCTAAAATCTGCTAAGTCCGTCTGAGTGTTGCGAACTTGCTGTGTAACAGTTCCTAATTGACCCAAAATGAGGTCTAAGGTGGCCTGGAGGTGTTGCGGATCCATGGGATTGACAGGGGTTGAATTGGGTGGGTTAGGGATGGTGGACAGCAAAGTAAAACTGCTGGAAATAGCTCTTACAGCCACCAAACAGCTGCTGGAATGTCAATGGCAGCAACCTACAACGCAAGCCTAAGTTGTCTAAGTGTTTGGGTGGTGTTGGTTTCACTGGACAGCAGCTTCGGACAGCCTACAGGTCACGTAATTGACTCAAAAAGTGCAGGAACAAGTTCTGGACAGCAAAGTCTTCAAGTGTGGTAAGTGCTCTAAGTGGTCGGGTGAGGGGCAATAGCTAAGACAGCAACTAGGTGAAGTGAAATGCTTGTTTGCTATGATAAAAAATGTGCAGGAAAATACTGGACAGCACAATAAAACAGGGATTAAAACTTATCTAAAATGATGCTATGCATGTAAACAACTAAAGACAAGTTGAATTAAGCTCCTAGGATGCATCTAGCACAAGTAAAGCATGCTAGCCATGCTCTGATACCAAATATGATGTAAATCCAGGATTTGAATCTAGAGATTTAACAAGAGATTATTCAAGTGATGACAATTACAAAGTAAATCTTATACTCAAATCAAGCTTGTTGGAAATCTCCGTTATTAACTATGATTAGGCAAGCACTTACACCTAAATTAGCAAACCCAAGAAAATAACGACTTCAACAAACGTAAAACCAATGAAAAGATCAACGAGAATCCCAAGGTTAACAAAGCGATGGCTCACCTTGAGGCCGCTCTCATTTACCTATCTCTAAGCTTGTTGGGAGAAGAAGAGCCACGCTAGTGAAGAGACCACTCCGAGGAAGACGATGCCGTAGATCCGTAGGGAGGAAGAGGTTGGCGCGGTTTGTGGAGGTGTTGCAATGCGACGTCCTTTAACGGTCCAAGTGTAAACTGAGAAATGATCGTCGACGGTCTCTATGAGAGTGGGTACGATCCGAGCCAAGTAATCCTCGACGGTGTCGTCGAAGTCAAATCCCACGTCGAAGAAGGGGGAACGGAGAATGTCGACTCTTCCGTGGTGGTCATACTCGAACCCGAAATTCCATTCGGGTTCCTCCATTCATCCTTGTTGGTGATGGAGAAAGGTCGCTGCGAGATATTCTCGAGTGGGTGAGAGGGGCAGCTCAAGCGTTGGAGGAGACAAGGCCAAGAGGAGGCGGGTTGGGGTGGTTCGGCCAAGGGGAGGAAGGAGAAAGCTGCAGCAAATTTCTGAAATTTCTGCACTTGTCACCTTCACGCCACGAGCACGAATCAAGTTTAGAACTCACGGAGAGATCTAAATCTCCTTTTGAACTCACTAAGAGATCAATAGGAAGGGACTCACAAAGAGAACCAAAGAGAAATAATTTTCATTCATCAATAATCATCAATCATCCATTACAATGATAAAAAGCCTTATATATAGGCTTGACAAGAAATAAAAAGCATGAAGACAAAAATGCCCTTGGGCTACAATAAATACGAAATCCCTCATAGGGGTACAAACGGGAAACATGACATAATACTAATGAAAAGAAACTAAAACATCATAAATAAAGGCTCTGAATCAGGGCCGTCGATCGTCGTCCCCGGCGATGGTACACATGTCTAAATCTGATGCCCTCATCATGTCCACACCCTAAAAGTCATCCTAAACACATAGGCAACTTCCCCAACTGCTGTAGATTGCTGTCCACTATATTCCTGCACCTATTAGCATCCGTTTGGAAGAGTTCTAGGTAGAATTCACTTGCTGTCCACGTTCCAGAGTTCAACCTACTTGCTTAGATCACTTAAATCAGTCTTGTAGCTGGCTGTCCTGAGTTCTTCCTGCACCATACAACCACTCGTAATGGTGTTTTCTCCTGGGAAAGTGTTGTCCCTTACACCCATTCTTCATTAAGAATCACTTAACATTTTTCAATGGACCCGATAAGACTCCAAAAGAGTTTAGATGACATCGTTAACCTAGTGGGCAATATGACTAGAATTATGACGGAGAAACCCGTTGACTATCCCCACTCTAAATACAGGCCCCACTCAGCTTATCACCCGAGACCTGAGCCTAGGCCTCCACGACCTCACTTAGAGTCACCCTATCGTCTGCCAACCTTTGATGGTTCCTCGGATCCTTACCACTTTAGGGAATGGGCTAGACAACTAGATGACTATTTTGAATCATGTCATATCCCTGAATCCCACCAGGTTAGCATCGCTAGGTCTCACCTTAAAGGACGAGCTCTTCAATTTTGGGCAAGATTGAAAGATCATAAAGAGTCTCGCGGTGAGTACACTACTTGGAAAGACATGAGGCGAGATCTTAATTTAAAATACCGACCCTCTACTAGTGACCGTCATCTAGAGCATCACCCTACCTCTTTCGTTGGGACAACCCGTAGACCTTACTGTGGTCAAGACCACCCACCCCTTAGTAACATCCGGGTTGCTGCCCCACCCTGTAGGTCTTCACTTAGTCTTGATGAGCGACCCTTTAGTAGGTCTTCTGTTGGACCAATCTCTTATGACTCCCCTCTTAGACCTACTTCTAACCATCACAGTCAACCTTTAGCCTCCCCAGTCCTTGACCCTGCAAGTATGATTATAATAAATAAAGATATTAAGAAGAAGAGGCCCCCTGAACCTGAGACTGAGTGCATCTATTTCGTGGATGCTAATGATATCACTAATAACGAAGAATTCTTTGAGGATGAAACTAAAGAGATTGAATCAGACTCCTTGAATGACTTAAACCATATGCTAAGAGAGCTAGAACCTTTAAACGTCGACACCTTAACCCACCCCGATCCTAGTCTCCTCGAGGATAAGCCTTTGGACAAAGTATGCCTTGATGATAGTAATGTGATCTCGAAAGGAACCAATCGAACTTCGAACACTTTGAATTTAAATTTGGAAGATCCTGATTTAGTTGTAACACCTACTGAGATGACTCCGGATAATTCTGATTTAATTTTGGATAGTTCTGATTTAGTTTTGGATAATTCTGATGGCGACTTAGATAATCTCGAGTTGGAAGTAAGTCAATCGAATTTATCACCTGATTTAAGTGAAACAGAACCCATGGATCTTAGGGTTGCAACCAAACCTAAGTCTCTTTCGGAAGATAGTACTTTGAGTCTGAAAGTTTTTGAGCCTGATTTGAGCAATGAGCCCCCTCTTGTTTCATTAGAGTCTAACTTTCAGCTGCTCAATTGGATTTATATTTGGCCGAGTGTGTCATTCCTGATTCATACATTTTGCCCGTTATAGCCTCGTCCTACCAGGATAAGGACCACTTCTATCTTAGTTGGATGAATTTATTAGATGACACTACCCCCACTAGGAGACTGCTGTCGACCATAACTGAAACCACCTATAGAAGTGTCCTGGTAGCTAAGAGTGTTTTCATTCCTCCCCCTACCCCATTTCCCTTAGTCCGAACACTTTAAAACCCCTCTTTTTTTGTGACTTGTCCACTTTTTTTAGCTGTGTTCGTGTGAGTTAGTATGTTGTTGTGTATGTTTTGTAGTCTGTTGTCTTCCGAAATTTTCTTTGTTTAAAATTTGCATGTGAATCCGTATATCATTCATCTTGCATATCAAGTCTCTTGCACCACCTCATGTTCATCTTGTTGAGTCTTGAGACATATGAATTCACATAGCACATGTCGCATGTACATTACATCTACATGATTTTCTTAAGAAAATTGCAAGCCTAACTGAATAGAGCAATAATAAGTATAAACTTTATGCTGATTCTAAACGATAATTTAAATCTATTAAAGTTGGTAATTCAGTAATGGTGTGGATTCGTCCGGGAAATTACATGTTAAAAGTGCAGATCATTTAGAATAGTCAATAAAATCTATAACAACGCTTGCGTGGTGGATCTGCTTGCAGAGTTCAACATTCATTCCTTTTCTAACATAAAAGATTTAGTAGACTTTGAAGGTCCGGAGATAAATCCCCAAATCCATTTCAAATTAAGCCTTGTGTGACCCCACCTTGTGAGAACCCCAAAGCCTACCTCCACCCCCAAAATTATTCCCAAAATTCCTATAGCGGAGAAGGTTGACATGATTCCTAGTGATGATATTATTTTCATAAAAGAGGGTGGACGAAGAAGATACTTGACTAGGTAAAGAGGTGAACCAAAGATAGAGGATACGTGGTCAGAGTGCGAGGAGCTACAACATATAAACCTAGATGCACAAGGAGTTTTCGAGACACCAACTCGACGGAGTCAAGTTTTTCTCCCACCTGGGGAAAATGATGAGGACATCGAAGATCAACGGCTACGATCGTGTCTATTTATTTTGATGTATTTGTTATTTGTACTTTTCCATTTCTACCCTCACTTGAGGGCTTTGTATTATGTTTGCCATAGGGGTAATTTTGTCTTTTATTTTCCTTCATGTATTTGGCTATTTAAGCCCTCCCCTTCCTCTTGGAAAGGGATAATGAATATTGATATGAAAATTTTGGTTTTGGATCTCTTTGTGAGTTCTAGAGTTCTCTTTGTGAGTTCTCAAGTAAGGAAGCCTAGGAGAGGCTCCACCCGAAGTATCCAACAGACACCTTAGTGAGCTCTTGGTTTTCTTTTATTTTTTATTTTTTGCTGTTTTCTCCTTCCCCATCAACCCTCATCTACCCGACCCTGTTTTTTCCCCTTCATCCCGTCTCCCTGCAGCCGTCCCCACCAAAAGCCCCAAGAAAACCCGCCGGCTCACCCACCCGCCCCCCTCCTTACCTCCAGCCGTGCCTGCCGCCGGCCCAGCCAGCCCACCGTCTCTCCCCCTGACCCGGCTCCTCTTCCCTGGTAACATCCCGCCGGCCCCCTTCCTCTTGAAATTTGAATTTCATGCTTTAATTCCTTCATTACTTCTTTCCTAAAATGACTCACTACATTTAGGAATAGATTTAAATGAGATCCCATATGTTTTGAATTCAAATTTCAAATCTCCCTAATTAATTAAAATCTGAAATTTAAAATCAGGTTTTAATTAACTCCATGGGCCCCACTAATAATCAACTTCCCTCTCTTTCCTCATTGCTTGGCTGGCCCCCATCTAGCCTATTCTCTCTCCACTTTGCCACCTAAGCAACATTTAATCCCCCCCCCCCCCCTAAAATCCCTCTAGTAACCGCCGGCCCCATTACTCCCTTAATTGAGTTAATTTGAATTTCAAATTGGCCCCCATCCTTTTAATAAAATCTGAAATTAAAACCTCAGATTTTTTCCTCCAATTCCACTTAACTTGAAATCTAATTTCAGATTTCTAATCCTCACACCAAGCCCCTCCTAGCTCAAGCAGCCCCTTCCCTCTTCCAGGTGTTGTCCATGATTTTCTGGACATACGAATTGCTGTCCAGAATTTTCTGGGCATGCAAAACTGCTGTCCTGAATTTCTGTTGGCTGTCCTGGAGATTTCGGTAAGTTGAGCTGCAGCCCTGCTCTCCAGAAACCCTCATGTTTGCTGTCCTGAAGAATCACAGCTGTCGTTCCAAGATTTCAGCAGTTCAAGTCATCCAAGAAGCTATCAAGCACCGCTTACTTCCGATCCAACCAACAAAGCACCACCGGAACGTTGTATTACTTCATTCCTTGGGTGAATCTCTTTCCCTAACGCTCTTATCTTCCTAGTTACTTTTTGTTTATGTTTATTAATGGATCCATGAAGATCATGTCAATTATTCGCCGCTAGAGCCTTGTAATTAGAAGAGTTGAGTGAGGGATCTCCTCGTAGTAACTAGTCTTATTGTTAGTATTGAAATTTATTGTTGGAACGATCCATGTATGCAATGTCAGATTAAGTTGGCTATCTTTTGAACTTAACTTTTATTCATGTGATTTAACCTAAGCTAAGTGCCACTTAATAGTTATTTTATCGTTCAATTCCGCATAAGATTGTGCTTATTATTGCCTCTAAATCTAAGCGTGCAAACTTTTTAAGCAAATCATTTTCGCATGGATTGTTTCACATCACTAATGTTATGGGAAAAAGTAACTTATGAAATTAAGAATGTTGCGAAAGTTGTGTTTGGATTAGCAAAAGGAAAAAATCATAATAGTAAAAAATAGTTGATGGTGGAATCAAAATGTGTAAGAAAAGATAAAAAATAAAAAGCTTTGTTATAAAATTAATTTTATTGTTAAAGCTCTAAAATTGGGAAAATAGAAAGAGGTCCGTAAGGAGTTTAAGAAAATAATATGCGATACAAATAAATTAACTTTTAATGATTTATATGATAGATTAGATACTAAGGATGATGAAAGATTTGTGTATGTTAGCCAAGCAAAGAGATATGGAGAAATAATAATTTAGTTCAAGTGAAGTGCATTATGAATGAAAATCAAAAAGTGTTTTTATTAAAAGAGGATATTCAACAATGGTGGATGATATATTTTGATAAACTTTTCATGAAGTTTGTGAGAATATGATGGGCTTTAGTGACCTTAGCACCTTAAATGAAAATAAAGATTTTTGTTTTTGTCGGCGTATTAGTTAAATCGAAGTTAAAGAAGCTTTAAAGTGGAGGATTGTGTGTTGATTATATTTTCAAGAATAATGGTGATGCACAAGAGTGTGAATTATAGATGAATTAAGTTAATGTGTCATACTTTAAAACTATGAGAGATAGTTATTGAGCATATGTTATGACGTGATACTAATGTTTTTAAAATTAATTTGGATTCCTGCCGGTTAGGTATTCTATGGAAGCTATACATTTATTGAGACATTTGATAGAGAAGTATAGAGAGAATGAGGATCTACATATGATATTTATTGATTTACAGAAAGAATATGACAAAGTTCCAAAAGAAATGTTCTGGAGAGTTCTCGAAAAGAAAAGGATTAATAATGCTTATATTCAAGTCATTAAGGATATGTATGCAATAGCTATTACTTGTTCAATGTTCAAACAAGGTGGTATGACCAAGTATTTTTCTATTTCAATTGGATTACATTAAGGATCAGTTTTAAAACTATATCTTTTTGCTCTTGTCATGGTTGTTCTTACTAGACATTTGCAAGAGGATGTACCATAGTTTATGCTTTTTACTGATGATATTGATAAGACTAGAGAGGAAGTTGAAGGAAAACTTGAATTATAGAGGTCAACCTTATTCTAAAGGTTCTTGTTTGAGTGGATCTAAAACCAAATACATAGACTATAATTTTAATAGTGGTATTTCTAGTGGTGAGATTGTGAGTTTGGGTAATCAAGTCATTAATAAGAATACATGTGTTAGATATCTTGGGTTTATTGCTCAAAATGATGGTGAAATAGATGGAGATATTATTAGTAGAATTCTAGTTGAATGGTTGAATTGGAGGAATGCATCAAACATGTTGTGTGATAAAAAATTACCCCTCAAACTTAAGAGAAAATTTTATAGGATGGTGGTGAGACCGGTAATGCTTTATGGCACATAATGTTAGCCATTAAAAGAGAAGCATAAAATGAAGTTAAGTGTTGTAGAGATGAAGATGCTCAGTGGATGGGTGGCTTCACTCTTATAGACAGAATGTCAAACGAGTATATACATGAAAAGGTTGGAGTAGCTTCAATGACAGATAAAATTAGAGTCGCCTTAGATTGTTTGGTTATACATAAAACGTCGGCCTTTTGATGACCCAGTTAGGAGAGTTTATGTCTTAAATTTGGCCTATGTTAAGAAAGTTAGAGGTAGACCTAAAAAGCCTTGGTTATAAAATATTCAAAATGACCTTTTTTTAATTAGATTTAAACGAGAATTTGACTCTTAACATGACACATTGTAGAAAAAAGATTCATTTAACTGACTCCACTTAATGGGATGAAGGCTTGATGTTGATGTTTATGAACTTGAGATTTTGCTTATGAAGATATCTTGATCATATTTTAACATTCTACATTTCAGATGTTTATCATAGATTTCGCTACATGTTCCTTCTTTTCTAACAGCCACACAAGATCCGAGCGACTTAAAAGAAAACATGAGAAGGATAAAACATCAAAATAGGAACATTATAGTCTGTATCAGTGTAATTAAGAATTATATGGGGCTGTCAGTATTCAGTGAAACTACAACTATAGTTGCGTGGATGATTTGATTAAGTTTGATATCTTCCTCAGTTTAATAAAATTTTGTATAATTCTACATATGCAGAAGATTTTGTATCTATGTGGATGAGCACTATCTAACCTGAATATGTATTTTCTTTGACTATGTTAAACGTGCAGCTACCTCCCAAGCCCAGATGACATTTTGGCACTTGATATAGCATATACAATTTATATGAAGTTTGAAGATCTTGCGAGCTCTCTTCGGATCGCGCTTCTCCTGGATAACATTCAGGTTTAGCATCTATGTGTCCATTCATTTGCTTTTTCATGCTCCTACCACCTATACTTATAAAGATAACGCTTGGTATCAGTCTGCTTATTCCCAACGTACTTGGTTTCTTAATGCGCAGTACGTCAAGCAAATATTTACATCTACAAATGACCCCTTATTGAAGAAGCAATTCTCTTACATTTGTGCGCATCATGTAAGTATGCACAAAATAACTAATTTATTTGTTATTAAAATAATTCATTATTGTAATATTTTACCATTGGGTGCTGTTGGTAAAATATTTAGTTAAACTGAAATGGTGAGATGCAGTCAGATGGGCTAGTTCATGCTTTGTCATTTCTATTGTGCGCATCAATATTTATTTCCTCCACTTTGATGGTTTTGTTTCATTTATTTTATGCGTGCTATCTTTTGATGGCTTCTAAACTTTTGCTTCCACGATTGTCAAATTAGGGTATTGCACTGGAGCTCGATGAAGAATGGGTTCCAGATGAAGAAGAAAGAGAGGTCTTGCAGGATATAGCAAACAATGCCAAATTAAGTGAAGGTTATCTTACTCTTGCTCGTGATATCGAGGTCATGGAGCCTAAATCCCCAGAAGACATATATAAGGTATAATAATTGCCTCTATTGTCATGTACTTTTATGTGGTACTTGCATGATAAGATGGTAGGTTATTTCTATGTTTGTCGAAGATGTAAATTTATCTTTTGCAAGGAAATGTGCATGTTGCATTGGCTGATAGAGCTTTCCATTTTTCATATACATGTTAAAGACAATTGCACTCATTTCTAATTCTTGATGGACGATGTGATTTATAGTTGTTCTGGTTGAATGCATACTTAAAGAAATTGCATGCTGCTGATGTTGTATTTTTTGTTTGTTTTTAAAAAAGTCAGGTACTAGTTTTAAAGGAGGCTGTCACTGTCAAATTGGAGTTTCTTGCACTAACATATTTTATGCTTATTATTAAGAAGCCACTGCTTGTGATGTGAAATACTTGAAGTAGCATGCCTATTATGCATGTGCAGAAGCTGATGTTTTAATTCTTAGGAGTGCTGTAAATTTTAGTGATTTACATAACTTTTTCTGTTAGGCACATTTGATTGATGGTCGAGCTAGTGCGAGTTCCAGCCTTGACTCTGCCCGCCAGAATTTGGCTGCCACTTTTGTGAATGCATTTGTGAATGCAGGATTTGGCCAGGTAAAAACCAATAGAATAGTGCAGGACCTTGCTGGAACGGTTTCACTTTAATTTCCATCTATATGCTGTATCTCATTTATTTCCACAGGATAAATTGATGACTGTCCCCTCCGAGCCCACCTCAAGTGGAACTTCTTCACCTAGCTGGCTATTTAAAAATAAGGATCATGGAAAAGCCAGTGCAGCTGCAAGTCTGGTATTATTTGCGTTTCTTTTTTGAAGTAGTTTATACATTTTATGATTTCATCTGAAACTTATGTTCGTATTACCTGTAGGGGATGATTTTGTTGTGGGATGTTGACTCTGGTCTTGCACAAATTGACAAGTTTCTTCACAGCAATGATAATCATGTTGTTGCTGGGGCTTTGCTTGGCGTTGGTATTGTCAACTGTGGTATCCGGAATGATTGTGATCCTGTATGTTATTTTCAAATGTGCAATGACCTATGCAAGCTATTCTCCCTTGGGTCTTACCTTATATTACCACTATTTTTCCTTATGCAACCCATTACCACTTGGTTCTTCTTTGTGAATTACTCTTTGCAGGCATTGGCCCTTCTAGGTGATTTCATTGAAAAAGATGATACAATTATCAGAATTGGGGCAATTTTGGGCCTGGGGATTGCATATGCTGGGACAAACAAAGATGAAGTAGAATTCCTTCATATCCCTATAAAAATATATTCATGTTTTAAATAATTTTTGCGTTGGCTGATCCGTCATCTGTAATGCCAGTTGAGAGTTCGTCTTACTGCCATTCTGGGAGATTCAAAGTCACCTCTTGAGGTCCTCGTATTTTCTGCGATCACTCTGGGGCTCGTTCATGTTGGTTCCTGCAATGAATATATTGCTCAAACAATCATTTTGGCAATAATGGAGCGTAGTGAATCTGAATTGAGTGAGCCCCTTACCCGCCTCCTTCCTGTAGCTCTTGGTCTTCTATACCTTGGCAAGCAGGTAATCTTATGGAATGACATCAATTTCTGTGCCAATTTCAGTAGTTGATTTGAGATGTTTGGGTGTTAGGAAATTTAGAGGTAGAAAATGAAAAATAGGATGAAAACCTAAAATAAATAGTTTTAGATTGGTAATCATAGCAGAAATTTCCTGAACTTCTAATGCTGTGGTTCTTTGGCATTATTCATTAAAAAAAATGATGGCTTTGGCTAATTATGCAGCTTATTTTTGTTGTGAGACGTGCTGGATGTGCTGAACAAGCTTTTTGTATGAAATGTGCCACGTATTCTGCTTTAGATTGATGATTTTGGACTTATTGTTGTTTATTAAAAGAAGGAAGTGGCATGCAGGATTTCTATGCATATCCTGACCCTTGGCATTGTTTAAAGTGATTTTTGTGTGGTTCTGGACATGTGAAAGACGGTAACATTGTTTTGCTTTTGGTTTTTGAATTTAATTTGGATAATTTGTTTTGTGGAATTTTAAAATTAATTTATGGTTAATTTAAAATATTTTGATTGATTTTATATTTTTATGCCAACTTCATCTATTAACTTGTATTGTTGGTGCAAGTTTGACGTATGATTACTGATGCAATCAATAATTAGGAAAAATCTAATTTTTGCAAGCAAGAGAAACACTTTCTAGGAAATAGAAAATTATATGAAATACTCGAAAGTTAGACAAAATACGACATTTAAAACAAAATACAACTTTACTTTTATAATAGAAAGACACTTACAAACACAAACATAAACAACACCTAAAGTTATTTTCTTGGATTGAGAAGAAAGATATTGATGGCGTCGAACTTGCGGAGAGAAGGAGATAAGAAGCCTGAGACGAAATATAGCTTGCAAGCTATAGAGAGGAGAAGAGATGGAGGACATAGCTCACAAGCTATTCCCAAAGAAAAACCCTCAGGTTTTGTTCCAAAAATTACATCATAATATCCTCTCAAATAATATCTTTAGAACAACCACAAACTCCCTATAAATAGGCAAAAAGAAGCCCAAAAGACACCTAAAACAGCTGTCCAAAATAGCTAACAAAAACAGAAGAAACTCTTGGAAAAAAGGCAACATTTAAGGCTCCAAAAAACCGAATAATCAAAGCCATGAATCTGGACAAAAACATGAACTAAACAGCCACCTAAAAACCCAAAATTTATTCCAAAACAGCACTCAAAAAGGCCACTCAGAAAATACGAAAAAACAGCCACAGGATAAGCACCCAGGGGAGAAATTGAAGGGGCACAAAGGGGACCAGAACCAGCACCCAGCAAGGGAGACGGAACAGCAGCCATGGGAGGCGGAATAGCAGCCAGTGGAGGCAGAATAAGCAACCAAGGGATGCGGAACAGGCAACCAGAGGGAAAACCAAAGGGACACAGGGAAGGGGAAAAAACCGGCCATGGGGAGAAGAACTAAAGGTAATGGGGAATGAACCAAATTAAAACCAAATTATGAGCTGAAAAATTAGTAGAAGCTCATTAATGAGCTGACTCTAGTAGAAACTTACAAAATTTTCAACTCAACTTATTTTGACCCCCCTTTTGCCTATATCAATTCTCCTCCAGTTGAAAATACTCATCTCCTGATGAGGTTGCTTTAAATTTTCCTCGATGAGATGTAGACTCCGAATCCAATTCTTCAATCTTTGCTGCATATTTCTTCATGATTTCTTCTCGTTCTTGCTTGAATTGGTTTTGCAACAGTTTCTGTTTCTTCATATAATTTTCCGTACTCATATGCAATTTCATCTATAATTTGTATAACTCATTTTGAAGTGGGATTTTTGAACTTCCTTATGTCGGAACTCATCTGTCCATTGGAGTTTCAAATGTAGGATGACTGGCTGATTTTCTTCCATGACTGACTCAATTTTTTTTGTGATTTTCCATTTTTTTAAACACTTTAAAAAAAGACACGAAACAACCTAGGAAGACACAAACCTAGGCTCACACAACAACTATTATGACTCACCAAGACTCACTCGACAACTTGCTCTGATACCAAATTGATGCAAGCAAAAATTAGGAAAAATCTATTTTTTGCAAGCAAGAGAAACACTTCCTAGGAAATAGAAAATTACATGAAATACTCAAAAGTTATACAAAATACAACATTTAAAACAAAATACAAAATTTAAAACAAAATACAACTTTACTTTTATAATAGAAAGACACTTACAACTTTTGACACTTACAAACACAAACATAAACAACAGCTAAAGTTGCTTTCTTAGATTGAGAAGAAAGATACTGATGGCGTTGAACTTGCGGAGATAAGAAGGAGATAAGAAGCCCGAGATTGAATATAGTTCGCAAGCTATATAGAGGCGAAGAGATGAAGGACATAGCTCGCAAGCTATTCCAAAAGAAAAGCCCTCAGGTTTTGTTCCAAAAATTACATCATAACATCCTCTCAAATAATCTCTTTAAAACATCCACAAACTCCCTAAAAATAGAAGAAGCCCAAAAGACACCTAAAACAACTGTCCAAAACAACCAACAAAAACAGGATAAACTCATGGAAAAAAAGGCAGCATTTAAGGCTCCCAAAACCAAATAATCAAAGCCATGAATCTGGACAGAAGCAGGAACCAAACAACCACCTAAAAACCCAAAATTTATTTCAAAACAGCACCCAAAAAGGCCACACAGAAAACAGGGAAAAACAACCATGGGATAAGCACCCAAGGGAGAAACCGTAGGGGCACAAAGGGGACTAGAACCAGCACCCAGCAAGGGAGACGTAACAGCAGCTAGGGGAGGCGGAACAATAGCCATGGGAAGCGGAACAAGCAACTAGGGGAGGCAGAACATGCAACCAAAGGGACACCGGATAGGGGAAAAAATCGGCCATGGGAAGAAGAACCAAAGGTAATGGGGAATGAACCAAATTATGAGCTGAAAAATTATTAGAGGCTCGTTAATAAGCTGACTCTAGTAGAAACTTACAAAATTTTCAACTCAACTTATTTTGCCCCCCCCCCCCCTCCCTTTGCCTACATCAATTACTTTGAGTATGATATAAGTTGGACCACTTATTTTGGAGGGGAAGTAGCTCTTTGCACTAACACGAGGCTTGGTTATTCTCTACTAAGTTGATTTGTTCATTTATTTTTCCAACTTTATTTGTTATATGTTGGATCTCTTAATTTTGAATAAAAGTGACACAATAAAACATGAAATTTTTTTTTTGTTTGTTGATTAAATTCTTATAACAAAAATTTATGGTTTAGATTGCAAAGGTATTTCGAGTGAAAGTTTATGTGCCCAACATCGCTTATTAATTTTGGGCTTTAAGATGAATATGCAGAATATGAAATGTAAAGTAAAATGCAGTATTTAAAGAACACTAACAAATATATATTTGAGAGTAAGATTCTAGATTTTAAAATTTTGTTTGTGCATGAAGAAGTTAATGTTATGTGGGAAAAAGTAGCTAGTGATATTAAGAATGTTGCAAAGGATGTACTTGGAGTATCAAAAACAAAATATCATAATAGTAAAAATAGTTGGTGGTGGATTTAAAATCTGTAAGAAAAGCTAAAAAATAAGAAGCTTTGTTATAAAAAGTGGTTTAGATGTAAAACTCTAAAAATTGGGTAAGATATAAATAGGCATGTAAGTAGTCTAAGAAAATAATATGCAATGCTATGATTTTAGCTTTTAATAATTTATATAATATGTTAGATACTAAGGAGGGCAAAAGATATATGTATAAGGTTAGTCAAACAAAGGGATATGAGTAGTAAGGATTTTGTTCTAGTGAAGTGCATTAATGATGAAGATCAATAAATGCTTTTATTAGAAGAAGATATTCAACAAAAAGGTGGATGAGATAATTTGCTAAGCTTTTCAATGAAGATCATGAAAATGTGATTGACTTTAGTGACCTTAACACCTTAAATGAAAATATAGATTTTTTATTTTTATCGACGTATTAGTAAAACTGAAGTTAGAGAGAGGCTTTAAAGAAAATGAAGTATGGAAAAGTTGTTGGACCGGGTGATATTCCAATAGAGCTGTGAAAATGCCCAGTAGATGAAGGGATTTCTTGGATTATAAAACATTTTAATATTATTTTAAAGACTAAAAAGATGTTAGATGAGTGGAGATTTAGTGTGTTGATTCCTATTTTTAAGAATAAAGGTGATGCACAAGATTGTGCAAATTATATAGGAATTTAGTTAATGTGTTATACTCTAAGTTGCACCGATACGGATACGGCGATACGGATACGACACGATACGGATACGGGACACGCCAATTCTTAAAAATACAGGATACGGATACGGCGCGGATACGACATTATAATATATAAATAATACATAAAAATTAATAAAGTAATCAAAGTGTAATATTTGAAATGACAAAAAAATTGAAATAAAAGTAAGCATTAAGTATTGAAATGTCTAGTACAACAACAAAAACAAGAAGATAAATTGCCCAGCACATGAAATTTCAACTATTCAATTGAAGGAATGATGAAGGATAGGAAGCATGAGTGCTTGGAAGTGGAATATGTTTTGGAAGCTCTTTTTTACTCCTTTGATCAGCTTCACTGATTTTTCTTTGTAATTCAGCCATTTGTGATGAGCTTATCTTCGGGCAAACTTTGATTCCATGACCACTAATCTTCAACAAATGAGCTTTCACTCTATAATATGATCCTTTGTATGATGCATTACAAAAATTGCATTTGAATGCAATATTGCCCCCCCCCCCCCCCCCCCTTCTGATGTTTTACCTATTTTTGTAACATAACCCCATAAAGGTTTGTTATCTTCAATATTAATTTCTGATGGACCATCATCATAACCAATTCCTGCTCCACTAGAACTCATTATCCTACAAAGGATCTATATAAATTAAAACATATGAATTTGAAACATGAAAAAATTTAAGTGAAAGTGTAGATATGTTGCGACTCTGCTGGGGGTCCAAGGGGGCGCTGCCCCCTGCGGGGGTTTTAGGGGGCATCGCCCCCGAAACAAATTTTTTTTGTAAGAGTAATTTTGAAGTGCTGTTTATTTTTAAAGTTGTTTTTATGGAAAGATACCGAGCGATACCGAGCATATTTTAGCTTCTCGGTGCCGCTTTGTACCATTCAGTACCCCTCCATACCGAGCAATACCGAGCGGTGCCGAGTAATACCAAGTTACAGTACCGAGCGATACTGAGTTCCAATACCGAGCAGTACCGAGTTCCAATACCGAGCAGTACTGAGTTCCAATACCGCTCGATACCGAGTAGTATCGAGCAATACCGAGTTCCAATACCGAGCGGTACCGATTTCCAATACCGAGCAGTACTAAGTTCCAATACCGCTTGGTACCGAGTAGTAGCGAGCAATACCGAGTTCCAATATCGAGCAGTACCGAGTTCCAATACCGAGCAATACTAAGTTCCAATACCGCTCAGTACCGAGTAGTACCGAGCAATACCGAGTTGCAATACCGAGCGGTACTGAGTTCAGCCGCATAAATGAATATGGATATTGAGCGGAAACGGTGGAAAGTCGAAAAGAAAAGGGTAAATCGTGGCTCAGTATTTTTTTTAATAGGACATGCGTATCCGATACGCGTGTCTAGTCAAATTTAAATAATATTTTAATCGGACACGGCAAGGCCGTATCCGTGCCGTATCGGAGGCGTATCCGTATCCGACACGTATCCGATACAGCATGCCTCGTAAATAGGAGTATCCGTGCAACATAGGTTATACTTTAAAACTATGGAAGAGAGTTATGGAATATATGTTACGACATGATATTAATGTTTTCTCAAAATCAATTTGGATTCATGTCGGGTAGGTCACTATTGAAGCTATACATTTATTGTGAGGTTTCACGGAGCTGTATAGAGAGAATAAGGAGGATTACATATGATATTTATTAATTTATTGAAAGCATATAATAAATTTCGAAGAGAAGTGTTATGGAGAGTTCTAGAAAAAAAAGGGGTTAATAATGTTTATATTAAAGCCATTAAAGATATGTATGCAGGAGTTGTTACTTGTGTTCAATCACAAGGTGATTTGGCCAAGAATTTTCTTATTTTAGTTAGATTACATCAAGGATCAACTTTAAGCCCATATCTTTTTGCTTTAGTTATGGATGTTCTTAATAGACATTTGTAAGAGGATATACCCTGGTGTATGCTTTTTTGCTTATGATATTCTTCTTATTAATAAGACTATAAAGCAAGTTGAAGGTAAACTTGAATTATGGAGGTCAACCTTAGATTCTAAAGATTTTTATTTAAGTAGATCTAAAACCGAATACGAGGAGTGTAAATTTAAGAGTAATAGATTAAGTGGGGGGATTGTGACTTTGGTGATCAAGTCATTAATAAGAGTACACGTTTTAGATATATTGGCTATGTTGTTTAGAGTGATTGTGAAATAGATAGGAATATTATTAGTAGAATTTAAGTTGGATGGTTGAAGTGGAGGAACTTATCGGGCTTGTTGTGTGATAGAAAAGTTCCCTTCAAACTTAAGGGAAAATTCTATAAGATGGTGTTGAGATTTGCAATGCTTTATGGTGCAAAATGTTGGCCATTAAAAGAGAAGCATAATAATAAGTTAAGTGTTTTCGAGAAGAGGATGCTCGAGTGGATGAGTTGCTTTACACTTAGAGATAGGATACGACACGAGCATATATATATATATATATATATATATATATATATATATATATATATATATATATATATATGAAAAGGTTGGAGTAGCTCCAGTGGTAGATAAGATTAGAGAGAATTGCCTTAGATGATTTGGTCACATAAAACAGCGGCCTTCTGATGACTCGATTAGGAGAGTAGATGTATTAGATTTGACTTATGTTAAGAATGGTAGATGTTGACCTAAAAAGACTTAGTTAGAAAATATTAGAAATGACCTTTATTTATTAAATTTAGATAAGAATTTGACTCTTAATTGGACACAATGGAGAAAAAGGATTCATGTAGTCGGCTCCAAGTAGTGTGATAAAGGCTTGATTTTGTTGTTGTTGTTGTTGATTTTAAAATTCTCATTTAAATTCTTGGATAATTACGAGAAATGAGTTATTAATTTGATTGGTAATAATATCCGTTAATCCTCAATTTATCTTTGCTTGAAGGCATACTACACATCATATTAGTTGCATTAGGTTAGCCTAACCCTGAGTTGTCCTCCATCAAATAGGTATGAGAGCTTGTGGTTGCTCCATCATAGCCATAAAAAAAAAAAAATTTTAATGATGCAATTTAGGTAGAATTGAGTTAACATCCAAATAATATTCCCCTAATTTTGATTTTCTTATTGATGCACATAAGGTCGACACTTTGGTGTATAAACTTAAAGCTTGTTTCAATCGCTACGGGTATTCCCCAAGAGAATGTTTCGTTTGCTCATCTCAAACTCGCCAAACACCTGTTGATGTGGTGAAATGTTCATCTATGACAAGGGCGACAAAACATAACTTAGGGGTAATTAAAGATATTACTTTGGTAAGCATTCTACTTTATGGGGTAAGAAGAAGAAATATGGAGGCAGTGGCATTGGTTTCGACAATGTTAAAAACAAACATGCAACATTACAAAATAGTGTTCAAGAGATGGACTCTAATGTTGGTTCGTCATTAGAAGTTGCCTTTTTGTTGACGAAGTACACTACTAGGATGCATTAGAACATCTACAATGAACTACTCTTCCTTGTCAAAGAACTCAATTAGGAAAGTATATTTATTATGACAATCAAGATAAAGAACAAGAATCTAGGCAACAAACCCTCTAGTTATAAAGTTTTGGAAACTTCATTTGGAACTTTTCTAGGAGAAGTTCAAGAATGATGGCAAGGGAATGTAGGTGGATGTTGCCGTGCACTGGGATTGAACATTAGATTGGTTGAGTCAATAGAATTAGAGCTTTTTCTTGATGGTTTTGCTAAAAGGGAAAGCACGAAATACAACACATATCTTTAATGAGTGTAAGGAACTTTTCACCTTCAAGTTCGAAAGTGGTTAATTCTCTTCAGCTCATATAGTCTAAAGAATTTGAACTCAATTAGTCTAGACGCCTAGTCAGATGGTTGGGTTAAGAACTTAAGATGACTTTCAGCTATATCTTTTTTACTCGGATTGATGTAGGACTTGATGCTAATTAATCAATAATGTTGTATTCACTTTGTCATTACTTGAAATTACATTGATGAGGTGATGTGTGAAGTGGCTCCTCTAGATATATGCTTACTCATCTTTCCAAGCCCCATATCCATGAAACCAAGATGCTATTTTCTATTGAAGAATAAAATAATATTCTCTTCAAGGATGGCATGATAGCAAGCATTATCACTCTTTGGATATAGTGTTGATTGGACAAGTGAAGTGAACTATAAATGCATAACAATGTTTTATCCTGTAATTTGTTTGATTGAAAAATCTTGATGGAAATGTGCAACCCTTATTGAGAAGATAAGAAGAAGAATAGTTGAGAGGAAGAAAAAGGAAAATTATTAAATATTGTTACTTAGAAAATGAGGATCGAGAGTGCAACAATTGGTGGAAGACTACTAAGAGCTTTTTCGAGTGTTGAGAGGGTTGCCTCCTTAATGAGTCATGGAGCATGTGATTAATCTATCTTAGATTCCACTTTGCCCAGCATCGGGATATATCAAAAAGAGCAAGGGCTATCACTCTTTGGATATAGTGTTGATTGGACAAGTGAAGTGGATTGTAAATGTATATCAATTTTTCATCCTGTAATTTGTTTGATTGTAAAATCTTGATGAAAATGTGCAAACCTTCTTGAGAAGATACGACGACGAATAATAGCATGATGGAAATGTGGTAGCCTTCTTGAGAAGAATTACTCTCTTTAAGGATGGCATGAGGTATATTATCAACAAGAGCTAGGGTTAAAAAAAAAAGAGCTAGGGTTATCACTCCTTGGATATAGTGTTGATTGGATAAGTGAAGTGGACTATAAATGCATACCACTTTTTCATCCTGCAATTTGTTTGATTGAAAAATCTTGATGGAAATGTGCAAAGCTTCTTGAGAAGATACGAAGAAGAATAGTTGAGAGGAAGAAAAAGGAAAGTACTAAATATTGTCACTTAGGAAATGAGGACTGAGAGTGCAACAATTGGTGAAAGGCTTTTAAGAGCCTCTTCGAGCATTGAGAGGGTTGCCTCCTTAATGAGCCATGGAGCATGGAATTAATCTATCTTAGACTCCTTTATGCCCAACGTCAGGATATATCAAAAAGAGAAAGGGTTATCACTCTTTGGATATAGTGTTGATTAAACAAGTGAAGTGTACTGTAGATGCATACCAATGTTTCATCCTGTAATTTGATTGATTGAAAAATCTTGATGGAAATTTGCAAACCTTCTTGAGAGAAGAATAGTATGATGGAAATGTGCAAAGCTTCTTGAGAAGAATTAATTTCTACAAGGATGGCATGAGGTATACTATCAACAAGAGCAAGGGTTATCTGTCACAACCCAACCCGACCAGGATTCTTATCGTGTTGAACTGTGATAGAAAAATCCCAAGATTTAGTTTTGCAATATTTCAAATTATCTTTCAATATTCATTTTAAAAAAGCTAACAGACTACAAAGTTACTAAAACATCTAAGTATTGAAAATAAACTCATCCATAAAATTTCTTTCATTTCATCAAAATGTATAAACTATAATATATGACTATCAAAAAAACTACAAAACTAAATAATAAACTAGTCATAACTGTACAAAAATCAAAACATATCGATACTTATAAACTCACATATGATCATGAACTGCTAATCAACAAACTCCTTCCCTTTTCCAAAATTTTAAAGCTAGAAGCAAAACTACAGTGCGCTATAATAGCTCAGCAGGCCACACAAACTGATCTAAATTTTTAATTTTTTTTATTAAATATTTTTGTTGAATATTTAAAAGCAGTTAAATGCAATCAAATAAATCTATGTATTGAGAAAGGTAATATAACATAGCAGTTATCCAATTATTTAAATAATAATACTGAGCATATAAATAAACAAAAATTCATATCATATTTCCCATTCAGAATTTCAAAGGATTCTGGTATCTTATGACTCCCTTTTGTCTTTATAGCACCAAAACATGCTCGTAGGCACCAAAATATGGCTTATAGCAACCAGAACATGCCTTATAGGCACCAAAATATTTTCTGACACAGAGAGAATCTCAAAGGATTATGACTCCTTATATCTCCTACCAGTCATAATCTTGTCACATATGCACATATTTTATCACATTATAGTTATTAAAACTTAATTGAGCTTATGTGAGAATTGCACAGTTTTATAGAACGATAGATAACAAAAATTCGTACTGAGTAAAACTTCATAGTTTCAAAAATTAACTAAATTAGTAAGGATTGTGTAAAACACTGTTTTAAAACATTTATTGTACTAAAACATTATTTGTGTCCGGATTATTTTCTATTCAATAAAAATTGCACAGTTTTTAAAATACCAAGTAAAATTTTGTCATAAAATATTCATAATGTTTATAATCTCAGTTTCTATGACATAAAAAAGTTACATAGTGAGTGCAAAGTTATTCACTTTTTTTTTTCGTAACGGAAATATTAATTTAATCAGAAAAATTCGAAAAACTTTGTATTGTTGAAATTTTAGATAGACATGAAGTGACCTACCTCGATCCTGACAAATTTTCCAACTCATCCGACGGCTAAAAATGGTCCTAAGCAGCTCATAAATCAACTTTTTTCTCTCCAAACCTCTTTCTCTCCCGCTCGATTGGCTGCTCGATCCAATGAAATAGAATAGTGATTTTAACATATATATATATATATATATATATATATATATATATATATATATATATATATATATATATATATATATAATGTTATTAGTGGCTTAGCATTGCGACGCTACCTATTAGCGTTGTGGCTCTAGATCAAAATATGAAATTCCAGTGCCAGGATAGCTGCAATGTCACTATTTGGCGACTGGTATTGTAGCAGCTCCGAGGCTCTCAAACACCCAACATTGGGGGTGCTCAAATAGTAACTTTTCTCAGATTTTGTCGAAATTTGCTCCAAATCCTAGGGACTCATTCTAGAACACACATACTTGTCAACGGCGAATGCGCACAACGATGCAAAGTTTCCCTTGGAGCCATAACACATAGCTCACGGCATGGTGTACGCCATTTTGAGCATGAAGCAAAATAAAAAAATAATTATAAAAGTCTGAGAGATTTCATGGGGAAGATGCATTTTGGAAATGGCACATAAGGCCAAGTTCAAGATGACATTTACACTATAGATACCTATGAATTACTTTTGATATTTGGCAAGAAAAAAGATTGTTGATTTAGCAATGATGGGTTAGAAGATACGAAGGAAGGAATAAGAAGTTTATTGTAGATCGTTACCTTATAGAGAACCTCCTTTGTGACTTCCAATTTGAAGCCTTCATCGAAGGAGACGACAAAGAGGTGTTGTGAGTCGAGACTAGTGACCAAGGAGATGGCGGCGAAAGCAGACGAATGGAGGGCGGCGAAATCAGACAGACGAACCCTAAACTGTGACTGAATCAAACGGACGAAGGATCCAACAACAGTGGAATCACGTGAAGGAAGAATAAGACGGACAAAGCTGCAGACTCAGACGAAGGAGAAGGCATCAGAATCAAACGAACTCACTTCCTTCATGAGCGTCAAAGCGTTCAAGATACAACAACCTTCGTTCGTGAGGGTTAGGGCAATATAATTTAAATAAAGGCTAATAAAACCTAACTAAATTATTTTAATCCTATCAAATAATTTTAAAATTAATTATTACATTATTTTAGAAATTAAAATATATAAATATTAAAAATTATTTATAATTAAATTAAAAAATCCCTAAAATTCTATGCGCGCTAAGCACCATTGGCACACATGGCGTAAATGGCGCGCGCCAACTTGAACATGTGTGTTGCACCATGCAGCTAGCGCCGTGCCATATGTAATGGCACGCACCATTTTCTCAATTAAAAAGTATGAACACACACTATCATTTTCATGCACCAAAACACTCCCAAAGACATGAAAATGAGTTCAAAATTCAAAAATTTAAAAACTTATTTCTTTCCAATCGGATCAGACTGTTTGAACAAAAAGTTGAACCTGTAGGTGTCACATTATCACTCTTTGGATATAGTGTTAATTGGACAAGTGAAGTGGACCTGTAATTACATACCAATGTTTCATTCTGCAATTTGTTTGATTGAAAAATTTTGATGGAAATGTGCAAACCTTCTTGGGAAGATGCAAAGAAGAAAGTTTAGAGGAAGAAAAAAGAAAATTACTAAATATTGTCACTTTGGAAATGAAGGCCGAGAGTGCAACATTTGGTGAAAGTCTACTAAGAGCTTTTTTGAGCGTTGAGAGGGTTGCCTCCTTAATGAGTTGTGGAGCATGGAATTAATCTATCTTATACTCTATTTTGCACACCATCAGGATATATCAAAACTTGTTGGTGGAAAGTGAAGATATCAAGAAGCAAGTGTTGAATTACTGGACTAAGGAGTCATATAAGTTAGTTGCTCATCACACATATCACCATTTGTGATGGTGTTGAAGAAAAATGGTGGTTAGTGAATGTACGTAGACTGTCAGGCTCTGAATAGGATCATTGCCAATAATTAATGTCCACTATCTAGAGTGAATGACTTAATGGACCAATTGAAGTATGCCTCACTCTTCACAAAGTTAGGTATAAAATCTAGCAACCACTAAGTACAAGTACAATAAGAAGATACTTGGAAAATTTTGTTCAAAAATAAGCTTGGCTTGTTTGATTGGAATGCATAGATGATGTTTATGTGTTTCTTGAGTGATATTTTGATGTTATTAATGGAGGATATTGTGATTGGCTACCTTGACAACATTTGTAGCTACAGTTGAACATGAGAGGAATATCTCGGACTCTGGGAAAGATATTTGGCCTCTTGAAGAAAAATGAGCTCCTCTTGAACTTGAAGGTCCTAATCTTTTTGTGTTTTGAAGTTGGTGGCATGGAGATTAAGATTGACCCCAAGAAGATCATAACCATCATATATTGAGGCCCTCAGTTGTAGAACATGATTTATATGCGAAGTTTCATAAAGGTTTGCTAATACATAAGAAAGTTTATTTAAATTTTTTTTTGCGCTAGTGACACCATCACATTATACGAAGAAGTCTAATAATAAATTATCTTGGGAGATGAAACATGAGAACATATTTATACTTCTACAAAGGAGGATAAGTGAGGCACCTGTTTTAGCTATGATGGATCCATAATTATAGTTTGATTCAAGTTTGATGTTTTTATATATGCACTTGATGAGATTCTTATTTTATGCGCCATTAGAAACTTTTCACATTTGAAGGGAGACCTATAATACATTTTTCTTAGTTACTACAAGGTGCCAAGAAAAATCTATTTTATGCACAATTAGAAATCTTTCACATTTGACCAAGCAGGGAAGCACTGATGACCTTATTGACATGAGAAAGAGATTGTGGTTCTTAGGAACCACAAGCCACTTCATTACTACTAGACAGTCAAGTAGTTAAATATTCACGAAGTGCAATACATGAAGTGGATGACATTTTTGTTGAAATTTAATTTGGTCATCTAGTTCAAGAATGGAGTGTAAAATAAGGTGACATATATGCTCTCATGACCTACGTGCCTACAATCTTCTTGACATGAGTATGTGATGCAATCTATGTTCTAAAACAAGTAGGAGAACACTAGGAATGCAATTGACAATGCTCCCACAAAATATGTCCACACGATCTCAAAGTCACCCACTCCTAAACTGCTTCTCAATTCAAATGAACTCAAAAACTCTTAAGCGATCTATCTTGTGATAGGAAAAGAGGCTATAGTAAATAAAAAAATTATGAAGAAATTCAACCTTTAATCAATGAATATGAAGACATTACTCTTGAAGATTTACCTAATTCCTTACCTCCTCTAAAGATATTCAACATCATATTGATCTCGTACCTAGAGCCACTTTACCCCCCTTGCCTCATTATCGTATGAGTCCTACAGAACATGAAGAACTCCACAAACAAGTAATTGAACTCTTAACTAAGGGGTTGTTATTGTTGTTGTTGTAATCACACTAAAACCTGCGGGTTATGTAGCTTGCGAGCTATCTTCTTCTACCTTCCTTATTCTATTTAGTCTCAGTCTTCTATCTAATATTCTCTCCACGGTTTCCCATCCACTTATATCTTTCTTCTCCAAATATTGTGCGTGCAAGGGAGCGTTGTCACCTGCATTGTTTGATGGTATTTGCCGGAGGAGCGTCAACTTGAGTTGGATCATAATTTCTGTGTTGAACCACTGGTTTGATTTTTCTTTTGAGCACCATTCTCTATTTTCGTGATTTGCATGTGATGTGACCTTACATGGTGGTTTTGAGGGTATTTCAATTTAGTTGTTTGGTTATTTTGTGTGCCTTCTTATCAATTTTCTATATTTCGTTTCCTACTTAGTTTCCAATATTTGTGTATGTTATGTTGAAAGGAGCGTTGTCAATTGCATTCCTAGTTTCTCCTACTTGTTTTAGAACCTAGATTGCATCAGTATGCTAACCAATACAAGTTTGATGAAGATTTCCAAGACATCCTGGAGAAATCCCAAAAATAAGGATGAACAATCATAATGATTATTTACAAGGAAAATTAATTATGCATCCAAAAGATGATCGAGTGAAGGGGATTACAGAATCACACAATTATAAAGTGGTCAGACTTTTTGAGGTGATGAAGACACTTCAAAACCTGCAGAGCTGTGTATTGACCTTGAATGCATCTTGATGTAGCCGAATTTTTTAAGAAGCTGCCTATAACTTTGTTGTACTTCAAAGCCTTTAAACATGAAGCAGAGATCATACATCTCTTTACCTATGCTGACTGGGTCATGGAAAAGTATCTCTATAGACTTCCGAGGAGGACTTTCATCGATTCTTAGTAGTCATAACTATGTTTTTGTTTGTTTTGGATAGATTCTTGAAGATGTAATACACATAGCATGTATGAAAGTATAACGGGAGAAAAAGCAGCTGCATCTCTTTTTAAAGAATATTTGAGTGCATTTTGATTTGTCAATCTCAATTGTCTCAAAATAGGGATTTCCACTTCTTAAATAGTTTTTGGAAATCAATTTGAGCTGTAATGGATACTACTCTGAAGAGAAGCACAACTTCTCATCTACAAATTGATGGCCAAATGGAGATGATAAATACGACTGTCATGCACCTTTTACACCCAAAGACATGTAATGAAAGCATGATGTTTATCCAATTTCATTCAACAATACTTTAAATAGTTTCCTAATTGAGCTCCATGCTTCATGATGCTTGCCTTAAAATCCCTTTGTCTTGAGAGTTTTCAAAAGAATCAATAACCTTGAAATCATGGTTTAAAATTGCGCAATATGAGGCCCGCCTTTGCGCAATTCCAGTAAAAAATGCCTTGATGCTTACACATGGAGTTTTTTTATGAGGCTTGCACCTCAACTTGGTTGAGGCCCGCCTCGCCTCACTGGCATGAGGCTTACGCCTCACGCTAGATATATTAAAACTTACATAAATCTTGAAGTAAATGCCCGACATTGGACTCTATAGGAGAGGAGGAAGGGGAGAGAGCAGTTCATCATAATGATGATTCAAATGAAGAACTCAAGAACCCCCTAGTGATGACAGTGCTGATGACTTATGAGTTCTTATGCGATTTGTCATTGCTATTTAATATTTATTTTTGGAAATTTGAATTATATGTTAATGAAAGGAATACTGGGATTTTGAAAAGATAGAATTTTGAGTTGAACTATAATTCATGTTGTCTTATTATTGGGATATTTTGATTTCACTTCATATCTGATACTTTTTTATGTTTTATATTATTCACTCATTATTATATAACAAATTTATCATTTTATGTTTACGCAATCCTTTGATTTTGAGGCTTACGCCTCAAAATGCCTTGAGGCTTACGCCTCGCCTCACGAATGAAAAACGCCTCAATACCCGAATACGCAATTTTAAACATTGCTTGAAATAGAGGTGGAGTTCTCAGAAGAGCTTAGAGAGTTTTAGAAGGAATTAGAAAATTCACTTTGAGGTAGAGCACAACTTGCCAAGCTCAGTAGTATTGCAAGTCTACAACTGTTGACATGATGCACAAAGTATAGAAGAAATTTCAAGATGACCTTGTGTGGTTTCACATAAATAAGTGGAGATTGAAGGAAGATCAAAAGATATAACCAATTTGGTATGGCCCATTTAAAGTTCTAAGAAGATCAGCGACTACATATACTAGTTAGCTTTTCTCACATATATAGAGATCTACTATGTGGTGAATATATTTGAAGCCATTCAAAACCTACAATGTTGGATGACAGCATGAAATAAATCTTATTTCGGCTCAGTGATGTACTGCTATATTCAGATAATTAACTAAAGACCAATTTTTGAAGTGTTCCACGATGATCTGTTCCAGCTCCAGGTGCTTTATCAATCAATAAGAACATACGACCTCTGAAGCAAAATGGTAAACTTTTAAAAAAAAAATTTTCCTCTCCTATAGCTTGATTCACGGTAGTTAATTGCCTCCTAAAGATGAGACATATTATTTGACATGTTGAGATGACACGTGGAGGATAAGTTAGGAGTACTTAAAAGATTAGGATGGGATTCCCAAGAGATTTGTCATGTTGTTGAGGGAAATCTCGAGAAGACTGAGATGTTGCGGAGAGAAGTCGATGCCGAGAGGAGCTCATTAAATATCTTGGTGATAGTTGCCCAAGAGTTGAGCGCATTCATGATAGATATAAGATTATTGTCAAGCAGTTGCTATGCCATATTGGCTTCATGGGTCCGCAAAGTTGGTGCCACAATTAATTCCACCTCATAACTTGTAATGATGAAATATTATATAAAAAGTTTCATTGAAGTGTGCGCTAATGTAGCAGAAAATAACCCATTATTATAAAGTGAGGCCCTAGGAATTTGGGAGATTAGACGAGAAGGAAATTGAAGAGTGAAGAGTGACATCGACAACTATTACTTTTAGGATTAGAGAGTTTAGGGAGAGGGTGATGTAAAACCAGGAGTTGTTTTAAGAAATTAATAAAAGTTGTTGGAACAATGATAAAATTAATCTTAAGGCGTCTCAAAATTGAAGAATCAGGAAAGCTCTTAGAAGCAAACGATGCTTAGGCAATCCATTACAACTAAATTTGCCAGTTCTTTAAAATAACAACTTAAGCAAGAGTAATGAAATGATTAGTCAACTAGAATCCGACTGTTAACAAAGTGATCGTCTCACCTTGAGGCTCAAAGTTACTCTTCTACGTCTAGGGTTGTCGGAGGAAGAAGAACCATACAAGAAACGAAATCATTCCAAGGTAGACGGCGCAGACGATCCGTAGTGATGGAGAGGGATGCGGCGGTGGTGGAGGTGGCCGGCGGCTTGGTTTAAAATATCGATCCTTCACCTTGAGATCATTTAATCAACTCTTGAAAGTGGAGGTTAGCGGAAGAGGATCGTAAGCAAGCTTAGAGATATCACTAGTACACAAGTTATACCGAGAGGTCTCGTCGCCGGGGAGGAAGCGGGAGTTGGAGAAACGGGTGGATGGCCGTTGATGGTCCACTCGTAGTCCGAGAATTGATCGTCAAGGATGTCCACGAGATGGGGGAGGATTCGGTTCAAGTAATCTTCAACGGTGTCGTCAAAACCAAACCCGACGTCGAAGAATGGTGATCGAACGATGTGGATGTCTCCGTGGGCGTTGAGTATGAATCTGTGGTCAACTTCGGGATCCACCACCATACATAATTTGCATGTAGATGAGAGAGCACGGTAAGACAACCCAAGAGAGGAGAGGTGGTGGCCGGCTTGGAGATGTGGAGGGGAGAAGCTAGGCTCCTTGGTGGAAACTAGGTTAGGTTGGGGGTGGATGAGATTAATTCTAAATCTGAAATTATTCTCAAATTTAGATTAATTTGGGAGGGAAGCAATTTGAAATTTGATTTCAAATTGAATATAATTAATGCCTTGATGGAGAAGTAATGTGGGGGAGCCAAGGAAGGGAAGGCTGGCGGTATAGAGAGAGGGGATTGAGGTTTAGTCTAAAACTGAAATTAATTTCAGTTTTAGAGAGTTAGGAGGGAAAATGTTTGAAATCAAATTTGGATTCCAACTAAGGGGTGAGGGTTAATGTGCATTCAATGGGGAGAGCCCATCAAGGGCCGGCGACATAAAGGAGGAGGGAATTGGGGAGGATGAGGGGGAGTTTCCAAATAGGTGGTGATGACTAGGAAAGAAAATTTTTTAAATCCAATTTGATTTAATTTAAAATTGAATTCAACATAAAAACTTTCCTAATTTGGAAAGAATTTGAAGTTTGAAATTCAAATTTCAAATATGAAAGCTAGCGGAGAAAGGGGTGGTGGGAGGATGACGGGAGGCCGGTGGCAAGGTGGCCGGCCGGTGGTGTGAAAGCAGCCGGCGGCTGGGGCTTGAAGGGGCGGTGGCAAGGGGTTGGGGTCGGGTTCTTCAAGCCAAGGGTTTTAGGTCATCTTCTCTTGAGGTGGAAGAGGAAGTGATTGGAGGAGGAAGATAAGAAAATTAAGAATCACGAACCTTACTCCCACCGCTAGAACTCACAAAGAGATCTAAAGGCTCTCTCCTCAAGAACTCACAAAGAGATCTAGAGAAGTTTTGGAACTCACAAAGAGAACAATAAGATAAAATTTTCATTCATCAACTAACTCCTCATACAAAGCATGGAGACCCTTATATATGGATCTCAAGTCTAAAAAGAAAAAAAGACACAAATGCCCATGGGGCTACAAAAGAACTCACTACCCTCAAGGGTAGACTAGGAAACTGAAATAACATAAATAAAATTACAACAAATATGTCAAAAGTAGAGACTATGAATCGTGGCCATTGATCTACGCCTCAGTCGATGGTACACGTGTCGAAATCTGTGACTGATGCCCGCATCAGAGGGCTTTTAGAAGGATTCTATGAGGAGTTTGAGAGCCAAAGAGAGATACTGAGGATTCAAGAAAGCATAATTTTCTTATTGTAAATTTGCTTAGTTCATCTTGTGGATGAAGCTTTAATTGTTTTTTGGCTCCAAAAATAGGAATTTTGATTAAGAACCTCACTATGTACTGGCGTGCTCATCATGTTTGATGGATCCTATTATAGTGTTGTTTGGGTAGCTTTGGATCACCAGGAGTCTATAAATAATGGTATGAAACATGTAATTCTCTTCTAGTTTTTTTTTATTTTGTGATTCAAGTTGAATATATGATTTGTTTGAATGAGGTACAAGTCCGATTACTTGATTTTGGGGAAGTTATATCCTTTACTAGTGTGACAGCTAGTTTTTCTCTACTTCAATAAATTTGTTCATTGTCTATTTCTTCTACATAGTTTGTTATTAGCTTGTTTAATAGTTTATCGAAAAGTGATATGTTAGAAATCTGTTTTCATAGAAAATAATTCATTAGATCAATGATTTTATTTGTTTCCAAATTCTTGTTAGAATTCCTAGATGGTCATGTTCATTTCATTATTAATTGGTTTAAAGATTACTATTATTCGTTTTCTTTATAGCAATTGAGTTTTTGGATTGATTGATAATTATTAATTTATGATCCTCTGTTTTTCTTTGCATGAAGCATCTTATAAATTATATTAGTTGCAATAGTAAACCCTACCCATAAATTGTCCTACATCAAGTTCATTTGATTTCATTCACTTTCAAAAGAGCTTTATTATAATAGGACAACTTTATGATTTGATCGAATGATACTACATGTTATATCCCTTTATTGGTTGATCAAGTTTCTGATTATTTCTTGCTTTCCCTCTTCTTGTGTTATTTCTTTCTTTTCTTAGATGGATATTTGTATTTCATTTTCCTGGTTGGGAGTCTTTAGAAATTTTATTTTATGGAACCGCAGGTTTCTTTCTGCTTTGCTAATAATGTTTTGGAAATTTTCTTTTATTCTACTGTAATGGTTAATGGATTACATGTACCAACTCAATTTTCTTCTATCTGTTGGCTGTTGATTATCGGGCTTCTTGTTTGGACTAGCAATTGATTTATGGTACTCTTGTTCTGTGCAGGATAGCGTTGAGGCTACTGCAGAGGTCTCCAAAACGTTCAATGAAAAGATTCGGAAATATTGTGATGTTATTCTTTTATCCTTGGCTTATGCTGGGACAGGGAATGTACTGAAGGTCTTCTTTCTGAACCTGAATGCCTATATCTGGAATATTGATACAGTAACTTCAACTGCTAAATAATATTTATTGCAGGTTCAAAAGTTATTGGGCTATTGTGCTCAACATCTTGACAAGGGTGAGGTGCATCAGGGGCCTGCAGTCCTTGGTATTGCTTTGGTGGCAATGGCAGAAGAATTGGGACTTGAAATGTCTATTAGATCTCTTGAGCATCTTCTACAATATGGTGAGCAGAATATCAGGCGGGCTGTACCTTTAGCCCTTGGTATCTTATGCATATCGAATCCTAAGGTACTTTTCATTTTTATCCTTTCGCACATTGGCTTATCGATTGTAATACATGCCCTCATTGTCAAACTAGTTGTAATTGTACTATCAAGATGAAAACTACCCTTCATGCTTCATGCCACCAGTGACAATCATTTTCATTTTATGAGTGACAATCACATTTTAGATTTGTGATAGGAAATACTTGAGTTCGCAAGTAATTCAAGAGGAAATACTTGAGTTCACAAGCAACCCTAACAATAATTGGTCAAAACAGCGAGAAAACAAGAAAAATCTGGAAGAAATCAATCTAAAAACAATAGATTGCAATAGTAGAATCAAAGCAAAACAAACTCCAAACAAGATATAATTGATCCTCAATTCGAGAGGAGGATCGTCTCTCCCAATCTCCAAATTGTGGATCTAGAGCCCAAGACACCAAGAAGACTCCAAGAGAACAACTCAAATCATGCATGCCCTAACCCTAGCCTCCCATGCTCTTTAAATACAATTTTTTCTAATAAAAAGCTTCCTAACATAAACCAAATTCAAATTCCCTTGTGCATTAGCCGCCCTCTTTCTCTCTCTCTCTCTCTACCTCCTGTAAAACGGAACCGGCCCTTCCTGAGCCGGTTTGGTTGGTTCAAGGTTAACCCCCATAACAATTGTTCCTTCTAGCAGCTAGCAATCCATATTCTACCTGCAGCAACTCCAATAGCCACAAGCATTTTTTTATTTGAAATGGTTAACGTAATTGTTTTTCTCTTTCATGCTTCCTTTGGATCAGGTTAATGTCATGGACACATTAAGCCGACTGAGTCATGATGCAGATACTGATGTTTCTATGGTATCTACTAAAATTTATTTAAATTCATTGTATATTTACTCCCGAATCTAAATACTTCGCTTTCAGTCAATCCCAAATCTAATACTTCTCTGCAGGCAGCGATAATATCCTTGGGCTTGATAGGTGCCGGAACCAATAACGCAAGAATAGCTAGCATGCTCCGAAATCTTTCAAGCTATTACTACAAAGAAGCTGGCCACCTATTCTGCGTAAGGATAGCTCAAGGTCTTGTGCACCTTGGGAAGGGATTACTGACTCTATCTCCTTATCATTCAGATCGGTTTCTTTTGTCGCCGTGAGTAATTCCCTCAATATTATTTTATCATATTCAGGAAAAATATATCTAACCAATGAAATCTTAATTACAGGACGGCACTTGCTGGAATAGTGACAGTCTTGCATGCTTGTCTTGATATGAAATCAGTCATCTTGGGGAAGTATCACTATATGTTCTACATCCTTGCCCTGGCTATGCATGTATGTATTATAAAGCTTACTGTCATTGTTCATTTCCATTATTACATCATCTATATTTTTGTTGGAGTTCATGATATTGGTATTTTCTTTTCTTGTTTTGCAGCCAAGGATGTTAATGACTGTTGATGAAAACCTGAAGCCGCTATCCGTCACGGTGCGAGTTGGGCAGGCAGTTGATGTGGTCGGTCAAGCAGGACGGCCTAAGACTATCACCGGATTCCAGACGCATTCAACTCCGGTGCTGCTCGCAGCCGGGGAACGAGCAGAGCTAGCAACTGAGAAGTAAATTTTCTTTCCCTTATAATTCATAAAAGTTTATCTTTCCAATAATTCTAATACCCCCCTAACAGATCACATCAACTGTCATTAATTTATACTAAACGCTGTTATAATTCATAAAAGTTAAAAAAATTAATTTTTATATTAAAAAACTGCTTTAAAAAACACTAAGAAAATCATTCCAAATGAAGCCTTAGTCTTTGTGTAAAAGCTTATCAAATATAAGATTTATTATTCAAATATAAGGGGCTCTTGACTAGATAATGTTTTATCAGAATTATTTCACATTTTTGGCCTCTGAATGGTGCTTTGTCTTCAGGTACATTCCTCTTACTCCAGTTTTGGAAGGTTTTGTTATCTTGAAGGAGAACCCTGAGTACCAGGATGATCATTAAGAAAATTAAGACAGTAATGTATCTAACGGCTAGTTTTCTTCATCTCAGTTTATTTCTGTGAATTTTTTCTATAGCAGATGACTACTTCCGGAGACTCATTTCTCATTCAAAGAAATGGGAAATTCATGTAGACCGGGCATTGTATTGAAAGCCATAAATTTTGCTTATTTGGATATGTAGCATTGGTTTACTTTGGCATCAAATGTGGCTTGCAGGACTTATACGATTATCTTCTAATTTCAAGTAATGTTCTCTCCATCCCTTAAGAAGTTTAACATAAATTTTTCCCTTCGTTGTATGAGTTTTTTGTCAACTTTAAATATAATATTTGAAATATTTTATAATTATTTGATTGAATGTAAAATAAATAAAGGAGAATATCTTTTGTATTTGATTTGAAGTAAAATAAATATAATTTAAAGCCTAGCAGTAATGGTTGGCTGGGGGTTGGGGATTATGGGTGGTGATGATGGTGATGGCTTGTGGTGCATTCAAAAATAGATTAAACTCACTCAATTTTTCATACATCATAAGTGATTTATATGATGTGTTTGAATTTTGAAATTACTGTTTCTTTTACTTCGAATTAGGCATTAACATTTTCAAAACTATCACATTTGAAATGCTTTACCCTGTATTTACTTCAAAGCAAATAACCCCGTAGTGAGAAATTTGGAAGGTTAAGGCTCGTTTGAGATTGTTTTCTTATTGCTTTTTATAAAAATTTTCTAAGTGAAAGATTGTGGCCAAAAGTTGTCCCAAATGAAGCCTAAATGAAGAAACAATTGAAGTTTTCATATATTCTTAAATTTATAAACTTATTTCTAGTGATGTGATTTTTCTTTCATTCAACATATGTGTTTTATATCTTCATGAGCTTCATATGCTAATTTAACATGGTTCCATGCATGAACCTTTACTCTTATGCTCTCTGCCTCTCTTGCTCTCATCTTTTCTTATTCTTTTTTTGTTCTCCTAGTTCATTTATCTTAGGGCATCTTAATGAAATGGGTCCATCTCAATTCCTTAATTCAGGCATAAGTGGAAATATTCAAATATTTGAAGCAAAGTTAAAAATTTCTCAAAAATATTCAAGGGGATCAAATATATTTTAATATTTTATAGTTAAAGTCAAAATGAATATCTCAAGGAGATGGATTTTATGAGTCTAAGATTACGCATTGCTATCAAGGCCAACGCCCTCCATCGCCACTAAAGCTAATGTTTGTTACCACCAACAAGCCACCATCATTATGAAAATCAATGCCTATATCGTCAAAATGGATAATCACCATCATCAACACAAAGGATTGTGACAACCAATAAGGTTAATGTTCCTCGTAGCAAATAACAATGATACATTATGTTGACAATAACGCTAACGCTCAATGTTACCAGCATGATCAAAGCTTGCAAGTTTTAAAGAATCTAAAGCTCTACCCATTATCACCAAATGCTTATCATCTTTGAGGTAGATGCTCGAGGCTAAAACCCTCCATTACCATTAAAGTTAACATTTTTTGCCATAAAAAAGTCATCATCGCCACCCAAGTGAATGCCCCACCATTATTAAAAAAAGATGAACCCACATCAATACAAAACAATGGCATCCATCATTGCTACTAAAGCTAATGTAACAACATTGATGCTTGATGTTGCAAACACTGTCAATGCTTGATATTGCCAACATGACCAATTCCTTCCATCGCTGGTAAGTTTGATATATTTTGTCTCCATCAAAGTCACTTCCCACCTTCATGATGGTTGGTCTCCCCTTTTATAAGATGAAAAATCAAGACCACCCTGAACCACTTAATGATAATCCCAATGCCCCCCATATCTCCTTTTACTTCTATCATGGAAGTCATTTTTACTTTTTTACCTGGACTCTGGATTGGTCGGTCGGACTGACAAGACACAAAAAATTCGGGTCGATCGGGCTGACAAGATAGCTTCAACTTCTCTTCCTCGACACAGGCAATCCACATATCATGATTTTATTGATGTATGGACGCAGAGTTACGTCCGGACTCTACACATAATAATTTCTCCTTTCGACGATAAATTATTTGGTTCGGTCTGGATGGGGCTCTGCATTCCGACTCCAATTAAATCATGACATGTGGAGGAGACAAGTGGATGTTCAATAAGATATTGTTTAATATTTATGGCTTGCCAGCACGCCAGACCTCACCTCGCCCGACCCAAAAAATCTAAATTCGTAAGAGTTCAAAAGACACTAGGTTATTTTACTTTTCACCTGACATTTTTCATTGCTCAAGCTCTCTAGTTCAGTATTCTAGACGCTTATCTTCTAATCCCTTGGACATTTCAGACTTTGCAAAAATTTGTTTCATTTACAAACATGTACAAGAACTTGCTGCGCTTTTTCCTACATTTTAACTATTTTTGTATTTTAAAAACTGGCTACATAAGTTTAAAATTTCTGAGTTATTTTTGTTCATTTTAGCCTCATTTTCACTTCACTTTAAGTGTGCTTTTGCTGTGTTTTTGTTTTCATAGTATCAGTTCATATATCGATTTTTCATGTTTTTAAAACTAGGTTGCATAGCTTTAAAATATATTAGTAAATTTTTTAATAGTCCTTTTCACTGTTATTTCCTTTTGCATTTACTATTGCGCTTTCACATGATTAGGTGAAGGAAAGAAATTTTTTAATTCAACATATCATCAATAATAAGCATTGGACGCTTCTTGTAGGCAGGCTGAAGGAGAAAGTATGAAAATTTTATGATTCCTTACCCACTCTGCAACATAAGCAAATGCTTTCAGGAGTCGTATGTTAGAGCATTATAGTATGTTAATTCTTTTCTTGATATGGGGCCAATGAACTAATATTTATTCTTAATTTTGTTCAGATAAAAAAACATATAAGGACATGAAAGAATCCTTAGAAACCAATATAACAAAATATAATATACATATGTGGACTTCTAAGCCAGACGAATAATGTTAATTACGAAGTATTTGTTTGCAAATATATGAAAAAAAAAATATTCTTCAAAGGAAAGTGGATTTGACATAATATAAAAATTGACAAGATAAAATGCTAAAATTTAGGGCAGAATTCGCCTACACTCTCTTCCTTTCAAAGAAGGAATAAAATGTAAATTTTGTATCCACTCATAATTCATTGATTAATTATGTACATTTTGTATTTTTAATTATATTATATCACTTATTCATTTAATTTTGTATTCATTGATTAATTCACTACAGGAAAATCAATGTTTACCGGTGGTCATATAACCGCCGGAATTACTAGCGGTTAAACTGGCAGTCTGGCAGCCGGTATTAACCGGCGGTTTATCCGGCGGTGTTTAATAATACACCACTAGAATTATCGGCGGTATAATAACCCTTAGGTAGGCCGACAATTTTCTTTTTTCGTAGCTCCTTTACAGACAGCCAAGTTGCCGGAGTTAAATAAATTTTTTACTGCCGGAAAACCGTCAAAAATCGACCTAATATTGGCCAAACCGAGCCTTCCTCCTCATTTGTTCGCATATTCTTTTCTTTAGACGCTCGCACTCGCGATCACGCCTCCGACTGCCTACATAGAAATTCGGTCGTCGACACCCTAACTCAGACCGACATCTCGCTCTCACTTCGGCTGTCGATTATGCCCGCACTCTACTGCCGAAACCCGTCGATCGAGTACTCTGGAAACACCCCGAACCGAAGGTTTCCATTTTTTTTCTTTTACTAATCTGTCATACTTTAAAATTGTGGGAGAGAATTATGGAGCATAGATTGCGGCGTGATGCTAATGTTTCACAAAATCAATTTGGATTCATGTAAGGTAGGTATGTAAGGTAGGTCAACTATTGAAGCTATACTTTTTTATTTTGTTTGGTGGAGAAGTATATAAAGAATAAGGAGGATCTACACATGATATTTATTGATTTAATGAAAGTATATGATAAAGTTTCAAGAGAAACGCTATGGAGAGTTATAGAAGAGAAAGGGGATAATAATGTTTATATTCAAGTCATTAAGGATATGTATACAATATTTATTACTTGTGTTCAGACAGAAATATATAGAGTTGTGATCCTATAGAGATGAAAATTAAAACAAGAAAGAGTAAGAGTCAACACATGAATCATAAGACATCGAGGACACGAAGGATAATTAGGGTTGTTATTTGTTTGATGAACTTTTTAGTGTATTCTGAACATCTTATTATGGATTTCATATGTTATGTTTATTGTAGAACATATGCATTTTTTTTTATTTAAACATTTGTTTCTACTTATTATGGATTTTGATTTGTTGATTGTGTTTTGCTATTGAATATTATATATGTTGACTTTGGACTCCATTTATGGGTTGATTGTAGTGGCGTGTTGCCCTTATGTGTTATATATGTTTTGAATTTTCTGTAGATATTGTAAAAATTGAAGTAAATAGAGGGTGGCTGTCATTTTTTTAAAAATGCTATAGGTTTTCAACGGTTTGGCCGCCGAAAACTTTGATACCGGCCGCTTATTATTTTAACCGTCATAATTTTAATATAGTCGCTGGTAAATACAGTCGGTTTATCGGTGGCTAGATCGCTGGTAAAATCAGCGTTTGAGATGGCTGGTATGCCGCTAGTAATTAACTGGCGGTCACTGGCGCTATGACCGCAAAAAATTACCTACTATTTATGCCGCCATAAAGCTGACGGTAAAATTAACCGCAGGAATTCGTTTCATATGCGCTTTATACCGGCAGTTTATAAATTGCCGGTAATTTTCAAGCCCCCCCCCCCATATTAGGCAACCATTTGTGGAAATAACTTTTCTTCCACTAGTTCTCTCTCTCTCTCTCTCTCTCTCTCTCTCTCTCTCTTTGTTACCACTGGTAACCTTGTGTACTTGCTACTAGTTATAGCCCTCTTCTCTCTCTCTCCCTCATTTTTGTTGATTTTTATTAGACTATCTTAAACTTTTTTTTTTTCATTTATATTTCTCTCTTTATTTATATATTTTCTAATTTTAATCATTTATCTTCGCATTACTAGTTTTTTTTTTAAATTAAAATTTTCATCAAATTTTTTTAATCATTTTTAAATATCCAAATTATCTTTTATAGAAAATTTATATAATTAAAACCAATAAATTATACTAGAGAAAGATTACAATATTTAAATTTAAAACAAGTAGCTTTAAATATGCTATTTATATATTTTTATATTGATAAGGTAGACCTTTTTTATATATTTATTGCTCATTATATAATATTTTTATTAATATTTTTTTTATTTAAATTAGATATGAAAACCTTAAGTTAGATATTAAAAAAAAAAATCCTAATGTCAATTTCAAGCGAGAAAGCTTAACAATAATTTTCAAATTAGAAATTTGTGACCAGCAGATAAATAATCCTGACTCTGCTACTCGCTATCACTGAGATTTTGATACTATTTCTTTGCTATTCTAGCATAAAAACTAACTACCATAATTTGAACTAATAAATACTCTAAAAATGTTTCTAGCGTGAACTGAAGTAAAACATAGAGTAAAAATATTACTAGCATGAATTGAATTTATAAAAAAAACTAATTTTATTACAATGAATGGAATTCAAATATTTAGTTTAATACATATATTTTTCATTTCCAAAAAACTTTCCTTACAATTTTAATTAATTTTGAAAACAATTATAATTTTTAAATTTTTTATTAGAAAAATAAATCATATTGAACACTTATAGCCAAAGTGAAATAAAAGCGTAGTCAAAGCATAATGAAAGCACACCGACAGTGTAGTTATTTATTTCGTTGAAATTCACTTCCTTTAACTACGATTTTGTTGCGATATCACTACATTTTAACTACGCTTTTGCTGCACTATCATTGTGCTTAAGATACTCTTTCACTATTTTCTAGCGTAAAAACTTACTACTATGATCTAAAGTAATGCATATTGTGAAAATATTTCTAGCATTAATTGATGTAATACATAGTGTAAAAACATTACTAGCACGAGCTGAAGGAAAAAATAATAATTTTACTACAATGAATGTCATTCAAATATTGACTTTAATATATATATATATATATATATATATATATATATATATATATATATATATATATATATATATATATATATATATATATATATATATATATATATATATATATATATATATATATATATATAAGACAATTTTCAGAAAATTTTCCTTACAATTTTAAATAATTTTGAAGACACTTACAATTTGGAAAATTTTTCTTATAAAACTAATTTATTTTGAACACTTATAACCAAAGCGCAGCAAAACATCAATGAAAGTGCAACAAAAATGTAATGAAAGCGCAGTTAATTATTTCGCTAAAATTCATTGTGCTTTTGTTGCATTTTAGATCCTCTTTCACTATTTTACTAGAGTAAAATCTTACTACCATGACTCAAGTAATACATAGTGGAAAAATGTTACTACATGAACTGAAGTATCAAAATTCACATATCCAAAACAGTCATAATATATCCTGCCTATACCATCAACCGAAAAAAAAATCTATCAAATTCATCAATTTTTACGTCCCATGCGAGCATGTTGTCATCAATTATATGATCTTTAAATAGTTGAATCAAAGAATTATTGTCCCCAATTCAATTTTTGCTCTTTTCTCCTTCAAAATAAAGTTGTATGTATCCTTTTTAGAGAAACTAACATTCTAAATTCCTACAACTTCCTCTATAAGATAGGAGAATGCATCAGCGATTCTTATCCCCGCTTATGCCATTAATTTTAGAATTGAAGCTTTCTCATCATCAATATTACTACATAATCTCAAGAGGCATTAGTCTTCTGGCCTAGCCAATTCATGATTGTGTGATTCAATAAATTTTTTTACATTCCAATTTACAATCAACTGCAAACATAACTAAAGATGAACAACCCGTTCTGGTCTCTAATTTTCGATATTTCAATTGATAATTTAGATCAAATTTCTTCTTGAAATCAACTTTTGAGCATACGAAGTCATTGGATATTATCTTTATGAAATTTGATCAGTAACTGTAATGATTCTTATGCACATTAAAGCCAATATTATGAGTATAACTGTAATAAGCAAAATATGCTTCTTTATTATCTTTATACACAAATTATAAAACGAAGTAAAGCACAATAAAAGCTCAGCAAAAGGGCAACAAAAGCACAACATAAGTATAACAAAATTATAGTGAAAGCTCAGTAAAAGCCTAGTAAAGTGAAACAAAAGCGCACTAAAATGATAGAACTACAAATCAGTCTGTGTTTTCATTATGCTCTCACTATATTTTTGTTGCGCTTCTGTTATGATATCGCGGCGCTTTCACTAGTGGTGTCAATTTCGAGTCACGGGTCAGGTTCGGGTCAATCCATGAACTGACCCGAGTTCAAACGGGTCGACCGTAACCTGAGCCGGGTTGATAAACAGGTCAGAAATTCAACCCGGACCCGACTCGGCGAGTTGTCGGGTTGACCCAACCCGACACGGGACTCAAAACGTGCGGATGAGCGCGGGCAAGCGGCGATCGCGGGCAAGCGACGAGCATGGGTGAGCCCTCGCAGGCAGCCTCGGGCGCGGGGCGCTAGCGCTGGCAGGCACTGCAGCGTGTGCTGGCAGGCTTTGTCGCACTGGCAGCTGAGCGAGCTGGGTCCGGGCAGCCGCGGGCGGTGCGTGGGCAGGCGGGGCAGCGCTGGCAGTTCAAGTTAAACGGGTTCGTGGGTTGACCCGGTAACCCGCCGGGTCAACCCGAACCTGACCCTTTTTTTCAAACGGGTCGAATTTGGGAACCCAAACCCGACCCATTTTGAAATCGGGTCGGGTCCAACCCGAATTTTCCGGGTCGGGTTTTCGCTTCGTGTCAAATATTGACACCCATAGCTTTCACTACGCTTTTGATGCACTTTAAATATTTTTTCACTGTGCTTTCATTATACTTTCACTTCTATTTAGATCTGCAAAGCATAGCGAAAGCATATTTAAAGCACAATGAATTTGTTGTGAAATATTAGCAAAAACATAGTAAAATGACAACAAAAACGCATGCCGTCAAAGCACAATGAAAATGCTGTGAAAACACAGCATGAGCACATTTGCAATCCGCAGTAAATGCACAGTCGCAAATGTGCAATGTTCTTTTGCTTTTTCTATGCATTTGTATGCACTTGCACTGAGAATTGATGTGCTTTATATTAGAACTTTGAAAAATTATAAAACTTTAGAAACCCTTAAAACAACTTGGAATGTGGTAGAAGTTTACCAATAAGCTCAAATTTGCAACCGTTCCAGCCAATTTAGCTTCCTATTTCTGAACGTTTGCATACCTCCTTTCAGCCTTTTTCCTATGAGCATTTCATCTCCGTGAGTATTGCAATGCTGTTCCTTTTTTTTTTTTTTTTAATGTACGAGCAGGTATTAGAAGATTTCAATATTTAGATTTGAGAGTTTTATGACTTTTTTCTTAAAATGGAGCGTCAAAATTTAAACCTTTCTTAAAAATAAGTAACACAACTCTCCTTGGTCTATTGGTTGAGAGCTTAGGCTTCCAACTAAGAGGTCCAAGGTTCGAGTTCATGTGCATGCGTTGTGTGCGTGAGTTTGCCTTAAATGGCCTAAATGTCCCAAAAAAAAAAAAAAAAAAAAAATTATAGGCCAAGTCGGATCAGTGACATAAATAAAAAAAAAAAAGAAATCCAATTAAAAATTCGCGTGTCTACTCTGCATGTTAGAATGAATTTAATTGGAGTGACTCCGCACCAAATAGTCTCTCCCTTTAGACTGTTAGCTACAAACGAGCGAGATTAATCTGAAGGCCGCTGCGGGTAATCGCTATGCGACCTTTTAACGGAGATATTTGGACGTGAAGATTGCATTGCCGTACTTGGAGAGGTTGAGGAACAGCGAAGCGAACCGACTGATGATGGAGCGTCACTCTGGCGAGGATTTCTCGGTGGTAGTATTGGCTTCAGACCTCGGCGTAGACGCTCGATCCCTCCTCAGTCCGCCGGAGCGTCGAGCTCGAGTTGCAGAAGACGCGGCCGCTGAGGTGCCGGAGGAGTGGCACGACTGCTCAGAAGAGGATTTCTCCGATCTGATAGCGCTTCAGGTCCTGCGATTTGAGGGTTTGGATAAGTCTGGGAATCGTATTATTCGAATCGTCGGGAAGTATTTCCCTGGTACGTCGCCTTTTTCTTTTCCGTTTTGAGATGTTTTCTTTTGCTTACTAGTTTCCTAGTTAATTGGGCTGTGTGGATTGTTTCTGCTCCCATGGCAAGAGGAAAGATTGTTCATCCTGTTGATTTTTCCAACAATTAAGCATATTTCGGTGATGAAAGTTGCACGAGCATGCCGCAAAGTTGTTGTGGTCAAATGATTAATCCGAGTATTGGTTTGTTTTGTTGTTTAGGTTTTTCATTTCCAGCAGTTACATAAATGCCATCCAAAATATTTTGGTTTGCAAATTTAACACCTAAACTTCATTATTTACATAACCTAGCAACCCGTTAACCATGAAGAGGCGAACTGCCGCGGTCGGAGATGCTGGACCTAGAGGCGGCCTGAGTTGTCTTTGAATAGGTGAATCGGGGTAGAGGCCACCTGCGGTGGGAGACTCTGGCAAGATCTGGGTTGGACGGTGGCGGGAGGCTGGAGGTTTTGGGTGGAAGAAGTGGGTATCAGCGACTGTGGATCTCACGGATTAGGCGGAGGCAACTGCGGGAGCTGGACAAAATCAGTAACAGAAGGTGTAAGCAATTGTGGGAGTTTTGAGCAAAATTGTTAGGCGGAGGCAACTGCTCGTCGAAATCACACCGTTGCGATTTCTCCGCCACAAATCTCTCCCTCTCTGTAGGTGACTGGATTGCAACGGGGAAGGTTGAGAGGGTATTACTTTTTATGCTATTTAAAGTTTTAAGTGTAAAACTTAATGTTTTGAGTGCTACGTATGTAAATCCCCCAAAATATAAATGAAGTTTAGGTAAAACCCACCTGAGATAGGATAAACTGATGAGGATTCCTGGACATGCTCTACAATGCTTCTTTACAAAGAAAGTTAGGGGAGTTTATTACTTGATAAATTTTGTCCAACTTCATTGCTTAGCATTTTATTTGTCTCAATCTTCAGCTACTGTTATTGCTGGGGAGCGCTTGAAGAGGTATGTCTTCCATAAGCTAATGGCCGAGTTACCCGATGGTCCATTCTGCATTTTGTACATGCATACTACAGTACAAAAAGAGGATAATAATCCTGGAATGTCTATCTTGAGGTGGATATATGAAGAGCTACCTGTTGAATATAAAGAAAGGCTTCAGGTTGTTTACTTTCTTCATCCTGGCCTTCGATCTAGACTTGCAATTGCCACACTTGGCCGCCTGTTCTTAAGTGGAGAGTAAGTATTTGCTGAAACCATGCTACTTTTTGTTTGCTTTTGAATACTACTTCTGTTTTCTTTATAATAATTGTCCTGAGCTACATGCTATAGAATTTATGATGACAATTATAATTGAGAAGTTCCCTTTGGTGGTGTAGTTTGCACAAAATTAATGTTTGCTGAATATGGTATTAGAATTAAGGATAAGTTTTAAGCCCATATCTTTTTGCATTAGTCATGGATGTTCTTACTAGACATTTGCAAGAGAATGTACCATGGTTTATGCGTTTTGCTAATGATATTCTTCTTGTTAATAAGACTAGAGAGGGACTTGAAGGAAAATTTGAATTATGGATGTCAGCCCTAGTTTTTTAAAGTTTTTTGTTTGAGTAGATCTAAAACTGAATACATGGAGTGTAATTTTAGTAGTAATAGATCTATTGGGGGGATTGTGACTTTGGACGATCAAGTCATTAATAAGAGCTCATGTTTTAAATATCTCGGATCTATTGTTTAAAGAGATGGTTAAATAGATGAGTATATTATTAGTAGAATTCAAGTTGGATGGTTGAACTGGAGGAATGCATCGGGCCTGTTGTGTGACAGAAAAATACCCCTCAAATTTAAGAAAAATTTTTACAAGATGATGGTGAGACTTGCAATGCTTTATTGCACAAAATGTTGGCCATTAAAAGAGAAGCATAAAATTAAATTAAGTATTGCAGATATGAGAATGCTCGGGTGGATGAGTGGCTTCATTCTTAGAGACAAAATGTGAAACGAGTATATATGTGAAATGGTTGGAGTGTTTTAGATGGTTTGGACACATAATACGTCGACCTTCCCATGACATTAGAAGAGTAAATGTATTAGACTTGACCTATGTTAAGAAAGATAGAGGCAGAACTAAAAATGCTTGATTAGAAAATATTAGAAATTATAATTTTTATTAAATTGAAATGAGAATTTGGCTCTTAACAGGACACAATGGAGAAAAATGATTCATGTAGCCGACCCCATGTAGTGGGATAAAGGCTTGATATTGTTGTTGTTGTAATGTGGTATTAGAATAAAGTTTAGTTTGAAATTTCGAGAATGATGCATTAGGATGGCTGATTTAGTTTGGTTTCTGCTTAGTTATGCAAAGTTAAATTCTCTTTGCTGATTAATATGATATGCGTGCCCCAATTTTTCCAATTCCATAGTTATCAGTTTAAAACTAACTAGCTTTAAATGGCTTATGTTCTTTAATCAGTTGATTTTATTGATATCTATCATTTTGGTTTGATGGAGATGAGCATGAATAATGCTAGGTCTCTCTTGAGTACAATTAATGTTTGTGTGTGCATTTGGTGCCTTTTTTTTTTAAGTTTGGTGTCTTTAGGAGAGCTATGTTGAAAATGACCATTATAGTAGTAGTTTCCAAAAAGAACACAGTAATGATAAGCCACGGTTCAAGATCAATTATTCCATCGTTATTTTTGTCAAGTTCGTCAAATTAGCATGTGCAAGTGGATCTTTTTTGAAATAGAACTGTGTAAATTTCACTTATGCCCTTAAGGTTTTCGCATAGGTTCTTGGCTTTTAGAAACCCTCTATGTTGGTAGGTAACCCTTCTTACTTAGAAATTGATCGTTGCTAGTTTTGCAATGTTTCTTTTTTTTTTTTAATTAATGGCATTAATTTTACAGATACTTTAGCTAGTTTGACATTCATATGCTGCAATTTTCTTATGTAAATTTGAATGATATAAAATTTTATGACCACGCTCATTTATAATTCAGAATGTTCTATTTGATAAAGTAAAGGTGAAGTTTTTCTCTTCTTATCTTCTTATCATGTTATAGGGTTAAGAGTTCTTTTTCAACAATCTAAGTGTTGCTATTGGTTTGGGAGGAGTGTTGTCGCAGAAGGTCATAGGTGATTTGAGGGAAGTTTGAGAAGGAAAAATGTTGCTTTCTTGGGACATCTTCCCCTAATTGGGTCATTGTCTCTTCTCATTATTGTTGACAAACCCTACCTCTCCAATGCACTTCTTCTCCCTCCCCATCTTCATCGCCACAATTGAATAATCCCCTAGTGCTCTAATCACCTCACTCAACACCCAATTTTATGTTTTTGGAATTTTTCATATTCACGCAAATTCCAAACACATTGTACCTGCGCTCATGTCAGCCATGCTTATGCAGCCATGCCGTCAACCTTGCTTATAACATTGTTGCTGACTAGTGCTTGGGCCCTCGTTGAAGTCCACCTCCTATCTTCGTTGTGACCCCACCTCTAACTTAGTAGCCGCATGCGACGGCACAGTGATCTCTCCATTGCTTCTAAGCGCTTGATCCATGCCCTAAATCCAACAGCAAGAAGTATTTCAAATACATTGACTTTAGTTAAAAAAAATAATAAAATAAAATAAAAATACATTGACTTTAGTTTACATTGTATTTACCTTAAAACTGGATTCCAAATCGTGTGCAACCAAACAACCTCTTAGATAGTTTTAGCATGTATGAAGAATGATAGAAAATGCACTAATTAAGTAAATAGATAAAAATAATGCAAGAGTATTAATAAGAAGTGGTAGCCCTAAGATTACAGGTCTAGAATTTATTCAAATTGATTTGTGAGGAATATATTTAACTCCTTATACAACACTCCACAGGAACAAATGAAGATGAGGATTCAGGGAGCTAAACCCAAATTGTTAGATAAGGCTATTGATGATAATGACTGTTATATTTGGTTGATGAAAACACAAGGAATGTTCTAGAAATTTTTAATAATTTTATGGGAGGGAAATATGGTAGGGAAAAAACTGAATTGTAACACAAATATTTTGGTAATACTAGATATTTAAGGTAGAAACAAAAAAGAATTTAAAATAAGGTATAAACTAAATAGGACTGAAAGTAATCTTAGGTCAATTTACCCTTTCAGTTATTCTCAAAACTAACATAATGATTAGCTCCAATGAAATTAGATTGCAATTTTATGAAGAAATCTATCTAATCATAAAGCTAGCACTTCCATCTTAATTGTGTACCATTCGTTTTTTTAGCATTTCTTTAGTGCCATTTATAAATCATTTAAAATGATGAAAATATTTATATGAACTTTGAAACCAACATCCTTTACATATAATACTATCGTTTAACAAATAAAGCACCAAAATTATTCTCTTTCAACATCATGTATTATAGAATGTATTAAAAAGTTTTGATCTACAATTCTTAAATCCAACGTGAGCATTCTCCAGGTAATATGGTTAGCGATGAAGTAAAAAAGAAAAATTTCGCTTATCATCTTTTTAGGAGAATCTATCTTATAAGAGGAGAGAGAATTAGAGTTGAGGATTTAGGCTCACTTTTATTTGTCCTCAAGGCTATTGCTGAAGCACTGGACTGAAAATACATTGTCATTGGATCGAATGATCCCTGCCTCCAACATCTCCCTGATCAATCTCGCGATCTCATTCTTCTGGAGTTGAGGAGAACCGTACGGATGAACACTAATATGTGAGAGTCCTTCCTTCAAAATGATAGCATGCTCGTGTTCTCGCAGAGGAGGCAATCCCTGAACTGGCTGGAACACCTCTTGATATTGTTGTAGGAGTAGATGAACCATGTTTGGTGCTTCTATGTTCTCCCCATCTTCCTCTCCTTCCAATCTCTCCACCAAAAATCCCACTCCTTCACCTTTTCCTCTTCTTAGAAGTGGGCTCCAAATGTGACATCTCCTCTTCTTCCCCCAAAATTCTCACCTGCTGATCTTCCCTCATTGAACTCCTCCCGATATCCTTTCTCTTAGATTTGGTCAAGGGAATCTCAGTCAAATTTTGGTCAGGTTTAGCAATCCAAACTGCCAGTGGTGCTTTGGATTGCATCTTCATGAGCTTCCTTAACATCTCCTCCACCCTTCCCAATCGGTTTTCCATAGATGTAAACTTTCCTTCCCTGGTTGAGAACTTCTTCTCCACATCGGATTTGATTTGCTCCATCTTTCTTTCCAACTCATCCACCTTCTTTGCTGCCATAGGTCCCAAAAAAGTGCTCTAATACCAATTTGGTAGGCCTTGGAGTCAATTTCAGCAAATCATAGCAGGAAATCCACCGAAAACAGCAGAATTTGGAGGAAATAATGGCTGATTTTGATTAATAACTTAACAAGAAACAAAAGATACAAGCGATTTACAATTAAAGAGAGAGAGAGAGAGAGAGATCGTCTCTCCCAATCAACTTAGACGCCACTAGGAAGCCCTCATAGAAGAAACTACAGTAGAAAATTCCAAAGAAAACATAACCCTGATACAAAATAATAATCCCTATATAAGCCCCTACTTGTCTTTCCAATTTAGCCCTAAAAGATTTCTCTTGCCTTAATTAATTCCCTCCCTCTTTTAAATTCAAATTCCTATCTTCAATTCCTTTCTTAATCCTCCTCCTAACATATGGAATAATTGATTTACTGGGCCCCACAAGGGGGCCAAAATTTCAGCCCTTTTGCCCCCTGTAGTTGGTCCGGCCTAGCTGTTGGGCCGGCTGTAGCAAGACCGGTCTTAACATTATCACCCCTATTATTTTCTTTATTATTTTTTTTCTCTCTTCTCACTGTTTCTTCCCAGTTAGTGGGACAAAGGCTTGATGTTGTTGTTGTTTTCGCTCCCCCTCTCTCTCTATCTCTCTCTCTTTCTCTCTAAAAAAGTTTGATATAAGGTTTACCCATTGAGTTGGTGCCATGTGTGAACTATCTCACAGTGGTTATAACATAATGCACTGAGGATTGTGTCGAAGTAGTACTACTTCGCCCACAACACTATAGCAAAAAAATTGACTAGAAGAAAAAATAAAATAAGTACATAACTCAAATCCTAGAAAAATAAAAATTTCTATTACTGTATTACCTTATTTGATTTTCACTGAAGTGACGGGTGGGCCTGCGACTAGAGCTGGAGTTTCTCTCCGTTTCTTGTGGTTGATCTTAGAGCTTGAGCACGTCAAGATCGTGAATGGAGGATTGGAGCAGAATCGGCCTGTCGTCGATCATCTTCCTCATCACTGGAGTAGAACCTGTCGCTAGGGTGGAACTCGTCATAGGAGTGGAACCCTAATCGCTATGCCTGCACCAATGTTGCAAGAACACGATGGTGCGGGATGCAGTTCGGGACGACACGCATGTCCAATTTTTTTCAAATTATTAATTTATTTGGGCACTCATCGTGTCTGATACGTATTCCAGCTATATCGGGCGCGTGACCGGTCCGACACTGCATTCTTTATTAAGGCAGAGTGTAGGAGCATTATAGTTGACAATAAACAATTTGATACCACCACTTCTAATGTGTTATGTTTAACCTTGTTGCAGCATATACTGGAAAATAAAGTATGTAAGCCGATTACAGTACCTGTGGGAAGACATAAAGAAAGGCCAGGTTGAGATCCCCGAGTTTGTTCGGCGTCACGACGAAGTTCTTGAGCACAGGCCATTAACAGACTATGGTATAGAGCCTGATCCTCTCCATCTAACTGGTGTGCCTGCCATGGAATCTTCATTTGGAAGGTATGAAGATAAATGGCCTTCCCGGGATTATATGTAATTAGTAAACTATTTCTCTTGAAATCTAATAAGAATGATAACATACTGTGAATAGCAGTGGAAATTTGAATCTCTCTTTTGTCAAAATAAATCTAAGTAGTTGAACTTCAGGTTGACATAAACAAGTTCTAATAAGTTATAATCTTGTGATTAATAGCACTTTTGTTACTGCAATCTTTGCCTTAAAATTGGACCACCATCTTTGTATTGATAAGTCATGAAGGTTATTGATGATAAATTATTTTCATGCTGTAATTTAATTTATCCTTTGTTGTGGCTGCTGCAATTGTGTTTCATTTCCAGTTTTCAGATCTTCCTTTTTTCATGTTTTGTGCATTTCAATGGGATTTTATAAAGATTATCCTGATAGCTGTTTGTTTCGGATAAATTTTTTGCTAATTTTTTAAATTATTTTTTAGTACAAAAATTTCTTATGCAATAATTTTTTAAATTTAAAAAACTACTTTAAGAAAATTATCTCAAACGAAATACTAATAGATCTTAGAATCAATTCTGCAAAGAGGGGTGCATGCAACTTAAGCTTAAGGTGGCTCATTCAATTTTGCTCTAATTGAGCTTGGCTTTGCCTCACATCCTTTCCACTTTGCCTCAGTGCATATGCCTCACATTCAGTCCACCCGTCGACCTGCATTCGTCTACGCCTTACGTCTCGCATGTTTGCCTCACGTCTAGTCTGTCCGGACTGGACTCCAGTCGATGTCGCAGACCACTATCTACTTGTTGTTTGCCTACACATGTCTTGTGAATCACGTCCAAAGTCTAGACCGCAATCCACTCGCCTGCCTGCACAGTGCGTCCTGCACAGTGTGTCCGGGTTCGCGAGTCGAGTTGGGTCAACCTGTAACCCGCACGGGTCAGGTCCGGGTTGGAAACCTGATCTTTTTTGTAAAATTGGGTTGGATTTGGGTCAATCCTTTTGAACTCGGATCAATTTGGGTTGGACCCAAATTCGACCTTTTGACTTATTTTGACATTCCTAATTTATAGTAACAAGAATTTAGGACTTAGTTTTATATCTTTTGGGAAAAGAATGAAGCTTTACCATTTACACATATGAATGTTCTATGCCATTTGGGTTCTAAGCAAATAAATACACTCAATGAAAATTTTGATATACATTCATATAATATTTGTTTATGTTTGTTTATTTATATAATTAAATAGGTTTAAACAAAGTTTTGAAAGTTTATCATATAAATAAATAAAATTGAATATTAACTCTCTTGTTCATTCATTCTTATGAATATATTTATTTGTTATTTAAGAATTAATATAATGTATTAAAGGATTTATATCATGATTATATTAAAAGATGTGTTATTAAAATATGAGCATAAAATTAAGTTAATTGTTGTAGAGATGAGAATGATTAGGTGGATGAATGGTTTTAATATATAAGTAGAATGCGAAACAAGTATATGCAAGAGAAGATTGAAGTAGCTCCATTAGCATATACGATTAAAGAGAGTCATCTTATAGATGATTTTATCACATAAAATGTCAGTCTTTTGATTTCTTAACATAAAATGCCCGCCTTTTGATGACCTAGTTAGAAGAATAGATTTATCAAATATGACATATATTAAGAAATGTACAGGTAGATCTAAAAAGAATTGGTTAGAATATACTATAAATGATTTTTTTATTACATTTAAATGAGAATTTAATTCTTAATAAAACAATGGAGAAAACAAATTCCCCCATATTGAGATTAAGGTTTTGTTTGGGACAATTTTTTTACCGCTTCTTAAAGTGATTTTTGAGTACAAAAATTTTAACTTTTATACTATAAAACTATTTTAAACAGTAGTAATAAAGTCGTCTCAAACGAAGCCTATGGCTTATCATTGTTGTGATTTAAGAACTAAACTTTTAAATATATAATAACAAACTCATTTAATCATAACTTAATCTTTATTTGATGATTTGTTCTATATTATTATACCAATTTTTTATGATTTATACATTAAAAAAATAATGCATGTTAAGAATATTAAATAAATAGCAATATAGATTTAAATATTTTTTATTATTATTTAAATTTCATCTAATACTTTAAATAACACCTAATAAATTATATTTTTTTATTAAATATTATAAATTTGATAATAATTAGCAATTAGGTTATATGCTTAAATTATTAGTATCAAATATACAATTAGTTAGATTTGATTAACGTTTAGTTTTAATTTGAACAAACAAAATTTAAATAATATTTCAAAATTAAAATCATATTTGAAATTAATAAGAAAATAAATTAACAAATTTTTAAAATAAAATACTCAGCTCAACTAGATTTATATGTATGCTTCAAATGAGAGGCCATCTAGGTTTTTTCTGTGAAAAGGACTGAAATTCTTCTGGGATAAAAACTTTGTGAATTAATTAAGATACCTAAACAACTCATTTTAATCTATTGAATAAAAACTTTAACTATCAACTAAGAGATATTAATTTTGAGTATTACGTATGTGATATGTGTATAAATTTATCTTAATTGACCCCCCTCTCTCTCTCTCTCAAATATTCTTCTTGACAGCACCAATGATAGTAAGAAGATCTACTTACATATTTAGATAGTGAAGAGACCCAAATGAACCAATATATATATATATATATATATATATATATATATATATATATATATATATATATATATATATATATATATATATATATATATATATATATATATATATATATATAATCTTCTTTAAAAAAGTGACCAAAAGAGAGGAGAAGATCCGCATTAAATTCTAAAGAAACTAATAAAAGAGAGAAAAGTAATTCATCTCTCATAAAATATTCAAGAACAAAAGAAGAAAAGGATCTTCTAACTCGGAGCAAAAGCAATGCATAGGTAGCTATAGCTCTACATCCCATACAAGGAAATCTCTTGGCTACTGAGAAGCAGCCCCTGATTTTCGATTAATTATTCTGTGCGGACGTCGAACGTCATCCGAAGAATAATCAGAATGCACCACGTCATTCTTTCGCTTGGTACCACGGCTCGGTACCGCTGACATGATGCATTTTGATTGGTCTATGGACAGCGTTCTGTGTCCGGCCTCCGCACATAATAATTTCTCCTAGTTTCCTCTTCTTTATATTTGCAGGATGAAGGAGAAGCCACACATCTTATTGTCATCGCTCAATTCTACCGTTAAAATATACAAAACTAATAAGGATGAGAGTGTTTTTATTTCTCGCTAGCTGGATAATTTGAAATCAAACTGACCTGAAACCTAAAGGGTTCTTAAGCTCATTTCTAAAAAACATCAAGACTCAAAAACTTATATTTAGCATTAATATATAAACAAAGAACTAATTACATTTTTAATTAAAAAAAAAAACAAGTTTGAATCAGACAAACATCACAATATATTAAAAACAACTTTAAAACAAATGCTAAATACACCAAATATTTGGTAACAAAATCAAGTTTATATACTATTCAATTAACCTAAATAGTACTGCTATCGAACATCTATCACAACAAAAAGTGCTTCTCAATTATAGGAATCCTGGTTTAGATTAGTTAGAAACAAAGCTAAATTAGCGAGTACCTGATAAAAAACCATAACAAACAAAAAACAGATATTTAAGGAACCCTTCAGTATAGTTTCAAACAATCCGAATTTTCACCTGGAAGTCGCGTCTGAATTAAGTTTATTGGGGTCCTGAACTCTGGGATGGCGGCGGAAGTCCCATATTCCCAACGAGGCCCACTCCAGGTGCCCTCACATCCATCATTCCAGGCTTCCATAGTCAAATATAAAAATTTTCATGAATAAAAAGTCCAGAGAGAGAGAGAGAGAGAGAGCTAAGCATCAGTTGATAGTTAATACCTGAAAGGCACTCAATCCCTGAATGGGATTAATCATTCCTGCTGGTGGTCGGTTAAACAGTCCACCCATAGGAAAATTCTGTACAACTGAGTTCGGCGCATTCTGAAGGTTTGGCAGGCCACCGGCAAAGCCTCCCATGCTTGGCTGCAAGTTACTATTGGGGATTGCAATTGACTGCTGCATTTGGTTAAGACCCATCATATGCGCTTGAGGCAATGGAGATATCATCTGATTAGCAGAACCCTGCATTATCTGAAAATTTTAATTAATTACTCATATATTTTACTCGCATCAAAGAAAAACTAGTAGCTTTGAGATCCAATTGGGGGGGGGGGGAGCTCATAAACTTTCCGCGAAAAAAAAAAAAAAAAAACATCAAAAAATGAAACTGAGCAATGGTGTGAATCAAAAGAACCTTGAAACTAATAAAGATAAATAGCAAAATCTTAAGAACCCTAAATAAAGTAATGATGGTAATTGAAAAGCTAGTGGGTTGGCATACCATGGGATTAGGCATAGACATGGGTGATGGAACCATAGATGAAGGCATGGGCATGGAACCAGGCATGCCAAGGGATGGCATTTGAGGGGGTGGCGGCCGAGATAAGTGATGAGGAAGGAGCGGTATATGTGCCGGAGGCTGCAAGTGGCTCATATTTGGAGGTGCTAGAGGCATAGGGACCATCTGCTGAGGAAATGGCGGAAGCTGCTGCTGCTGCTGCTGTTGCGGCAATTGCTGAGCAACCTGCTGATATGCTTGCTGCTGTCCAGCTGCCAAAAGAGATGGGTGGGGACCTGGTGGAAGAGGAGGTGCTCCACCAAGTGGAATTCCTGGAATCTGAGGCCGTTGCTCTTGATCAGAACCATCATGAGATTGAACAGATAGTGGCATTGCAACTCCAATACCAGGAATAGTCCCTTCATTTCGTGACAATCCAGCAGCAAAAGCTCCAGGCGTCGGTGGGGCTTCAGGCATCGGGTAACCACTCATTGGTCGGCCAGTGAGATGAGGATTGGGGTCACCATAACCTGGAAATATTATGAAGTAAATGATGTAAACAATCTCATTCTATCCAAGAGAAAAAAAAAAAAAAATCTCATTCTATCCTGCACAGAGAGTAATGGAAGAGCAATTCAAAGCGGATAAAAGAAGAACCTTGGGCATGGAAGGCATTGTATTTATCACGAGCTTGATCTCCAGGCCGGTTTCTACACCAAAACCTTGTAGCATGATCATTTCCACCGCTGCAGCATGACATTAAAAATATAATGGCAAATCTAAATTTCAGTTGCTTTGGTAGTTGGGTAAGTCAAAGGCATTGTAAAAACATCATAATCACCAATAGAGCACATAGAGATGCAGACAGTTGATGGCAAAATGATTTAAAACCTCCCAAACATATTAAGTAAACAACCATGTCAGTAGCGAAGCAATTAATAAGAAATTTGAAAAAACCAAGCATACTCCAAAAATAATAACCTGCACATTAATATGGATGCTAAGAAATCACATACCTGCATAGTAAATAGCCAATAGGATGCCAAGCAAGATCCCACACAGAATTCTCATGTGCACCAGGCAGTTCAACCTGAGGTGTCTCATGCCTGTATGAATTCTATGGTCTAGTTAATAAGTTAAAGAGCAGTCAAAACATCAAAAAATAAAATAAAACTTAACATGAGGATTATATATTGAGTGGGTGATGGGGACATCAGATCATCATGGAAAGTTTACCAGCGACGTGGCCGCCGATCTACGGCCACGATCGAGTCTTTATATTTTTGAGTCGATGTATTTTATTTTCATGCATTTTATTATTTGCTTATGTGTGTTTTATTTCCCTTTGTACCCCTTTTTATGGGAGTTGTCATGTGTAAGCCTAAGGACATTTGTGTCATTTTATTTGGAGTCTTTTGTATGAGGTTATTTAAAGCCCCCTTTGTATTATTTTGAGGGGAATGAATGATTACTTATGAAAATTCCTTCTTGTATGAGCATTGAGAGCTTGAGAGTTCTAATGGAGCGAGCTTCCTAGGAGAGGAAGAAGTTTGGCGCATTACCCATCAACCTAGATAAGTCGGGTTCGTGGTTTCGTTGTTTATCTCGTTCTTTCTTTTTCCGTTGATCCCCGCATACCCCTCCCTCATCACCTAGCCACCGGATTCTCTTGCACCCAAATTTCCCCTCCTCACCCTCCTCCCAACACCCCACGGCCAAGCCATACCATCACCCATTGCCGCCGGCCAAGACCATGGCCGCCGACCATTACTCCCCTAGCTTCCTCTATTTGGTTTCCTAATTGGGTTGGGCTTAATTGTGATTATGTTGACATTCAAATTCATTTGAATTTGAATTCAAATTATTTCCTAAATTGGCTCTTTTATTTTAGGAAAGTTTCTTAATTACGTCAATTTGAATTTCAAATTTAAATTGAATTTAATTGAAAACTTACCTAATTTTCCTAGCCTATTAAATCTACCCTAATTTCCCTCCTTGATTTTCTCCCCAGCTTCTATTGCCGCCGGCCCCAGCTATGAAGTTCATTAGGATTAGTTTCCTAATCCTACCATCCTCCAAAGGAAATATTTCTTAATTCTTTTATCATTGATTTGACCGGATTCCCTCTGTCACTAATTCCCTCAATTAATTCTATAAGCCAATGCAATCAAAATCAAAACCTACTCCTCTGTTTCCCGCCGCCTCCCCTCTCCCTTTCCTTTTGTTTTTTTTTTCTCTAGCCGCTTACCCCTCTCGCTGCCTCTCTCCTCTCGTGAAATGCCCTCTTCACTTTGGACTTAATCCATGTCCAACTAGTCTCCTCTCACATTACAAGACCCAGAATTTTCTTCTCAGATTTTAGCCAGAAAATCTGAGAACTTTTTCTTGCCAGATTTTAGAAGGATTGGGACTATCATATCAGCCAACTACGAAGAGAACGACTTAGTGCGTTGACCTTGGATATTCGTCAAAGAGAAGTTGCTATCGTGGGGGATCTCCACCACTCCTTAGCAAAGGTTTTCTCTTACACTTGCATCTTATTTCTTTAAGTATAAATTCTCAACGGTGTGATTGTAGTCACAAAGTCTCCTCCCAATGCTCTTGCTAAGCTTAGTAATCATAGGAATTGAGCGTGCTTTATTTGCATCCTAATTCTCGTTGTTAGATTAGGGATTATTTTGAAAGCTACTACTTTGTATTGTTATATTTTCTTATTTATATTGAAAACTTCATAACTCCGAGCATGTGATTTCGCCTAAGCAAATTACCTCTTTATTTGTTTTGAATCTTCGTTGAGAATTGCTCGTAACTTTATTCTAAAATTATTCTAATCGAAGAGTTGTGCAATGTCTAAATGAACCCATATGCATCTCATCCGTTTAGTGCTACATCAGTGGGCCTATGTTACATACAAAGCATATCAATCTTATAATTAGAGCTATAATATCATACTCTTTCTTTTTAGCTATAATATCATACTTGATTTCAAAGTTATATGACAATAGGAATTATACATACTAGATTCTGAAGGGAAATATTTTGACATTTGAAAGAATATGAATATCTTTATTTTAAATACCATTGTTGGCATCAAATATTATCTAAATTAATTTGTTATTTAATTGAATAATTAGATTAACCTTTTTTATTAAATAACCAAAAGAGTCTTCTCACTCTACTAAAACCACCTACAATCCCTGTGAAAAGGGTAATCACTGGTTGGTAAAGAGTACACTGGTGGCGCAAGTGTGCGAGAACAAGGCCACAACTACCAGTGACAAGCGGCACTGATATAACCTTCACAAATTCTGCCTCCCTTTCTCAAACCTTGAAAGCAGATATTGCGTCTCACCCCAACAATGAAATTTTTTTGGACATAAGCCTCAACAACCCAACGACATGTAAGCCCATCAACTCATGCTTGATTTTGGAGCCCTCTCAAGGATCTTAACCAAACATTTAGCTAAGATTGTAACAATGACATAAGCCCAGCAAATAATAAGTTAGGCCAATTACCATACTAATAAGTCTGCCAATTGAATATTAATTCAAAGCTAACTCCTATGTCACCAATCCCTTTAAGGCTTTAACAAAAACTTGCCCTAAATATGTTTATGCTTATTTCTCATACTGAAATTGAGGGCCATTGAGTGCCTCTAAGCTTGTTGATCATGTCTAGAAATATAAGTGATCATATTGCACACCTCCAATTAAATTTAGTAGGTACAATGAACCCTGGGTAAGAGGACAAGACAGCGTCAATCTTGAAAGCACTTCAACCCACATTTTTCACCCTAGTGTACTCAAAACATCTTATAGGAGACAACCTATGATTGTTAACGAGTCTCCCTGGACATGAGGACTAAAGTCCACTAACATTGGCTAACTAGTTCTATAGGTAGACTCATGATAAACTAAACCATGATATCTTTATCGAGTTTATCCATGATTCTCAATTCAATCAAAATTAAATATAAATCCTAACTTTCTGATGTGAAACTAAATGCGATAGACAAGAATTGCAATTAAGATATTAATAAAAGTGAACAACTTTGCTTTGCCGCCAATAGACTCTTTGTTTGTTCACGTGAAGGTTTTAGAATTTGTCATTGGAAGATTAAGAACCAGCAATTGAGTACAATTTGAGATGAGTAGGACTTGCAAAATAACAACCAATGACTAATAGGTAATGCGAATAGCAAGTGTAACAAAAGTCTCAAGTTTAAAATCTAAATCATTCACCTTGAGATCCATCACTCAATCTCTTGAAAGTGGGGGTTAGCGGAGGAGAATTGTAAGCACATTTAAGGATGCCACTATCAAACAAGTGACGCCGAGGGGACTAGTCACCGGGGAAGAAACCGGAGTTGGAAAAGTGAGCGGCCGTCCGATAAGAGTCCACGGAGTCCTTGGTCGTTGAAGCTCGATAGTCTCGGTGAGGCAATAAACGATGTGATTGACGTAGCGTTCCACGGTGTCGTCGTACTCCCAATCTGGCTCGTAGAAAGGAGAGAGGAAGATGTTGATCTCTCCTTGGTCGTTGTATGCAAAACCGTGATCAACGGCCGGATCTGCCATTCATGATCAAGAGAAGACTTTATGTGTAGTGGGAAGTAGAGGAGGAGGAATGGCTACCTAGGATTGGCGACCAAGAGGAGGGGACGGTGGAGGGGTTTCTCAGGTGGACTAGGGAAGAGGAGGACGAGGGCGGCTAGGTCTAATTAGGTTTAGATGGAAATAATGAAAAACTGAAATTAATTTCAGTTTAAGGGGAATCAGAGGGAAAATATTGGATTTTGAATTTCAAATTCCAAGAGGGGGATGGGAGAATTAAATGGGGGAATCAATTTGGATTCCCCCTATGGCGGCAATAATCGAGGGAGAGGGGTTTGGGGGAAAGGAGTTATGGGTTTCCTAATCCATCTCGGCAAATTATGGATGAGGAAAATAAATCCAATTTAATTTAAAATTAAATTGAATGTCATCGGAAACTTTCCTATTTTGGCTTTTGACAAATTTGGAAATATTTGAAATTCAACCGTTTGAATTTCAAAATTTGAATCATGTGGAGGGAGGGGAAGGGGTTGGTGGTTGAAGGTTGTGGAAGGGGTGGAGAAAGAGGGGGTGGCCGGTAGCTACAGGAGGGGCCGGCAGTTGGATCCCCAAGGTGGCCGACGGGATGTAAGTTGGGAGGGGAATTCTATGCAAGGAAAAAATATAAAAGAAAAGAAAGATACAAAGACCGCGAACTTTGGAATCCACCAAGATTGACGGGTATTGCAAATCAACCTCCTATGGCTTCTCCTCTCATGAACTCACTAAGAGATCAAACAAGCACAAACCTTTTTTTTTCATTCAATAATTCATCATCTATTACAATGCATGAGGCCTCCTTTAAATAGGTCAAGATAAGACAAAGCTAGAAAGACACAAATGCCCTCAAGGCTACACAAGCGACTAAATACCCACAGGGACAAACTAGGAAAATAAAACACGAGAATAAATAAAATACAAAACAAATCAAAAATAAATGCTCTGGATCGTAGCCGTTGATATGCGTCTCCGACGATGATACACGTGTCGAAATCTGATGTCCTCATCACTTTCATCCTAGTGGCCTATTTAAAGAGTAGTCTCCCACAATTGGAAAGAAAAATTATGGGGTCAGTCATTCACCTATAGTAAGTTCGACCCCAAATTTATATAAACTTAATCTAGTTGAAACAAACTCAGTCTACCTAAAAAGACTATCCTAATTTCTCATACATCAAGGAGACTTAAGGAGAGGTGCTTTTCCTATGCAACTAACTGTAACGAAATCATAACCAAGCTCCATATTTTTCAAGAAATGTTGTGCCCGATATCTTCATTGTGATATATATCTCAGGTTTGAGCAATGTAGGTTCTTTGTGGTGCATTTAGATTATTAAAAGATATAACCTAAAGAAAAGTTACAGTTGGCACTCAATAAGTAGATTTCTTAAATCTAAGAAAAAAATCATAAGTACATTATTGAGTAAAAAATAAATAGATATCGAAAGTGCATAACGTTGGCACTTCAACACCAATAGATTATTATGTGAAGAGCTATAAATAAGTATCATGGATATTGAAATTCTAAAAGATTATCGTAGAAGGATTACCCTACAAGCCAATGGAAGATGGATCCATCAAAACTCCCGCTAACAAAATATTCTTCATGAAATGGATGCCAAGCCAAAGCTAGCACAATAAGGCAACAAGAAATACAACAATGTTAATACTCAGCTCAAACTTGAAAAGAAAGAGTGCTATTTATCTACAAAAAATGATCGTTACACACTACTTGATAACAAAGATTCAAAACTAACGGATACAAATAAATATTTAAATTAACATATATGTCCCATCAAGCAAATAAGTTCACTTAATGTAAGATCAAAAGCATATAACTTCATAACACTAGAAACCGTCAGTTGAAGTTCTATGATTAAAAAAAAGTGGGTTTCTTCTCCCGTTTTCATTGTTCGTCCTCTTTATTTCATACCCTTTCTTTCTTATGTTCAAAATATCACCAATTTTTCACCAAGAATAATAAATAAAAAAATGTTTCATTTTTGGCCTAAATAAATAAAATTAAAACAACAAAATATTCAATAATATTCTGCAAAAATAAGCTGAAAACTTTATAATATTGAGAAAAGTTGCTGTTAATACTTCAAGAAATCCTGCTTCCAAAATAGTCAAATCTCAACCAACAGTGATGGGAATTGGAAAGGAAAATCAACATCAATCCATTAATCATTAATTTTCCTAGTAGAAAACAATCCTATTTTTACTAGATATCTAGCATGCAAATACAATCAATTTGAAGAATCACACACTCATTCTATTCATTTCTACTAAATTAGATTATATATTCCATAAGGCATGCAACCAACAGTTTCTTTTTGTTCCTTAAGGTCACTAATTATTTGTAATAAATTAAGAATCTGCCTACCCGATAATGTACTCACCAAAAAACATTATCACAGAAAGCCATTAGATTTTAACCTTCTAAACAGAAAGAGGACATAACCATTGTGCAAGTATCTATGGTTTACATCAAATATAATCACAAGTAAACTAGGATCTAAATGGGTGGAAGCAGAACAACACAAATATTATACTACTGAAACACTAAAAAAACAAGAAACTAAGTTTGCTCTATAGCGTCTCCATGACAGCATGCAGATAAACTTAACCTTGAGGAAGAAAAAACAGTGAAGAAAAACAAGGTTGATGGGGACATCAGATCATGGAAAGTATATCAGAGACATGGCCGACGATCTACGGCCACGATCGCGCTAATCTATTTTTGATTCATCATATGTATTTGTTTTATTTATTTGCATTATATATTTGATTTATTAGATTAGATACTAAAGAGGGAGAAAGATATATGTATAAGTTAGCCAAACAAAAAGATATGAGTAGTAAGGATTTAGTTCAAATGAAGTGTATTAAGGATGAAGATCAAAAAACATTTTCTTAGAAGATGATATTCAACAAAGATGGATGAGATATTTTGCTAAACTTTTTAATGAAGATTGTGAAAATAAGATTAACTATAGTGACCTTAGCACCCCAAATAAAAATAAAGATTTCTGTTTTTATAGGCGTATTTGTAAAATTGAAGTTAGAGAGTCTTTAAAGAAAATGAAGGGTGGGAAAGCTGTTGGACCTGATGATATTCCAATAGAGGTGTGGAAATGCTTAGGAGATGAAGGAATTTCATGGCTTACTAATCTTTTTAATACTATTTTAAAGACTAAAAAGATGTCAGATGAGTGGAGAATGAGTGTGTTAATTCCTATTTTTTAGAATAAAGGTGATGTACAAGATTGTGCGAATTATAGAGGTATTAAGTTAATGTGTCATACTTTAAAACTATGGGAGCGAGTTATGGAGCATAGGTTGCGGCGTGATACTAATGTTTCTCAAAATCAATTTGGATTCATGCCGGGTAGGTCAACTATGGAAGTCATACATTTATTAAGAGGTTTGATGGAAAAATCTAGAGAAAATAAGGAAGATCTACATATGATATTTATTGATTTAGAAAAAGCATATGATAAAGTTCCAAGATAAGTGTTATGGAGAGTTCTTGAAAAGAAAGGGGTCAATAATGCTTATATTCAAATCATTAAAGATATGTATGCAGGAGCTATTACTTGTGTTCAAACACAAGGTGGATTGACCAAGTATTTCCCTATTTCGGTTGGGTTACATCAAGGATCAGCCTTAAGCCCATATCTTTTTGCTTTAGTCATAGATGTTCTCACTAGACATTTGCAAGAGGATGTACCTTGGTGTATGCTTTTTGCTGATGATATTATTCTTGTTGATAAGACTAGAGAGGGAGTTGAAGGTAAACTTGAATTATGGAGGTCAACCTTAGAGTCTAAAGGTTTTTGCTTGAGTAGATCTAAAACGGAATATATGGAGTGTAATTTTAGTAGTAATAGACCTAGTGAGGGGATTGTGACTTTGGGCGATCAAGTCATTAATAAGAGTACACGTTTTAGATATCTTGGATCTATTGTTCAGAGTGATGGTGAAATAGATGGGGATATTATCAGCAGAATTCAAGTTGGATGGTTGAAGTGGAGGAATGCATCATGCTTGTTATGTGATAGAAATGTACCCCTCAAACTTAAGGAAAATTCTATAAGATGGTAGTGAGGCATGCAATGCTTTATGGTGTCGAATGTTGGCCATTAAAAGAGAAGCATAATACTAAGTTAAGTGTGGCAAAGATGAGGATGCTCAGGTGGATGAGTGGCTTTACCCTTAGAGATAAGATACGAAATGAGCAGATATGTGAAAAGGTTGGAGTAGCTCCAGTAGAAGATAAGATTAGAGAGAGTCGCCTTAGATGGTTTGGTCACATAAAACGGCGGTCTTCCGATGACCCGGTTAGGAAATTAAAGGTATTAGATTTGACTTATGTTAAGAAAGGTAGGGGTAGACCTAAAAAGACTTGGTTAGAAAATATTAGGAATGACCTTTCTTTATTAGATTTAAACGAGAATTTGACTTTTAATAGGACACAATGGAGAAAAAGGATTCATGTAGCCGACCCCACGTAGTGGGATAAAGGCTTGATGTTGTTGTTGTTATGTATTTGATTTATTAGCATTTCCCATTTTATCCTTACTTAAGGGTCTTGTTACATGTTTGTCTTTTAATTTCCTTTCATTGTTTGAGGCTATTTATAAGCCCCTTATGTTTCTTTTCAAGTGAATGAAGGAATATATAAAAAATTTCAACAAATTGGGTTCTTGAGAGAGCTTAGGAGTTCTTGGAGAGGAAAAACCTTAGGAGAGGGAATCGGATCACTCACCAACTTTGGAAGCATCTGGGTTCGTGGATCTTTCTTCCTATCTTTTATCTTCCTCTTTCCGCCACTCTTCCTAGTTGTCGGCCTAGGGTTTTTAACCCCCATAGCCGCTAGCCACCACAAGCTCCAAGCCCCTTCCCCTTCCTCTCACACCGAAAATCATGCCACCATTCCAAAGACCAATCGGTCTCCCCTTCTCCACCTCCACACCACCAAAACATCCTCATCCTAACCCTAGCCGCCGGCCATATCACCTTCTCCATTGAGTCCCTCAATCAAAGCATGCAATCAAAGCCTTTCCTAATTTAACCTTTATATTTTAGACAATCCATTTAATTCATATTTAAATCAATTTGAATTTGAATTAGTTTCCTAAAATACGAAGTTTAATTTTAGGAAAGTTTCCAAAATCAATAATATTTGAATTTTAAATTAGATTGGAATGAGATTCATCCTTCCTAATTTAGTATGCCAAATCAAGTAGGCTTTGATATCTTTCTCCAAGCCCCTCTCCCCCTCTTGATCCCGCCGGCCCTACTTACCCTCACTCCTTCCTTTCTTTGCAAATCTCCTCTAAGGAAAGAATTGAAGACTTACCAAATTTAGATCATCTTAAATTTTGAAAGATTTCAATTTTCAAATTCAAATTTATTTGAATTTGAATCCTTTCCTAAAATAAGATTAATCTAATTTGGACACTTTCCAAATCTCTTCAAATCTGAAATTAAGTGGAGATACCCTTTAATTCTCTTTCCTTAATTTAAATCTTATGTTTGGAAAGAATTCCAAAATTCCCCAATCAAGCCCCCTTGCATGGTCGTCCCCCTCCCAATCAACTCATTAATACTCCCATAACCAGCCGACCCCTTTCCCCTTTCTCTCCAAATTAAATTGTGACTTATTTGGCATGTCCCCTAGGCAAGGAAATTAATTCGAAATTCCCCTCCGCTGTTGGGCACATAATTCCCAACATTATTCCTCTAGTTTCCTTGCATCTAGAGAGCCGAAATCCTGAACTTTCTGTAAAACCCGAAATTCGTCATTTGAGTGCGTCGCACGCATTTCGATGCGCCACGACGAACTTAAGTGAAATTTTGATATCGTCGGAAATCAACGAAATAAATTTTATTAAATTCGTCACGAAATTTCGATCGAAACGATATAAAGAACTTATATTTAATTTCGCACGGTTTTGAAATTAAAATTTGCCGAAGATCGTTTAAGTAATTTTTGGCTAGATCTTCCATTTTTACCCCTAAGAGCTCTTAAGGGAAATGATTCTAGTGAGGGTACATGCGTAATTACCCTCTCAACCATTCTATAAAGCCCTCATATCACTTAAGGGACCCATTATGATGTAGACAAGGGGGGGGGGGGTCAACTCATGTCCAAAATAAATCAATTTTGGCCTCCCTCGAGTTTACAAGCTCAATCAATTTGAGCTGAAATTTTAGCTCATTTATGAGCTGGTCTTTAGTTCATTTATTGAACTAAGGGTTAGCTCATTATTAGCTAACATTTTAGTTCATATTTATCTTTTATTAAATGTTGTAGTTTTTATTATTATATTTTAGTCTCTTGGAATTCCAAAGCGGCTTTTGGAATTCCAATATGTTGTTTCATTTTCCCATTCGGTGACTCTTTGGATTCCACCATGGGTTTTGTTTTTTTTGTGCCTTTGCCCATTGGGATTTCGGTCGGCTGCTGGTTTTCCGCGCCTGGGATGATTCTCGCGGCTGTGGCTCCTTGGTTCCGTGCGGCCTCCTTGTCTCCCGCGGCTGCTGCTTCAGTTCCTGGGCTTGGGTTGTTTTCAGTGATGCATGGGGGGGGGGGATTTCCGTGCTCATGGTGCTTAGGTTCTTGTGAAAAATTAATGTTTATGTCTATTGGTATTCCCCTTTCATACCTATAAATATGAGGGGCTTGTAATGTTTGAAATAGTTGAATGATATGTTATTTTTTAAAATGTAAACCTGCGGGTTTCATTGGAAAAGCTTGCGAGCTTTGTCCACTTCTTCTCATCCCCTCCGGAAATCTTGCGAGCTCTTTCCAACCTTTCGTCTCGGCTTCTAACCTCTTTCGTCTCTCCGCAAGTGCCACTCCATCTGTATCTTTCGTCTCAAAGTAAAGCAACTTTAGGGTGTCTTTGATTTCGAGTCAAAAGTTGTAATCCGTCGTCGTTTGTAATGTTTTTTTAAAATTTCTTCTTTTTAGTTTAATTTGAAATGTAAGAGTTTGTTCTTCCTCATCTTAGTCGCATCTTTCATGAATTAGTGGGTCGTCAGTTAAGGACCAATCATTCGTGTGGGCGAGGGGTATAGGCTCCCTATATTTCTTGCCCCCACCAGATTATTTCGGTCCCTTGGTGATTCTTTCGGGCGAACACGAAGAGAGGGCGACTAGAGAGAGGGGGAGGCAATGGGAGGCTCCTCTTGGCCGGCGGGTTTTCCGGCGAGATCCTTCAGGAAAAACATAAAGGGAGGCTTGATGAAGCTAGGAGGTAAGTTCTTTTTGACAAATCTTGTCTTTTTCTTGAGTTTTTCTTGAAGCAAGATTTTAGGGTTTGGTTTTCTTAGGGAATTCTTTAGAAAACCTTTAGGGCTTGCTTAGATCTATTGTTTTATGCCCTAAATTTGAAGATGTCTGAAGGGAAAACCTAAAAATCTGAAATTAGGGTTTCTTTTTATGTTTTATTTTTGTAGGGATGGTTAGAAGAATGTAAGGAAAGAAATGTTATGAAGAAATGCAATGTTTTCTTAAGGAATTTTGATTTTAAAAATTAGGGAAAATTAGGGTTTTTCGTAACTTAGGGATTCTATGGTTGCATGTTCACTAAAGCTAATCCTAAGGATTTAGGGATGTCTCTAAATAATAGAAATTGAAATTTTGAGAAAAAAAAATTTCTTAATTATTTTATGATTTAATTCCAAAAATAATAATGTTTTATTTATATGTATAAGGAAGGGGAATGTTTTAGAAGAACTTGGAATGAAATTAATGAATTTTTAGGTCCCCATAATTAGATTTTATTTAAATCCGAAATTAATTAATAAAAAAATCAAAATTTTGTGTGAGGATTGATGATATTTTACCTTAAGGATAGGTGTAAGAAGATGATAGGGAGCTTATAAAGGAATTAGTGAAACATAAATTTTTATTTTGGCAAAAAGTTTAAGTTAAGTTATTTTTCTTTAGGTGGTGGCAAGAAGAAAAGTAAATAAAGAGGAGAAGAGGAGGATTTCATAGTTTTTGGAGGTAGGAAATCTTTTCCTTACATGTCCATTTGATATTTCATGTTTATATCATTTTATATGCTAAGCCCTTATGATATGATTTATAGAAATGGAATATTTGTTACACATGCAATAGATTTACTTCATTGTTTCTTTCATGCTTAAGTGCTTAAATGTAGTCATTACATGTTATTTATTTCATGTTTAGAGATTTCATGTCAAACATTAGTTCATGGAAATATATGACATTATATGAAAAGGAAGGAATGTATGTTCATATGAAAAGAATATAGAATTGATTGTGCATGATTGATTGTGGAGTACCAAGTACGGTGCAAAAGCACATATGAACAATACGGGAACATTATGGCCCTTGGGGCAAATGAGAAAAAGGAATAAATTGCCAAAAGAGATTTGCGTACCTGATCAGTACACCCCTGGTACTCCGGGACGGTTGTATATGATAAATAAGTAAGCATTTTGAGATTACATTCATTACATATATATATATATATATATATATTATATATATATATATATATATATATATATATATATATATATATATATATATATATATATATATATATATATATATATATATATATATATATATAAGACACATGCATATGGCATACCTAAATTATCTCTCATTATTAAGACATAAATAAGTTAGCATGTATAGGAAAAGAAATAAAAGCATGTCCCCATTAGTTTCAAAATGTAAATTTCATTTTTATAAGTCATGTGAGCATGTTTAGGATTAGAAATTCCTATTGAGTGTTAGCTCATTCCCTGGTATTGGGATGCTTTTTAGGAGAACATGCAATAAGAGTGGTTGACAACCCGAGGTTTACATACAGTCGTCATACCCCGGGTGATAGGTTCTTTTACTGTTTTTACTAGTTGTAGTTACCTTACTTTTGGTGGCTTTGTCATAGCATGAATAGTTAGAAGTTTTAGCCACCTTGTATATATTGCGAACTATCTTTTGAAATTAAATGAAAAGGTTTAGAGGCGTTTTATGTTATTAAAGTCTTTTTAGAAATTTTTATTAACATGTAAGATGATTATTGATTGTTCTGAATGTCCGATTTCGTTCCCGCCTCGTAAATACGAGCTAACCGGGCCGGATCGTGACAAGAGTGGTATCAGAGCAGCAAGTTTAGGATCTGAATCCGTATAAAGCGCCATTAGGCTGATTGATGAGTCTTAGACATTTTAGGATTGTATGATGATGTGATGATGATTGAATTTGTTTTGTTTTAATTGGTTTAGGGCTATGGATCAGGAACCCGGTGCCACTGATGGCAATACTGACGGGAATAATGATCCAGTTGGTAGAGAGGTTCCAGCAGTACCCTCTGTAGTTCAACATGCTGGTGGTAGTAGCACTACCATAGATACTTTCAACCAGATGATGGCGGCTGTAACGCACTTGATTCAGCATTCACAAGAACAGCCCCAGTCTAGATCCAGGAGAGAGCCATTGGTAGACAAGTATATGAAGATCTTCCAAGATATGCGACCACCTCTTTTTACTGGAGTAGGAGAGCCAGTGGATGCTGAAAACTGGCTTTTGAGGATCGAGAAAATCTTAGAAGGCATGCAATGTCCAGATGATCGAAGGGTAACTTTAGCCACCTTTGCTCTAGATGGGGAGGCTGAGAGATGGTGCAGAGGACAGTCATTGGAAAAGTTTGGTGGTAGAGCAGCTTCTCAAATCTTATGGGATGACTTTGTGAAGACATTGGTTCGTGCCTTCTTCTATGAGGAGACAGATGCAGGAGAGATTTATGCGACTGGTGCAAGGTGATCGGACAGTCATGCAGTATGAAGCTGAGTTTACCACGCTGTCCCGTTATGCCTCTCAGATTATTGCAAGTACTGAGGACAAGTGCCATAAATTTCTGTCAGGGCTTCGTAATGCTATTCATCAGCCATTGATTTCCTTTAGCTTTGATGATTATGCAGTGTTGGTGGAAAAAGCAAGGAGAATATAGATTGATTTATTGGCTACCCAGAAGAGGAGAGATTTCTAACAGAAGAGGAAGGGCTTTGAGAAGACCAGGAGCTTCCATACTCATTCTGGAGAGTCTAATATGAAGAAGACCAGAACTGATAGTGGTGGGAGTTCTTCCAGTGTCATAACTTGTGATAAGTGTGGCAAGATGCATAGAGGCGAATGTTGGTCTAGCTCCAATGTTTGCTTTTGGTGCCATCAGCCAGGGCATATGGCTAGAAATTGCCCAAGGGGTCCAAGGGAGGGGAGGTCTAGTGCTCCACCTCAGCAGAGTACTGGGAGACATCCTACTGTTGGTAAACCGAGAGCTCAAGAGTCTACTGCTTCTACTTCAGTGCCTAGTCATCCGGTTGCGAGACCTGTTGTGCAACCAAGGGTTTATGCCATTACACAGCAAGAAGCTAAAGAAACTCCTGATGTGATTACAGGTATTATTCATGTCCAATGTTTCCCCAATAGAGTACTTTTTGATACTGGAGCATCGCATTCATTCATTAGTCAGGAGTTCATTAAGAAGCATGCATTGGATGTCTGCACTATGCCTACTACATTAACAGTTCTGTTACCTGATGGGTCCAATATGACTGATACGAATATGTGTTCAACTTTTCTTACTATTTGTGAGGAGTTTGATGTTGTGTTGATAGTTTTACCTCTATTGGAGTTTGATGTGATTCTAGGAATGGATTGGATGTCTAATCAATTCATCTACATTGACTGCAATAAGAAAGTGGTGAAGATCAAGTTTCTTGGAGAAGAGAAACTTGTCTTCCAAGGCGATCGAGGTGTATCTTCTATGATCATCTCTTCTATGAAGGCTTGTAGTTTAATTTTGAAGGGGTACCCAAGCTTTCTAGCTCATGTAAGGGACACTTCAAAACAAGTGCCAGAGTTGACGGAGATTGCTGTGGTAAGAGACTTTCCTGATGTGTTTCCTGAAGTCTTACCTGGAATGCCTCCTGTTAAAGAGATTGATTTCTCAATCGATCTTGTATCTGATGCTGAGCCTATTTCAAAAGCACCCTTTGTATGGCAGTTAAGGAACTTCAGGAGTTGAAGTCTCAATTGCAAGAACTGCTAGAGAAAGGATTTATTCACCCTAGCACTTCACCTTGGGAGCACCAGTTCTCTTTGTAAAGAAGAAGGATGGTAGCATGCGACTCTATATCGATTATAGGGAGTTGAACAAGCTTACCATTAAGAATAAGTATCATTTGTCGATGATTGATGACTTGTTTGATCAGCTAGTGGGAGCCACAGTCTTTTCCAGATTGACTTGAGGTCTGGATATTATCAGTTGAGAATTAAGGAGGAAGACATCACTAAGACAGCATTTAGCTCAAGGTATGGACACTACGAGTTCATTGTATTACCTTTTGGGCTAACAAATGCCCCAGCTGCTTTTATGGATCTAATGAATCGGGTCTTCAAGCCAATGTCAGATAGTTTTGTCATTGTCTTCGTAGATGACATTCTTATCTACTCTTGTGATGAAGAGCATCATGACAATCATCTCCAGGCAGTATTGCAAACTCTAAGAGGCAATGAATTATTTGTCAAGTTCTCTAAATGCGAGTTTTGGCTGAAGAGTGAATTTTCTGGGTCTTGTCATTAGTGGAGATGATATTTCTGTGAACCAGCATAAGGTACAGGCTATAACTGAATGGTCAGACCTATGACAGTGACTGAGATATGGAGTTTCCTTGGGTTACCTGGTTACTATAGAAGGTTTGTAGAGGGGTTTTCCAAGATTGCTGCACCTTTGAGTAGATTGACTCAGAAGGCAGTTAAATTTAAGTGAAGCAGTCAGTGTGAGGAAGCCTTTCAAGAGTTAAAGACTCGTTTGATGACGGCACCGATTCTTACGATTCCTTCAGGTACTGAGGGATTTCAGATTTTCAGCGATGCGTCGCTGAAGGGTTTGGGTTGTGTCTTGATGCAACATGGGAGAATAGTTGCCTATGCTTCTAGGCAATTGAAGAGTCATAAGAAGAACTACCCAACCCATGATTTGGAGCTTGCTGCTGTAGTCTTTGCCTTGAAGATTTGGAGACACTACTTATATGGTGTACATTGTGAAGGGTTCACTGATAACCAGAATCTGAAGTATATCTTTTCTCAGAAAGAGCTGAACTTGAGGCAGAGGAGATGGCTGGAACTGCTTAATGACTATGATTTGAACATTCAGTATCATCTGGGAAGAGTCAATACTGTTACTGGTGCCTTGAGTAGAAAATGCCAGTGAAGTTAAATAGTTTACTAACTCAACC